>CM062818.1:1811152012-1811663169 GCA_031772625.1 Pinus tabuliformis
CACTAGAGTATTCTCCACCCATTCCAACTGATTTGTATATTTCTCTATTTCAGAGATTCAGTGTTGAATGTAGGGAGCCATCTTGTTTTTCCCGTCTTCTATTGCATATGAAGTTCCCAGGGTCATATCTCCACATGGAGCTTTGTTTTAGTTTGAATCTCTGAAGTATTTCTTCTGCTTCTCTTCCAACTTCTCTGCTATTGCATACAAAGGGGCCTTTGGATTTAACAAAATGTACCTCATCTGAGTTGTTTATCTCCCTGTAGTACTCCAAAGAAAATAACCTCATTTGGAGGTATCTGGTCAATTATATGGGGTCAACTCACAGCCATAGATCCTAATTTCTGTGTGATTTTGGTACAAGTACCAATCTCCTACTTAGTTTTGTTTTGACAGCTGCATGATCTTCCTGATGTCTAAACTGATTCTTGGAGGAGGACTTCCTAGTAGCATGGTCACTACTGGATGTAGAAAAAGATCAATGAAATTTGTGTATGGATATGAGAATCAGGCTTATGTATCAAAGGAGTCCAAAAAGATACTGACCTAGGATGACCTTTAGTGTCAAGCTTTTGGAGAGTGAATGGGAACTTGTCAGCTTGATAGTATAAGAAAAGGTGGTACAAAACTGAAGAATACTTAAACACTCTTTCATTACTCATTCTAAAAAAAATTTCTGCATCCTATCAGCTATGTACTTGGCATAATCATACATGACAACAGGGGGATGTCTTGAAGTAAAATTGGACATGAAGGCTAAAATGATTTCATCTATGTATTCACTAGTGGTATAGCCTAAAACACAAGAGATCATTGCTACTATATCCTAACCAAATGGGGAAAATATGGTAGCCACATATGGAGGAGGTTCTGTTGGGACATGCTTTCCCTCCCTGATGAAGGTCTGAAGCATTTTAGCAATCTTGGCAGTGGTACACTTGGGAAATTTTTCTAGTAGGTCTCCAATTAAAATAGGGGTTAAGTTTTGCCGTGGTTGTAATTGCAGCATTTCATTGATTGACTCAGCAGTGATGGTGAAAAGTATGGTTTGGTCAGGGGACATCATTTCTCTTTGACTAGGAATGTAGTTTGCATGGAATAATGAAGGATTTCAAGGAAAATGTGCACCTTAAGGAATTGATACTTGGGAAAATCAGATTCCCACAGACCTATTTTATTGGCTTGGTTTCGCTATTGGTCCCTGTATCGGCAGTACAGTTTGATAGGGGATTCAAGCACAGAGGTGTCCTTGATTTGGAAGTCTTTATCAACAAGGGGAAGGTGATCCAAGTCTAGGTGAGGGGTGGAAATTGGCCTAACATCCATAGCAATTGGGGCTGCCATTCTTAGTTCTTGTGGATTTAAGAATGGGAAAAAGGGTTTTTCAGTCAATTAGGGCAACTGGGTTCCAATATAGAGTAGTCTTGGGTTGATGTGTAGTTATTTCACTTAATTTATTATTAATTTCAGGAAATACAAGTAACTAATTCAGAAATGAAACAAGGTTTCCAGTGAATTTGGATAAAATACCTTGAATTTTGGGAATATTGACTTTGAATAGGTCGACGGGCGACTGTGCATGGTTGCAGAAAGTTTGTGTGAACTGGAGGGTGGACTGTGAGTTCAATGGCTTCTTCAGGTTGGCAACTGGACGTAGGTTGGTTGTTGGACATCGTGCAATTGCGTGCATGAAGGTCTGGAACTTTAGTTTCACGATAAAACAAAGATTATGAGGTTTTTGGCTTTATTAACAAAGTCAACATTTGGTGGGTGTTTGGGGAATAGTGGTACTTTTGGTAGTTAGCGGGGTGATGTGATAGTTTGGTGTTTAGTGGGCGGTGGTAAGTGGGTTTTTTTGCACTGCTTATGAGCACTGGGTGGTTTTGGGGGGAGGCCGCCTGATTTCACTCATCGAGTGCGACATCGCATCAGGGGCCCAAGGGAAAACAACCCATTTTGAGCAGGTAAACTTTGGGTTTCGGACCCGTGCAAAATCAACATGGATCATTGGATTTGAAGGGGGATGATCGGGTGGCGATCGGTTGATGAAAATGCATAGATGGTAGTGTGGGGGCCCGACGGGCAATTAACTCGGTGGTTTTGGATTTAATATGGGATTAGGATGAGATTAATGCATCAGGCATGATTTTATTGGTGGAGGATTTGAATTTTAATTAATCATTGATCGATTAATTAATTCATTTGTCGAATTTAGGTATTTATAAAGTTTATATTTCAAACTTCGGGGACGAGGTATTAATATTAAAGGGATTTATTAAATATATAGGGGAAAAGGGTTATTTTTCGGGAATTAATATATAAATAAAATTAAAAGTTAACAGAACATCATGGAAAATGGATTTAGCACTAAGTATAATGTATATTTATAATTCATTTTCTTTTCATAAACACATTATAACTTAGGCTAAGTTTTATTTTTGTCAGCTTTTCGGAAAAGGGGTTTACTTGGGGGTAATGGCTTTTCCTTAAGAAAAATGGTGTTTTATCTTAGGAAAAGGGATTTGTTTGGGAAAATGAGGGAGAGTGAATGGGGATAATGTTTGTGGGGGGAGTTTTAGTACTTAGGACCTATAAGTGATCGGGTCAAGGGTCCGGTCCCTCCATAAGTCAAAGAAATGCTCTGAGCCCCTTTGACTTAAGATTTTGGGTACTTAAGACTTTTCATTGGAAATTAGTTAAGTGAAGGTGTAATGATTGAGGGAAACTCATCAATTGACTTTGTGGACTTTATGCTAGTCCAATTTCTCATTCATACTTAGAACTTTGATGATGAGGGTGATAAATATGATTTTGTCTAACAATCATCACAATTTTGCAACCTTTGTTCTACTTACCCATCTACTCATCCTACCATTTTTACTTCTGTTTATTAGGGTGCACTTAAGCTGGCAAATCCTTATCAAAACATTTTTATTTTCTTTTATAATAATAATCTACCTAAGTCTAACCTTATTACATCCAAGGGCTTAGATTAAATAGTTGAGCTCCTTTTATTCACTCTACCTAATCTAATTATCTACCAAGATTACACTGTTTGGTCAGATTTTAATTCTCTAACGATAAGCATGAAATTGAAAACATGAAATAGCCAAGTTTAAACATTTTGACTATCATGGATTATGGCATAGGTTACAAACTACACACAATCAGCTATTTTGTACAAAAAGTAAATAGTAGTGGCATTTTGACTTGCACACTTTCATGGCCTTCTCTTTCATGGGGTTCATATTTTTCATATTTTTTTTACCTTTTTTATTCTTTTTTTCCTTTGAGTTTTCTTTTAGGACATACCCTCTTTACATTTTTTAAGTTTTTGAATATGGAAAACATTTGCAGAAAGAAAAGGTATGTACACATTATAGGTTTAATCTCAACCATTAAAAAATTATGGCTCCTATTGGTATAGGAACCTAACATTGTGAACACTTCAGGGTGGTAGGGTGGTTCTACGGCGAGTTGTGGCTCGCTAGGGTGTTGGGGAACCCATTCAGTTGTTTATGAAGAAACCTGGGCATTGGGGCGTCCTTCCAGTGGGAGTTGGAGAAGAATATTTTTCTAAAATTCTAGGAATTTTTTTCTTTCATTTCAATTGGGGCTGAAGATTAAAAAATTTATTAGGAAAGTGTTCGGTGGTTTTTGACTTGGAGGGGGTTTTCCATCTAAAATTCTTATGTCTAGTGTGTTCTTTTATTTACTGTTATTACTACATAAACATTAATAATAATTGAAGATTAACTAATGCTATGAAAATATTTAAAAGTGATAATTGCTAAGGAATATTGATTCACCCCCCACCCCCCAGTATTTCCAACAATTGGTATCAGAGCTTGGTTCCTTCAATAGCAATATAACAACTAGAAGGAGATCATGGAGTATACTAAGAATAGAGTTCATTTATTCAATGGAAATAACTATGCACTTTGGAGTGGAATAATGCAGGTTCATTTTATAGTGCAATGATACGAAGTATGGGAATCGTTGACAAAGGCTTCACACAGATCCAGGATGAACAAGGTAAATACCCTTCAACTTACCTCTGCCTCCAAAACAAAACAAAATACCCTTCGACTTACCTCTTTATGCAAAACACATGTAAGTGCATAATAATGAAGAAATACAAATTAAAGTTACAATGCGTACTTAAAGTGTGCTTGTCACTTTTATTGTTGACTTTTTGCAGTAGTGGACAAAGACTCTCACTCTTGATATAGGCCCAAACTCTATGAAAGACTATATCCAAAACTGGCCTAAAGATATATACAATAAAAACTGAGGATAGACCCTAGACTTGTGATGGACCAAGTTCTAGGCACAACAACAGACACCATTCTATCAACTATGAAAAGACAAGTAACATGAACTTACAACATCATATATATTTAGTAGACTTAGTGTAGCATCAAATGTGTAGTATCAAGAATAGGACATACGAAAACTAACTATGACATATAGACATAGATATATAACCGAGACCCTATATATACTTACGTTATCCTGCAAAAACATATGTCAGAGATGATACTCAAAATTCAAATGTAAACACCAATAATACATGCCTTGTTGTAGGATACTTACCCTTGATTGTTGATGTGTGATCCTTACTGCAATGATCCTTGAATGCACACTTTTTCTCGCCTTCTAGGATATCGATATTAAATATGTTGTATATATGTAATTTCGAATCATTAGGGTCTGAAATTTTGTCCTGTGGTAGCCCTTTAAGTTCTCTTTCCAACCCCATTGGTTAGATCAAGATTGGATTCTTCAAAAAATAGTTATGACCAATTTCAAATGATGGCCTGATTATATATTGGTTTAGTAGAGAGAATTTGTACAAAGTGCCACGTGTCACTTTGCGACCTTCGGCCCTAAAAACAATATCCAATAAACAATATTCCGTCCTATTTCTGCCACTATTTACAAAATTTGAATCCAATGCTCAAAGAGAAAGTTATGATGATTTTCCCAGTGTCACCTGTTTGACATGGAATTCAGGAGTCTGCAAAAATCCTAACTTCCTCAGATCATATCTCCACAAATATAGCGAACCAAGATCTAAAATAGGGTCACGAGGTTCAACAATATTTCAGCTCAAATGGGTTTTAATTTCAATGTTTGACGCTTCACATAAAAAAAGTTATAGTGAAAATTCCACAATTACTTGTTTGAAACCACAAAATCCCTACTAGAGGAGGATATGTGGGTCACTGTTTATATGAATGTCTTGAGTTGTGAGGGTCCTCAAAAAGTGAACATTGGAGGAATTTTAGGAGAAAAAAATATTATTAATTATTGACTATTCAATGACTACAACCAATTATGAGTGCCGTGCCACAACCCCATAGGGTCTTAGCCCACTAACTGGGGCTACTAACTTCAAACACAAATATCTCTCAAACTGTGAAGAATTATGTGGTATTCCATATATCAACGGAAACATCTCGACGAGTAGAATCCATCTAGCGTATCCTTGACTTAGAATAGAGGAAGTTATCAAGTAAAAATTCCCATACAAGATTGGGGTAGCCCCTGGTGCTACTTAGGTTGACATCAATGACAACCACTGATCATCACAAAGAATGGTTTAGTCAACCACCTATTCAATTCCCACTATGTCTAGATTCATCAATTAGGAATGAATACAACAATAGTAGTTCTTCATCACAAGTTGGAAATGGAGGCAATCAAATGGAGGTTGGTATGGATGATTACTAAAGGATAAGACTGCCTTGGAGGCAATCTTGTTATATTCCTTCTAGAATGATGAGATAGGGGATGATGCCCATATCACTAACACCTTATTCGAAAGCCTGAAATTTTCTTCCACCACCCCTCTCTTTGGACTTGGTGCCAATTCAAATTATACTTAGGTAGGGAAAAGATATTGTTTTACAATGTGAAAGAAAAGTTTGGTATGTCAAATCCATGTTTATCAACAATATTGAGGTAATTTACTTGCATGATTGATCATGTTCCTTATATTTTGTCACACAATCAAATTTAAAAATGATTGATTTTATGAATGTTAAATATTGACATTGTACAATTATATTCCCCACCAAATGCAAGATATTCAAAGATAAGGTTCTTCCGAGTGATAATGTCTTACCAGGTAGTTGTGAAGAGGCAAACCAGTTGTTAAAATTGTTGGGTGTTGAGCACATATCATAGCATGCATGTCTGAATGATTGTATTCTATATAGAGGAGAATATGTAGACAAAGAGATATGTCTAAAATGTGGGCTTGATAGGTACCATAATTAAAAAAAAAAAACTGGTAAATCACATGGTCCTACTCATAAAATATTGAGGAACATACCTATAATCCCAAGGATACAAAGGCTATTTTTTTGCAAAGAATTAGCTATGTTGCAGGGATGACATGCTTCACACAGAAGTGATTTAGGAGTTATGTGAATCCCAACAGATTCATGAAGCATATAGAAGATAAATTGGCCTGAAAATTTGAAGGATGAAGTACAAAGTCTACGACTTAGCATAGCCATGGATGGTGTCAACCCATATTCCCTCCAAAACACAAAATATTCTACTTGGCCTATAGTATTGATCAATAAAATACCCCCCCATGGTTGTCTGTGAAGAATGAACATCTTATGTAGGCTCTCATAGTCCCTAGTTGAAGAAACGTGAAGAATATGGATGTCTACTTACAACCATTGGTAGATTAATTTAAGGAATTATGGGAAGGGATACATGTGTACGATGTATCAAGACTCATAGTAACAAAGAGGAGTTTTACGTTGTATGGCTTATGTGATTACAATGTACATGATTATCCAAGCTTAGGAGTTTGCTCTGGTAAATTACATTCTTATTCATTTGTTTATTAAAAATATTTTTTTGCTAGTGTACCGACATGTATACAATAATTTCACAGGTCTTGTAACAAAAGGTTATCATGGATGTAAATGTTGTGGACCTTATTTGAAGGTTAAGTACTTTGAACACCTACGAAAGCTAGTGTATGTATGCTCTAGGGTATTCATCCCAGAAGCAGGGAAAATTTTAAGGATGGAAATTTATCTTAAAGTTTAGAAACCTTGGTGAATCCCTCTAGTCCATAATATGAAATCTATTAAATTTTTAGAGATATTTTTGTAAAAATATTCAAATTTATAATATTTTTGTATAGTCTATATATAATTTTTTGGCGATTTTTAGGGTAAAATAATTTCATTCTATAAAATTTGGGCAAATCATTTTTACAAAAAAATGGAAATTAACGAATCTTATTTTTGGAAAAAGTATAGAAAATTAGCCCATGGGCGAATATTAGCCCCTAAAATTTTCCCTGCCCAAAAGAACACCCTTACAAAAGAGAAACATCTACTTTCAATGGTAAACCAAAGAGAACCCAAAGGCCTGCAATAATGACACAAGATGGATGGCTTAGAGCATATAAAATAAAGAAGGATAAGGAGTTTGCAAAATGTTCGATTCAAATGAGGAGCCTATATTTGGTAATCCATATTTCTTCGACACCTATGTTGAGAAATTTCCCATTGCGATGAAAAAGAAATCTGTCTTTTATGAGCTCCCATATTTGGAGCATCTTAAGATTACCCACTTACTAGATCCCATGCATATATTTAAAAATGTTTTGTCTTCTTTATGGATGGACACATCATCAAAAGAAAGTGACACATTGGTTGTTAAGATAAATCTTATTTCTTCAAAAACTAAAAGTAAACATTGGCCAAGACAAGAAACTAGAGGAGAGGTTGGTCCCTCTTGATCTTTCAAAGAAGGTGATGTCTCATGGATGTTAAAGAAAGATGATCTTTCTTTGGAAAAGGAAGTTATAATGAATGTGAGAGTGCCTTCTTTATATGGGTCTTCACTATGACATTGCTTCACTATAGATGACCATTTGTCGGGGTTGAAATCACATCACTATTTGAACCTTCTAAGAGTACGTATTTCAAAAACATGATTTTACTATTTTATTTTATTTTATGTAATGAGATATTTTATAATTATTTTTTGTATAATGTACTATTTACCATGCATTGTCATTATCCTCTTGTCATGCATGGGTGTGTGAACCATGAATTCCCCCAAGACTTATGGCATGCCATATTTAAAATATTTGCACTTGTACATTGGATCACACCAAAGGATATTCATGTGGCTAGCATTCCACGGTGGCGTCAAGAGATACCTAAGATTCTTTGTATATTTGAGAAAGAATTGAGTAAAAAATATAATTTTCTTTTTACTACAAGGAAAAAATGTAATTTTTTTGACATGAAAAGAAATAGTATTATTGATACTACATTATGTGTATTTCATTGTATGTTCCATTTACATGTGATATTTAAAACAAAAATATATTTATAACAAAAAATATTTTAACCATAAGTAAAATATTTCAATGTCCATATTAAATAACATAATTTTATAGATACTTTATATAGAGAAAAATAAAGTAATTTAAATTGAAAATTTTCTTATATTTTCACTTTACTGAGAAACATTGAGAGAATTCTTATTCCATTAATTGTTGCTTTCTAATTCAATGTATGAGGGATATTTGTAAAATTTTCAACATTTAATAAAGATTTGATATGGAATATCAATTTAGAAAATATTAATAATAAAAATAATTAAATGTATACATACAACAAAAGAATACGAGGGGGCATATTTTAACATTTTAATATGGAGAATGTGAATTATAAATAAAATATTTCAATGTCAACTACACGAGGGGACATATTTTAACATTTTAATACGGAGAACATGAATTATAAATAAAATATTTAAATGTCAACTACATATATATTAATATACCAGCTACCTAGATCCACCAAGTGCCTGGAGGGATCAAATCTCTTTTCACTCAAAATGGTGTTTTCATCTTAAGAGATTTGATCATTCTCAATACGTGGTAAATCTAGAGTTAAGATGGATGTGGGTTGCAGGTTGTAAAAATGTTATGACTTAAGTTTTTTAAATTTAACAATATATTGAATTTTATAAACCAATATTGAATTAGTTAAATTGTATTTTTGAATAATTTATTATTAATAATATTTATATTAAAAATTGAATGAGTTACACATTTTCATATTTTTAAGAACTAACTAAATTATTTTACCTTTAATTATTTTATTTTTGTGAGTATTGAAATGTTTTAATAATTAAGTTAGATTGAATATCAATGAACTATCTATGCAATATAAGAATATTTATCGTAATTTTACAATCATATTTTCAACCATACTAAACTTTGTAATTTATAAAAATATATTTGCATTTTTTTTAAAGTAAGTCATTTTACATGCAATTTCATCTATGCAATTTTGATATAAATTCACCAATACATAATGTATAATAAACATTATATCATAAAAATAAACATCATGATGATAATCATCTAACAAACATAAACATCATCTAATATACGCATTCAAATTCACTACCATCATCTAATTATATACATTTTTAGTAGCACATATAAATGTCATTAGCTAGCACACAAATCTAATAATCTAATTGGGCATCATCATCATGATCACATCTAACAAAACACAAATATTGTAATCTAACATCATCACCACACATCCTTAAATTAATATAAATCTCATGTCAAATAACTGCTATCACATACACATTTGTCTACAAGCACATTAAATGAACAAATCTAACATGACCTAATAATATACACATTAACACCAACATATAAATTAAGTACATTAACATGAAAAAAATGCACCATATATATATATATATATAAAGAAGTCAAATAAGTGCAATCAAATATCTGATACAACATACATAATAGTGCCTGCAGCCTGGTTTGTAGTAGAAGACCATGGATTGTTAACTACTTCTTGATCATGTATGTATGTCGAACTTAGCTAAGATGGAGGCTCACTAAGAGATGGCTGGTCTACAGTAGAAGGACGTGGCTGGTCTGTAAGAGAAGGTGGTCAGTCTTCTCTATCAAGATAAACATATGACACATCATGTGGCTCTATAATCTCAACATCATTAGGCCACTAATGAACAACTATAATACTAGAAGGATCACCGACACCATGACAACCATGATCTGATGGGGTGGCATGACCACTAGAAGCATCATGATCATCATCCTCATCATCATCATCATCATCACCCTCACCATCATGATCATGATCATCACCCACATCATCGTCATAACCACCCGCATCATCTGATGGATGTGCTGTTGCATGATTCCCTGCAACCCTCATCATTGTCAGTGCTCCAATAGATTTGATGGCATGTTACATAAGAGACATTAAATCCTGCAGATAGATCCTGTAGAGATCAAAGAACATCGGATCTGCACTGATATCTTGAGGTCTCGTAGGGTAGGCTCCTTACCGAACCAAAACTCTGACCAATCTATCACAACAGTCCATCTGACATCGCATAACAGGCCTCCACCCCTGGACACCCATGTCCCCCTAAGGATGTGCCTCACCCTCACCCTCCTGGGCCTCACCCATCTCCTCATCTCCTATGACATCAGATGGGGGAGGAGGCATGTCCGCATCAAATGTGCTGATGTCTACAAAATATATAGTACAAAAAAACAATTATAGAATTTCATTAAACAATTTAATAAAACAAGTTAAAGAATGTGCTAGAATAAATTTTATTCTAATTCATTAAAACAAGAAAATGAAACTAGATTAATTTAAAGAAAACACTAATATTACCTCTATCATCTGGAGGCTCATCCGATGTGAAGAAGATGTTGGGACACCCTCTCCAATAAATCCCTGCGTATAGATACCGCAACATGACAGACACATGGTCATCCACACTATCTAGTAGCTTCAGTGCCTCATCCAAAATTCTAGCCGGAAACTCTGGTATGCCCCTCTTGGGAATCATCTTCACCCACATGTGCATACAGGCCTCAATGATTAGCCTAGGAGTGTGACAATAAAATGTATGCCTTGTCTCCAGAAACCTATAAAAAAATAAACAAGAAATCTTAGAAGCAAAAGGGAAGGTCTCCCTCCCCTGTCTCGAGAATGCACGACATCTATCTAAAGACATGCAAAACTACCTCAAAAAAATGGAAGACCATCCAATGCAATGTGGCACTTGAATCAAATAATCAACATAATATGAAAGAGGGAAACTAATGAGTTACCCATCACCACAAGAATATGAAATGGTGTTGACTAATAATGAGAGGCACCTAGCCTCCTCTCTAGCAAAAGAAGAAATATGTAGCTTTCCACCACAGATCTAAAAATATGATGAATAGTTTGCATGAGGCCTGACATATTTGAGAGTTTATGCAAGTTGATTCTCATCTGCAACACCATGGGGGGCATTAGGGAACTAGGGAAAATCCTCCCCTCTTGGATAGTCCAGTGATAAAGTAAATGTACTCCTTAGTGGGCCTATACAACAACTCAAGACCGACACAAAAAGCCTGCCACTAGACATTCCATCGGTGGATCCGATGCACCAATAGGATAGAGTGTGCCTTCAATGATGTACACTCCTCATAGTACTTGAGGAGGCCTACATTCCTCAAGAGCACTCAAATCGCTTTACTAATAGGGAAAATGAATAAATTCCTCTCCCTCTCTCACCTGCCATGGTCAGACCATATTGTATGGGTCCAAAAACTTCTCCTACTCTTGTTGCTACTCCCTATACTAACATCTTTGCTACAAGATTGACATATAAAATAAGTCAGCCTCATCTGTAGAATACACTCTTTTTATATTAAATGAAACATGTATTTATAACTATGGAAACATAATTTTCAATCTAGAAAAAATAAAATTAATTACTAATGCACTCAAAAGATAGTAATGCACCAGCATCGATGCACTTTCAACTATAACCACACTGGTAATGGTGTGCACATAAGTATTACGCAATGTGGGTGTTTTAGAAATTTAACTTTTCATAGTGATGTGACATAGGTGTGCACCTGTGCTCACGTTGCATCTTTCCCGGTTCATTATATTTACAAAACACATCACCACAATGGTGGTGTGTTATGTTCACCCACTGAAACATGGTGCATCCTATAAATTTATAGGGTGCACCACTGTCGATGCAGGCCAAACAAATCAAGCACACCACACGTTGAATTTTTTTTTTGAAAAAGTAATGACAAATTCAACCTAATTTGTAATTCTAATCCACTACAAATTTAAGAAAAAAAGAAACATAGAAATTACCTATACATTTGGTCATCCAGGAGGCATTGTGGACACGTAATGGAGAAAAAAAAATTACACCGTTTGAAAAAATTGGAAACTCAAACAGTGAGCACAGTATTGAAATATGGTGAGCAAGAGAATCACCGACATCAAGGTGCTTTCACATGGAAAGAGTAGCATCAGTGCTTCAGATCTCTCAAGTACTGTAGATGGTAAAAATGAAAATTATAGCCAGGAGGGTTTTTTTTATTTAACCCTCCTCCGATGCGTGTCTCAAAGCACGCTGTGTCGAGTTGTATACAAAAGTACCATGTTTTTATTTTTAATTTAAAATTATCACAGTGCCTTATTAAGACACACTCGGGCTTTACATTACTTGTAACACATCAGTATTGTGGTTTTACAATAGCACTGGTCTTTTTTTAGAAATTAGAAACAGTCTATAGTTACACTTTATACGACACCCTCGGGTGTTGTTATATGTTTACTGCATCGGGCCATACTTTTCAAATAGCACCTGTACGTTTTACTATATGAAGGAGTCCAGTGCTAGAGAATATTCAAGGAACATTGCATTTGTGTAGTTAGTGCACCGTGGTTTTTTATTTTTCGAAAAAATAAAATTATATGGTGCACCATGTTAGATGAAGCTTCGGTGCATATATTGATAAGAAAGTATTGGTGTGCTTTAGTAATTTAGACACAACATCAGAAACATCCACTAAAACATCTTCCCACCCACCTCTGCTAGTGACCTCCACTTCAAATGGATTTTTGGGCTATTTTTATAGTGGCCTCTACAAAAACCTTTGCTAGAAGGTCTTTTCCTTATAGTTGGAGGTTAGAAACATGCCTAGGCGGGGCACGAATTTTGAGAGAATCTCAGATGGAATATTTTGCAAGGAATATTCATAAAATATTACTTATGTAGAATCATTCTGCGAAATAATATTCCATAGAATATTCCTTATGTATAATTATTAATGAATCTTTAAGAATCCCTAGGGGCCAATTTATTACGATGTAAAAAACATGTCAATTTTATACTCATCTAAACCATAATTTCACTAAGAAATAAATGGTGCAGTCCATTTCTTCATTTGAGGAGTAGATTTTTCACCCATGTCTAGAAGAGAATATTTTCATGAATGTAAAAGGTTCCCGAGGAGATTAGATTTGATCGAGACAAAAAGGGGTCATGTTTATACCCAAATTTCATGATTTTTCACAAGGATCACAATGGCACAAGTTATTTCTTCATATAAGTAGCCAATTTTCAAGACATTATCATATTTGGAGGTATAAGGTGTATTTTTCATTATTTGTTCATTTGATCTTTGTTGAGACTATGATGTGAATATGATAAAAAAATTAAAGAGCTCCATTTTTATGCCATTATATGCAAAGGGTCCATTTATTCCACCTTGTGTGAGAGGATCATTGTTTACCACTTTTTTTGAGAGATGGTTCCTTTGTCATGCTGAAGGAGAACTTCCTATGAGTGAGAGTTATTGATAGAAGAATGTCTCTTGGGAGAGACATGCCACTCTAGATAATGGATTTTCATCCTTGTATTGACAGAGTTTGCATCATGTACTTATCATCTTCTTGTAGAGACTAATGAAGCGGCCTCCCCACTCTTGACGTTGGGCTCGGAGACATAGTCCACATTAGGCAAACTCCACTATCATATCATGTGTTATGATTGTTGCTTATATGCTTCTTGATTATGGTTTATGGTTTACTGAAGTGTTGTTAGAATATGCATTTCTCATGATTCCACAAGCAAATGTAAGTGTTAGTAAAAGGTCCTATATAATGGATATTTTTGTTTGAAAGCATTCGCAAAAATTTCCCGAATCAAGTGGTTAGAGTGGTTTGACCTTTTTTCCAAGGATTGTGAATGTCATCATGGGAGATATTGAATGTGCGACAAGAAGGGAAATGGAGAAGAAAAAATATATGTATGAGGATTTCTACAGGATATAAAACATGGTAGATATATTGTTTGCATATTATGAGGAGAAAATGGAAAACGAGGAACAAGAGAAAGAGAGAGTATAGGACGAAGCTTCATCTCCATCTTCAGGTGAATATTGTTCTTCTTAATCTTCTTCTCATCATTAAAATGAAGATATCAATCAGAGCCTTCAAGCAAATAATGTTGAATTGAGGAGGCTTCTACAAGAAGCAGAAGAGGAGAAGAAAGGATTGAAAATTCAATTAAGAGCCATGGAAGAGGCCTTGGAAAAGTTGAAGTGCAACGAAGGTTTAGCGAAGCCATCATCACCTGCTTCAAAATAAAAAACTGAGGTAAATAGTGTTGGTAGTTTTTCAGATTCATTTTCACATGATAATGATGATGATTTGGGTGCTTTTGAAAAGAACACTACATGCATTGGTTTGAGATTAATGAAGAAGATATGATAACAAGGAAAGGGCCTAGGTGTTAATGGAAAAGGAATTGTGAATCCCATCCAAGTGGAGGAATTGCCTCGATTTTTAGTATTGGGGTATATTAAAGGAGAATGCTCGAAGGTAGTATAAGCTTCCAAGCCATTGATGAAACCATCAAGGAGACAGGATCTTGAGAACACATCATAATATTCTCGTGATAGTGAGCATTACAGAGGAAGAGCTAAGGCAAGTACTTCTCACCAGGCATGCACCAAAGACAAAAAAGAAAGGTATAAAAGGTATCTATATTATAATATTCATTTTTATTACAAGAAGATTTATCATGATGAGCACAATTTATGGTAAAGAAAACCATGTAATTTTTGTGGCTTGTATAACCATGTTGTTTCTAAGCGTTAGAAAACAATGGAAGTGAGGAACAGGAAAAGACATGAAGGCCCTTATCCACATTATAAAAGGAAGAATGTCAGGAAGGTTTGGAGGAAGACAATCTTTTGCAGTCATTGCAACAAGAGTGGACATCACAGAGCCACATGTTGGGAGCTCCATGCAGAACAGTGACCGAAGGAGGACCAGAAACAACCTGTGAAGGAACAAGTCAATGACATTGACAAAAAAGAGAAGTGACTATGGGAAGAAGACCCATTAACCTGGTTGGGTAAGAAATGGGGTTTTATAAGTAGTTGAGTGTGGCCACATTTTGTAAATCACATGTTTCAAGATATTTGTAAAAGTGGTGAAGTGTTTACCACCACTTATAAAAACAACATAGTGATATTTTTGGCCCTTTTAGTTAATAACTTGGAAAATGGTTTCTAATGTAAACTTGAACAATGAGTGTGTTATAAACTCTTGGAAAGTTTGGGGTTTTCTTGGGTCATGTTTGGTCTTGTATAATAACATGTATTTTGCAAGTTTTCATAGGATATAGGTGTCGGTTCATCACTTATTGCTCTGAAGTACAAAGGTGAAGGAGAAGAAAGTGTGGCATGTTAGGGAACTTGTTGTGTAGATAAGGGAGTAAAACATATTGCAGATTGTGTTTATTCTTTTGGGGGACCAAAAGCTCCTCAATGGGGAGAAATGATCTAGGTGGATTTGAAGGCTAAAAAATCTTTGTCTTTGGATTTCATCGAAACTAGGACCAGAACATGCAACTCGTCTTCTTGATTCCAATGGCACAAAAGGCACTCAAATCCAATTTCATATATATGTAAAATATATTTGTAGTCAAAGTTCAGGTCAAAAGGGAATGAAAAATTTAGTGGCAGCTAACTGAGCAACATTTTGACACTTCAGGATGACCGAAATTGACCAAATTGTCGCCTACTTAATTTTTCCAGTGACTCCTAAAATTTGTCCGACAATTTTTTAATGTTATTATTAAATAAAAATAAGATATATGTGTGTGTGTGTGTGTGTGTGTGTGTGTGTGTGTGTTTTGTGGGCCATCACTGACACACCCACCCAACCACCCACGATTTATTATATTAAACTATATATATTGTTACAACCCTATTTTCCACTCCATTATAGTGAGAGAAACCCAAGTTCAACTTACCTCAGTTTGGATGAAATGCATCCCCTTTCACGTTTTCTTTTACTTATGTCAGATTTATCCCATGATAAAAGGGTGGAATTAGATAATTGACAATTTCCCATAAATATTTCACCAAAATATTATAATTATGAGATAATATTTATTTTGTAATTGAGATAATTGAGAAAAAAAATCATCATTGTGAAAAAGGTTTCTATAGTTTGTCATTCCCAAGGAGATCAAATTGATCCACTTGTGTATGAGTTGGCTAGGTTCCATTATTGTATAAGTTTCCTAGCTTCTCAAGCCCCTAGGTGTCTAGATACATTCTCCTAGAGGATGGAATGAGCCCTTATAATCTCACCAAGAGGGAGAAGGGGAGAGGATCCAAACTATAGTGCAAGCGCTCTACTGTCTTAGGAGAGGAGACCATACTGCAATTTGGAGGAGAGGATCTTATATGTTGATGGTATACATTTGATGTAGTTCCATTTACATGGTTAATAAATGTCTATGTTCCCTTCCTTACATGAATTTGTGTTAAGTATGTTATATGATCGTATCTATTACTTTTGATTAGATGATATTCTGAGGAAGATCAACTATTGTCATTTTTTAGTTTTATTTATGTGCAAGGATAGAGATCTAGTGCATATGTGTTGGATCGCTCGAATGGAGCTCAAGATCTTCATCAAACTCAAAACCCTTCCCCGACATGCGAGGATTTCAGGTGTGATCTCTTATCTTTATAGCATAGATCCAACTACTTGTTGGATGCATGACCATTTCGATTGGGGGCCAATATTAGATTGTATCAGCCATTATATTTTTCTATCTAGTGATATCAATTGGGCATGCGATCGCGGAGCAATAACTCCTTTCATAATTAAATGCAACAAAATTGGTGCTTTCAATGAGAGCAATTTAGTTTGCCCTCTTTGTTTGAGATCTCCTCTTCTTCTTTATGTTTTTGTTTTTCTCTTGTTCCCATTGAGTTCTCTATAGTTTTTTGGATTCATTTTTATCTCCATTGATTTTACTTACTTCAGGTCTGACTTGATTTTAGATATGAAGTTTTATTTTTTCTTTTTGTATGAGAGAAGAACAGATCCGAGAATTAAAACGGAATTCTAGAATTTTATGTACAAAATTTGATTGAAATAACTAGAGATTTGTACTCCTCTCAGATTTCTACCCCACAAAAAAAATCACTGAAAACGGACTCCGTATGAGGAAGTTATGGATAATTGAACATTTGGAAAAAAAAAAATTCTTCCACCCTCGCGCGCAACTATTTTTCTGTTCATTTATGTTATTTTCTAGACATAATTTAGTAAAAATATGTTAGGCTCCTATACTACTAGTGTAACCGCTTATTATTATTAGTGAAACCCCCTTATTTTATTATTGTGTCCATATATTCCCCGTGTTGTTATTATTATGCCCCATAGAAGCCCACTATTGTTATTTGTGTGCCCCTACAATATTATTATTATGTAGGCTCTGATTGTATTGGGACCCCTTAGACTCCTATATATAGAAAGAAGGTCTTGTCATTTGTATAATCCAAGAAATTTTCATTTGTGTAATGTAAAGGAGGTTTCCCCCTCGAAGAGGTTGATTTTTAGTTCATTGATCTATCTTTTATGTCTTTTTGTGAGCTAGTTTCATAACATTTGGTATTAGAGCTTTGGATTGTACGGTTTCGCTACTCAAAATAGGTCATCATGGAATTTTCGCTATACCTTTTTCTCTATGACGTTTCAGAAACTAAAAACAAAACCCATTTGAGTTGAAATCATTTTGAACCTCAGGTCCAAATTTCAGATATTGTCTCACTATAGTTGTGGAGATATGATCTGAGGAAGTTAGGGTTTTTGAAAGCTCCACAATTCCATCGCAAATAGGTCATCATGGAATTATCGCTATAATTGTTTTTCTATGAAGGTTCAAACTCTGAAATAAAAAACAATTTGAGCTGAACTCTTAATGAATGTTGGGCCTAAATTTCAGAACTAGTTTCGCTATGTTGTCGTAGATATGGTCCAAGACATTTAGGGTTTTTACAGGCTCCCGAATTACATCCCAAACATGTGACTTGGGGAAAATTGTCATAAATTTATCTCTGAGCATCAAATTGAATTGTCGTAAAATGTTACAGAAAGACGGCCTGTGGTTTTCTGTATATTGGATTTGAGTCCTATGGTCGAAACAATGTCATGTGGCACTTCGTACAAGTTCGCTCTACTGAACTAGTCTATAATCAAGTCATTGTAGGAGATTTGGCATAACTCTTCCTTGTAGAATCCAATTTGATCGGACTTGCGGGGTTGGAAAGAGAACTCAGAGGGTTACTGCAGGAAGCAATTTTAAACCTTAGAGATCCAAAATTACAGAGATATAATAGATTTAATATCAAGCTCCTACAAAGTGAAAAAGGGTGTGTAGTTTAAAAAAAAAATTGCATAAGTTTGGTTCAAAAATTAGTTTGAAGGAATTCAAAGGGCATAGTGAAGCATTATTATCATTAATTGATCCCTTAAAGAAAGGAAATGGAAACACCTAGTAAGAAACCTGAAAGCTCTAGCATGTATCATGAATAAGAGGAAGAAATGCAACACGATATATCAAAATTACGAGACCAAGTGCAACAAAATTCACTCTCATAAAAAGTAACAGAAGCTAAGATGGATGGTTTAAAGAAAGGCGTGGAATCTAAGATTGATGTCATGAAAGCTAAGATGTTTGGTTTAAAAAAAAGGTGTAGAAGCTAAGATGGGTGGTTTAAATAAAGACGTGGAAGCCAAGATTAATGACGTGGAAGCTAAGATGCATGGGATAGAAGAAAAACTTAAAGGTATCATGGAAGATTTGAAGATAGATTTGACAAAGTTGCTACAAGAAATTCTTACTAATGGCGAAAGGGTAGTAAAGGAAAATCATGATGAGAACAAAAGAAATGTTAATCATGATTTCATAGAGTCTAACATTGGATTGAAGACCCACCATGTTCCAAAGATCGATATGAGGAAGTTTGATGGAAAGGATCCCGTAACATGGATACTACAGATGGAGAAATATTTCGATCACCATAATGTGCAAAACACACAAAAGGTACACATTGCAACTTTATACCTGGAACCAAATCATTTTGTATGGTATCGATGGATTTGCTCTCATAAATAAATTGTCACTTGGGTAATATTTACGGAAGAAATGATAACACATTATGAGGATACAGAAATCAACACCTTTTTTAGCCAACTGATAAATCTCAAACAAAAGGGTTCAATGATGGAGCACATTGAGGACTTCCATAAATTGAATATAAGGCTAAAACATATTCCAGAGGAGCATAAGATTGATGTGTTCTTAGGGACTTTAAAGGATAACATCCAACATGAGGTTTTCCTTTGGGAACCTAATTCATTGGAGAAGGCATTCAGGTTGGAAAGAAAAATTATGGAAACAAGGAAGCCTACCACTCACAACTATAAAGATGGAAGTGTTGTTGTTCCTATCCTTTCACCACCTACAAGGTTTAAAACACAACAATTGGAAGGAAAAAGAGAAAAAGGTCTTTCTTACAATTGTGATAGAAAATACACTAAAGGTCATAAGTGTGTTGAGAAGAAATTAATTTACATAGATGGGGAAGAGGAGAAATAAAAGGAACAAGAAACGTCAATAGAAGAAGATATACAACAGGAGCCAATCCCAAAGAAAGAAGAAATGAATCTGACCATATCTTGTAATGCATTGACAGGAATTACCACTCCTCAAAGTCTTAATATAAAAGGGCATATCAAGAAGTAAAGGGTAATAGTTTTGATTG
This sequence comes from Pinus tabuliformis, assembly GCA_031772625.1. Classification (NCBI taxonomy): domain Eukaryota; kingdom Viridiplantae; phylum Streptophyta; class Pinopsida; order Pinales; family Pinaceae; genus Pinus; species Pinus tabuliformis. The sequence continues at coordinate 1,811,172,015 of CM062818.1, forward strand.
ATTCATGCAGTACCCATAATTTTATTCATTGTAAGATAGCTAAGGAATTGAATTGCTTCCTATATCTAGCACCAGAGTGTCAAGTAATGGTTGCAAATGGAGGAACCATAAATTTCTTTGGAAAATGCCATAATATCAAGCTATCCATGGAAGAATATGTCTTGAATAGTCCATTGCTTTCCATTCCAATGGGTTGTGCAGATGTACTAGGAGTCCAATGGCTACAATATTTGGGTACAATAACTTAATTTTCAAGAACGTTTCTTGAATTTTTTTTGGGAAGGTAAGGAAGTTGAATTAAGGGGTATCACATGGAAACTAGGGAAGATAATCAGCTCTAACAACATGAAAAATCTTCTAAAGAAAGAAAAATGGGGCGTAATTGCAAAATTATGTTCACTAGAGGTTCCCACATCGAAATCATCTATTTCTCCATATCTCCAAAATGTTTTGGACAATCATTCCAAGGTATTTGAGACTCCCAAAGGTCTCCCACATGTTCATGATCATGATCATGCTATTCATTTGATTCCAGGAAGTGTTCCCCCAAACATCATGCCTTACAGATATCCATATCCCCAAAAGAGTGAAATTGAACGCATGGTTGCAGAAATGCTAGAGGTTGGTATAATTCAACCTAGTCAAAGTTCTTTCTTTGCTCTAGTGGTATTGGTACACAAGAAGGATGGATCATGGTGCATGTTTCCAGATTATAGGGAGCTCAACAAGCTTACTATTAAAGATAAATTTTTCATTCTTGTCATTGATGAATTATTGGATGAATTACATGGAGAAATTTACTTCACAAAGTTGGATCTACATTCAAGATATCATCAAATCGGAATGAATACTGAAGACATTCCAAAAACAACATTTAGAACTCATGAGGGTCATTATGAATTTTTGTTCATGTCTTTTGGCCTTACCAATGCACCTTCGACATTTCTAGGTTTGATGAATTTTATTTTCAAACCCTTCCTTAGAAAATTTGTGTTAATATTATTTGATGATATACTAATATACAAGAAGTTTTGGAAGGATCATGTAATATTGATAGGGTGCTCAAACTATTGGAGGAGAAACAACTATATGCAAAAAGCTCCAAATGTTTCTTTGGAGTACAAGAGGTGGAATATTTGGGTACTTAGTTAGCTCATAGCTCATCTTATCATCCTCAATCTGATGGGAAAACTGAGATAGTGAACAAATGTGTGAAATGATATCTTCATTTCTTTGTATATGATAAATAGACACAATGGGTCCAGTGGTTGCCTCTGGCTGAATGGTGGTATAGCACTTCCTTCCATACTGCAGCAGAAATGACCCCATTTATGGCACATTATGGATATCATCCACCGTCCAACATATCATCTTTAAAATAAAATTCTAAGGTTCAAGCAGTGGAAGATCACGTCGAGTATCAACAAAAAGTTCTCAAACTCTTAAAGGATAACCTCACTTTGGTGTAGAATAGAATGAAACAGCAAGAAAATCAACATCGCAGTGAAGGAAGTTTTTAATTAGGTGACTGGGTATTTCTATGACTGCAACCATACAAACAAATGTCCCTCAAGCAAGCTATGAAGGATAATAAATTATCACCAAATTATTATGGTTCGTACAAGGTGTTACAAAATGCTAGTACTATGGCATACAAATTGGAGCTTCCCACATCGACCATAGATCTGCATTTCTCTGAGCTTTCTACCCCAAAACAAGAAACAAATCACCGAAAACAAACTCTGTATGATGAAGTCATGGCCAATTGAAAATTGGCCAGTTTGTGTTTCTTCGACCCTTGTGCGTGACTACTTTTTTTGTTCGTTACTGTTCTTTTATATACATAATTCAGTAAAAATAATTACAAATCTGTAATCCTCTTGATTTTTTACCTCAAAAAAAAACCACCTGAAACAGAGTCTATATGAGGAAGATATGGTTGATTGAAAAATCAACCTATTTTCTATCCTTTCCCAATTTTAGGGTTTTATTTTAGCTTATTTTCTTGATCTTTTAGGTGTTTTTCCTCAAAACTCGCTGCTATTTGTTGGATCTTTTTTCTTTTTTTTGCTAATATTTGTTAATCTCTATCAGATATGAGCCATTTCTTATTTATTGGTTGGGATCTTCCATTTCTTGTGTTCTTTAAGGTTTCTCTTGCATAAATTTTTATGTGCTTTAGTTGAAGACTAATGTTCTCATCTCTAGATCTTTGTTTCATATATGTTTGGCTGCTTTTGGTGACTACTTAGATCTCTTTGATATCCCACTTTGGTTTTTTTTTGTCCTTTGTGTGGTTTGTTCACTTGTTTTTAAGCTACCTATTCTCTCTATTGGTTGTTTTCGTCACAATTGGTGGTGTTGTGATTAGTTGTGAAACTATCATCTAGGAAATTTCTTTTGAGTGTGTTTTCATTGCTTTATATCACTCTCATTTGATCTTGTTTAGGCCTTCCTACCTCTAGGGCCTACTTTTGGCCTTTGTATAACATTGGCCTTTGTTGAGCCATTGTACTACAACCCTAGCTTGATGAAATTGCCCTTCCTTTTTCATTTTTGGCTTTTGATTTGATCACTTTGAGTGTGTTTATTTGATTAGGCTTTTTTTTACTAACCCTGAAACTTCTGGAGTGATTTTTGTTCTTGCTTGGGTAGCTTTTCCTTTGGTTTATTGTTGGATTTTTGGTTTTCCTTCTTGGTTTGTTTTGGGTCATTAAGTCATAAAATTTGGGATAATTTTCATTCAAGAATATTTAGAGGTGCATTACAAAATGCATTGGTGTGTTAGAATGCTCTTACCCTCCTATAGATAGCATTCATCGAATTGAAAATTGTAAAATCACATATAATTGCATTAGGGTGATGAACTAAGAGTCATTCACACTATCTTAGTTTCACGCTGCATCCCGCTTGTGTAAAAAACAACCACTAAAATCAATGCGATAATAAAATTAACTAGATTTGTCTTTTATTTTCACTTGTAGTACAAGAACACTATCTTAGGCTAAGGTCTTGGAGATCAGAGTGTGAGTTAACTGCTCCAAGACTACAAAATTAACTTAGAAACTTACGGTAGTGAGTTAAATCCATTTTTAGTAGTGTGGTCTGGGAAACCCTCCTCACAAAAGGGTCAATCATAAGGTCACACTTGGGCTAGGCGAATTGACACAACCCTTCTCGCTTAGTTTTAGGTGGCACAATATAGTGAAATATCCACACATACAAACGGTGTCATTGTCACTTGGGGACCACTTGGGAGGCAACTCTCAAGGGGGTTTGGGTCTTAGCTCATTTTGGGGTTAACTTTCCTACCCTTGCGTGTGGATTTGTCCTACGACTGTCCCCCCAGGGCATGTTATTGTACATGGTGACCATAGTGGCCTATATTCTTAGGGCTCATACACAAGTGTAGGGTTAGGTTCGCCTTCTCTACACCTGGGACAAATATTAGTCATACTCTCTCATTCCTCTTGGAGGGTTCCCCATGGCTAATAAGGGCACTTGCATTGAGTTCGCAAAGAAAAGGGCTAAGAAGAAAGTTGCTAGTATAATTGTTCCACCGCCAGCTTATTTGTATTTTGGTTTTGTGTGCTATCTTATAGGGTGCTTCTAGTGTGTGTTGTTTGGTCTGAGTCAGTAGTTTTGGCCTTAGAGTGTTTATACTAACATAATTGTACTCAAATCATAAGTTATCACCCTCGTTGAATTATTTCAACGGCAGACACGTTGTACTCACAGTTTACCTCCTGAAAGAGGTGGACTTGTTACCCCTACACGATGAGTGCTTGTTGGGGCTGAAGACTTAGACCAACACATTGTCTTGGAATCTATACCTGGTCCTTTGGATAGTGACTTTATTTCCATCACAACTTTTGTAAACAACTTTGATGCCCCTTGCAATCCACCGTTGACTAATCCTTTAGGACCAGAGTTATTGTGGTTAAATCCTGACAGTTCTACACCTACCTACACTTATGTTACTTTTTCCGTAGTTTACCCTATGGTGGAGTTTGACATTTCCTTACCTTCTACGTCAATAGTATCAACTTCCATGAGATAATTTCTACCCCTTAGCATGGCTATACCTACTCCTTCATCCACACCTCTTACTTTTTCTTGGGGAATTCCACAAGTTTCTTATACAACTCCCACAAATTTCATGAACATTTCCATGGCCACACCATCTCCTATGTAGACCATGGCACCTCAGCCTAGTCAGCCGATATGTTCAAGGATCTTTGCATCGCATTTTTCCCAACCAAGTATTCATGTCCCTCAGTTAGGCATGGATACTTCTAGTAATATGTGGGGAGGATCGGCATTTGTCCCTGGTCAGCCTAGGGGAAACACCGCTTTTAGTATGTCACAAGCCTGGTACAATTCACATTTTGGAGGGGCCAATTTATGTGGGAGAAACCCCATTGCCAGTACTGTTTCTCACATGGGTTATCCTCCTTATGTCAATCCTACTGCGTAGAGTGGTCCTTTGTTTATCCATGGGTATAACCCCATCAGAATGCATGCTTTTGGGGGTCCTTTGCTCCCTGTTGGTACTTACCTTTGGGAGCAACATTCATTTACCAATCATGCTGGCCCGCAATAGTCTTATGTTGGGGCAAACCCTTTTCTTCACCAGCAGGTGCATCCCTTCACTCCTTATATGGGGGGACCACATGGTTGGTCAGTGGCCTCTCCCACCTATGACCCATTTAGTTAGCTTCAAAATCATTTTTTTATCTTCTCTCGATTTACCATATTTGGCCAAACTGATTAATGACCCCATCCGTTATGATCCTTGGTGGCCACCTATGCCCGCCAAATTATTGTCCAATATTCCCAAGTTTGAAAGAAATCCCGGGGAGAATCCATCCATGCATATTACCACCTTTCATTTGTGGTGTTAAACTTTGCTTATTCCAATGTACGTTAAATGGGGATGCCACAAAGTGGTACATTGAATTAGATACCACATGCTACAGTGACTTTGCCTCACTTGCTCAAACTTTCCTGAAACACTTCCGATTGCCCATTTGGTATGACATCGACTCTGACCTCTTGTCTAATTTCAAGAAAGATGAAGCCACGTTAATCTATGATCATATTCATGAGTGGCTTCGTTGCAAGCGGTTAGTAAGAACCAAGTTACCTAATGAGATATTACATAAATAGTTCATTCGATCCCTCTTACCTCAAATTGCCAATGATGTGTCTATGTTTCAAGCCATTACCGAGGAACAAGCTATTTTAGCTACCTAACAGTTGGATCTTATCTATTCACAATTGGGTAAGGTTTATGAAGTGTTTCCTATTGCTCCTAGGCCTTCTGTTGACCCTCCCAAACTTGTTCTTAGCCCACATGTTGATGGTGTTATTAGTTATTTTTCCGATTCCGTGAACCAACTTGTTGCCCAACTTGGGCAATTGATTATTAAATATCAAGCCCCAGCAACTGCACTTGGCTACTAAAGCACCCCCTCCTGAGAAGTCCACCGATTTTCTCATGGTGAAGTCCACTCAATAGAAGAACAACCAACAATTTGGTGGTAAGAAGAATAATAAGTGAAATAAACAAAAGAATCAAAATTCTCAGGAGTCTCAACCCAACCCTCAGAGTTAGGGAGGGGGCACTAGTGAACTTCGCTATAAAATCAAGTTTCCCTATAAATTTTATTAAGGTGACTATCTTACTCACGGATTCCCTCGAATGGATGAGGTCCATAGGCTTCTTTCACCACCATCTACTCAAGATATTGATGTTTTGACTCATCCATTCCCCACACAATGTTGGCTTGTATGGACCTGGCCCAGGTTTAGAGGTGATTTAGCCAAGAAAACCCCAGTACTACTGGCCCTTTAAGCAACATTCCACAGAGTACGGATTGAGGTCTCACCCGAATTAGTATGGGAGGGTGCTAGAACTAGGTTTCTACACCCTTGGGATGTCTGATGGGATTTTGGAGGTCTGCGGTCTGACCTGCGCACTTGTGATACCTTCGCAACTTGCAGTGCGGCTTCCATACAGCCCTACTCGGGGCGCAACCCATATAATACCCAATTCTCTTGCTACTTAACTGATTACTTAACTTGTGTGTGTAAGCGTTCTGGTTACTACAACATATTCAGTAATCATATCAGTGCGCATGATGCATAACCCAATACAAACATAAAGAAGATAATGCACAACAAATACACAGAAATAATAATCAACTTCTCTTTTATTAATCTTCAATCTTGCTTACAAACTCAACACCACCCTGTGCACTCAGCTGCAGGGGTCCACGCACTTAGCTGTGGACTCTACTACGCCTCTACGCACTCAGCTGCAGAGCCTCTTCCTACTACTATGACCTAATACACTTAGAATCCTACTCTATGCTCGAACCATTCCTTCACTACTTACTCCCTCATCAACTATCTTTACAACTTAGAGCCTCACTCTATTTATACAATCCCATCGTCCACGGACCATGGGTGGGCCGACATGACTTTACATTACTTTAGGGTGGACAGCCCTATGACTTAACCTCTACTTCACGCTCCATGCCCACAAAACCTTTGACCAAAACTTGGGCTTTGAGCCCCAAAATCTGTTGTGGGGGGATTCCATGCCCAACACAATCATCATGACTCATCTTGAGTCACTTTGTTGGTGCGACAATCTTGGCACGGAGCCCCTCCAACTATTCCCATACTGCCCAGAGGTCTGCGACACACTGTTCTGTTGTTTGTTGGACCTGTTGCACATGCTCTTCTGTTTCTTCCTTGTGAGGCTCCACTGTCTGTCTTAGCGCATATAGTCCCTGCATCTGCGTGAGCTTGCCCTCAGTCTCGGCCGTAATGGTGAAGGTCTCATCAATCCAAGGCTGGATGTGTGCTTTGAGAAGGGCCTCTTTCTGTCTTATAGCATCCACCTGCTCCTTCAACGCCCTCGCCTGCTGCATCTTAGCCAGTCGTTGGCTGAGGATGACTATTTGCGTCGTTCCCTTGACAGTGTCATACTACTGCTACAGTTCACGCACCTCTGTTTCCAGGCGTTGTATCTTGGGGTCCTCCTGTAAGGATGTGAGGACATCAAATGCTTGGTCCAACATACCGGTGCAGTCCTGCATCGCCCTTCTATTTTTTGCTAATCCTATCTGAATCACACTAACACGCTATTCTTTGATTTCCAGGGGAGTGGAAGGCTGCGCCTTCATCCACATCTCAGAAATCTGGAGGTTCAGCTCCAGCTGCACTTGTGTTGTTTCCTCATGCGTGCTTCAAACTTCACTTGCTAGACAATGGATCCACATCTCGGTTGGTAGGTTTGTAGCGATGAATAATTCTGGAACATGTCGGCATGCTTCATCCATTGTTTGCATGATCTTTCGATTCTGTGACACTAGCTCGTCACGCTGCACGCTGAGCTGTTCGATGTGGATCTTTTTCTCACTCAATACCTGGATCGCGTGGCCTCCTGTGCGTGTAGCTCTATTATTATGTCATCCTGCAACTAGTACAATGTGTTTCGCAGAAGGGTAGCCAAATTTACGCCAAGTCCCTTGATCCAGCCTACTACAGCTCTGTCCTCCTCGCCCTCCACAGTTAGTGCTCCTTCTGGCAGCAGTATGGTGTTGGCCATTTTTGCGCACAACAGTTGCTTTGCTGATGATGTACCTGCGGCGCCGTAGGTGGCTACTGTTCCTTCCTATGGGGCCCACACCTGAAGTTCCTATAGTTGCACCTTTAGGGCCCCCAACACATTCTGTTGCTCCATCATAGCTTCTTGGAGTGCTTCCTGGGTGACCTCGCGAACTATGTTGCCGATTTCATAGAGGTCACCCTTTGTCAATGTAATTGGCTTGATGTCTAGTTTGGAAGCCTTGGCCTTCTTTCATGGGCCTGATCTTTTCATAACGCATGGCCATTTTAGCTGTGTAGATGTTGTGCTCGGGTTCATGCCTTCTGTAGTGTCCTCTTCTCCTTGTCTTGTGGATAAGTTTGGGCCCTCTTCCCCCTGCATCGTGGTGGCCCCTGTTGCCTGTGCTGCTATTGCTTTGTCGACGGCCTTAGTCTACTTTGTGGCTGCCTTCGCTGTCTCGCGAGTAGCTCTTACCTCCACTGCCAACTGTTCATTACGCTTTGATTGGGCCAACTGGTTGATACGCAACTTGGTGGCATCCTTCTGCATTTGTGCCATTGTTCTATCCTGCTCCACCAGATTCAGGGTGCGCCACTCTGGAGGCCATGATTCAAGCATGGAGAAGATGGCATCATTAATTGCGATGAAAGGAAGCTTGGCCCAGTTCTACACCAGATCCTTACAAGCCTTGATATACACACCGTGCATATCCACCTTGAATTCTGCAAAGCTCCGCAGACTGTTGTAGACTGTGGGGGATAGGCATGGCCTCTTGTTAATCAACATCTAGATGCTCACCTCCATGAGCACCTGGAATAACTTAGTTTCGTGGATCCGCGTGGCATCCTTCGTAGCCCAAAGCAACGCATATTTCGTAGCCTCTAAGAAGTCCTGTTCAATATGAGGGAACTGACTTTCCTCAAGTAGTTCCCCTGTCACCAATAAAATAGACAAGAGCAACCACGCATAGCGAAAGGTCTTGCCCTACTCCTGAGCTTCCTTGCAATTGGTTAGGAATTCTTCATAGAGGAATTCGGCCCAATTGAATTGGACCCCCTTCGCACATTGTTCTTCTAGCACAACGATCGACACTCGTACCTTGTCTCCGCAACATTTTCTCATCACCTTCCTGGCCAGCAGTTGGGTGGCTACGCGCACCCCTTTATCTTTAATGCTACTAATTGCATAGCCTCTATTCTTCTTTTCCATTTTGTACTTCTTCTTCATGGCCCCTGCAAGTGCCAAATCTTTACTTTTTCCAGCTATCTCTGTGGGGTCCTTTCCCTTATAAGGAAGCCAGGAAATCCTATGGATAAGCTCCGCTGTGATGGGAATAGGCTCCTCCAGCCATAAGTACCCATCATGCACCAAGCAAAGTAGCTGCCTGATGACAAATATCATGATAAGTGCACGGTGAAAGTGTGGAATCCATAGTAGGTGGAGTAGTCTAGCCTCCTCCACACCATGCAGCCATTTCTTTGGCTCTAGCACTGTAACTAACCCCTCCTTGCTCTGTTTCATGAGGTTCTCAGTCTCTAAATGTGGGAACTTCTCATTGTCTGCGAGGTCCCAGTCTTCAAATTTCATTGTGGGCACGTGGCCCAGGGCCGAGCCCTCAAACAGAATTCCATCTGGGAGGAGCGGGGTTTGGAGTGCGCTCTTAGCGGCATCCAAATCCTTGGGTACCTTAGCTTTCCCTTTCCGCAGAGGAACGTACTCGAGCAGTTTTGCTGCAGTGCGCACTGGCTGGATGTCTTCTTCCATTTCTTCATCTGCTTTTATCTCATCTATGAGAGTCTGGAGGTCCTCCTCCTCATCATCTGTCTCAATGTTGATAGCCTTTCCCTTTTCTTCCATGGAAAGTTTACCAAACCGCGGATTTCGCGGGGACATGCAGACTGGTCCCGCTACCTGTTTATCCTTCTTGGGCCTCAGTGTCTGAGGTGATTTTGGAATTTTTGGCGCATCCCCCACCTGCACCGTAGGGCTCTGTGCGGCTTCCTCAGTGTTACTCTCTACAAAACCCACACCTCTCTTGGTAGTTGTCATCTTGTTCGAACTGTCTATGGTTGTTCATGAACTTGGGGGCTCAAATACCACTTGGCGCTCAACACTCTGTGCTCTTCGTAATAGCTCAAATCTCAAACGAACAAGTGTTGTCTCGTGGCTAGCCTTGGGAGTTTTATAGCATCTTTTGAATTTGAATTTGACCATTCCCCCCACTTCTGAGTCATTAATGCATTCTTGGTGACAGATCGTCCCAAATCTAGCTCTTAATTCATGTCTTAATTGCCCGTTTCCCACTCCCTTTTGCCTTAAATTGGACATCTCGTCATGAATAGTGATGCCAATGGTTACTTCCTAGTTTATCCACGCCGCAGCATAGCCCCCTATGTGTGGGCACGAACCTTGTACCATGTTGATTCTGTGCGCACCTCCGTCATTGCGCAGTTCCCAAACAGACTATTTTAGAGTCTCATGCTCTCTTTCAACTGTCTGGAGCGCTGAAACTATGCCCCCTACAGCTAGTCAAGTGGTCGCACCATCTATGTGAGACTTCAATTTGTCTTCCAGTATATCCTTAATTTCCCTCGCGACAGCCGGCACCACGTTTTCTACCTTATGTGGTGTGCTCCCCTTGTTACTGTGTTTGGTAAGGTGTAATCTCAGTCATGGTAGCGGAGTCATAAATTCTTGGCGACAATCTTCTAATGCAGTGGTATGACCATTTGTATCTTGCCTTATCATCCTTGGTTTATCAATGAGACATGATTGCATGACATCAGTTTCCAGTCTTTTGATCTCAGTGTCCTTCAACATTCTTTTCTTCCTTAATCGTACCTGATCTTCTTCAAGTTTGTGAAGTCTAAGGTTCCCTCGTTGAATGGCTTACCAAATCCTTATATGGTCGTCCTCGTGTAGCTGTGTGATTACTTTGTCCTAGTCTTCACGCACTGCCATAACTAAGGGAGCTATTACGTGTGGATTCCTTTTGGTATTCCCTTCAGAAATTTCGGTTTCTACTCTGTTTCGCACCTTTAGAATCATCTCCGCACTTAGGTTTTTACACATGGTCCTATAGGCCCATTGAATTGCTGGCACGCATAGGTCCCAATCAGTTCATCTCGCCTGGTGAACCCTTTTAAATACTCCGCGCACCATATGGAATGCCTCATGGTGGAGAAATGGTAATGCGCGTCGCCTTCCTACTACTATGGTTTGTTCTGATTCTCTAGGCTAGGGGTGGTATGCGCTTGTGCAGACTATACAAAATATGTCTGTACCCATCGGGAAAGGTCGGCGCGCAAGTGTTCCGCCCCTGCTGATTGGCTTTTATTCGAAGAAGGGGTTTTCCAAAATGTAGGCGCATCATCCTTCTGCATCCACGCCAGTCTTAAAAAGTTCCTTCATGCATACCCCACCATTGTGTGGGTGTTGTGTGCAGTAGCCACTTCAGCGCATCGAACCGCTACTGTTTTGGTACTACACTTTTGAATTTGGTTAGAAATTCATCCACCACTGACAATCCATCATATGTCAGCAGCTCCCTTGCCTCTGTTGTTACACAATGCAATGACCTGATCATCATGTTGTAGTTCAGTGTTGTTACTTTGTGTAGCCGATTCTGCCATCGCTCTATCTCTTTGTTTGAATTCGAAGTGCAGGAGCTTTCGCGCTCCCACGAAATCCTTCCATCTACAGTCGGATTCACCCAATCCTCTCCTTGTGTAGTTATCTTGTAGATACATTCGAGATCGTCAGCACTATCATTGTTACACACCAGTTCGGTGTATCACGCTCCTTCAGCTAGATCTAGCAGTACTACTACGCGTAGTGAATTTTTTCAAATATCATTTTGCACTTCTTCAGATTTATGACCCTATTCATATCAGAAGCCCAATCTATTCCTAGTATGTTGAGTCCCTATAATACTAGTGATTACCCCATTACTATTGTAGCTATACCCCCTATTTATATTGTTGTGCCCCTATTACCCCCATATTGTTATTTCTGTGCCCCATAGAATCCCTCTATTGTTATTTTTGTGGCTTTATATTATTATTGTTAGGTCGGCTGGATTATATTGTGACTCCTTAGACTCCTATATATAGAAAGGAGGTTTTGTCATTTGTATCATCCCAGAATTGTTCATTTATGTAATGTAAAGGAGGTTGCCCCCTCGAAGAGGCTGAATTCTAAGGCGTGGATCTCTCTTTTCTATCTTTTTGTGAGCTGGTTTCATAACATTTGGTATCAGAGCTTTGGATTCTAGGGTTTCGCTGCTCCAAACAGGTCATCGTGGAATTTTCGCTATAATTTTTTTTCTGTGACGTTTCAGAAGTCGCAAAAAACACCCATTTGAGAAGACATCGCGCTGAACCTTGGGTCCGAATTTCAGATCATTTCGCGCGATATTTTAGGAGATATGATCTGAGGAAGTTGGTCTTTTTGCAGACTCCTGAATTACATTCAAAACAGGTGACCTGGGGAAAATCGTCATAACTTTCTTTCTGAGCATCGGATTGAAATTGCGTAAGAAGGTACAGAAAGAGGACGGACCGTAGTTTTCTTGTATATATTTTTCGAAGTGAAAGGTTGAAACAGGGACTCGTGGCACGTCGTACAAGTTCGCTCTATTGAACCAGTCTAAAAGCAAGTCACTGTGGGAGATTTCACATAACTCTTCCTTGGAGAATCCAATTTGGCTCAGACTTGTGGCATTGGAAAGAGGACGCAGAAGGCTACTACAGGTAGCAATTTTAGAATTGGAGGATCCGAAATTACAGAGATACATCAGATTCAATATCAGGCTTCTATAAAGTGAAAAAAGGTGTGTAGTTTTTTTTTAATTTTTGTGTAAGCTTGGTTTAACGGAATTCAAAGGGCATAGTAAAACATTATTATCGGTAACTGATGCCCCGAGGAAAGAAAATGCAAACACCTAGTAAGGAACTGAAAGCTCTAGCATGACTCATGAAGAAGAGGAAGAAATGCTACATGATATATCAAAATTACAAGAACAAGTGCAACAAATGTCACGCTCACAAAAGCTAACAGAAGCTAAGATAAGTGGCGTGGAATCTAAGATAAATGGTGTGGAATCTAAGGTAAATGGCGTGGAATCTAAGATAAAGGGCATGGAAGCTAAGATGGATGGCATGGAAGCTAAGGTGAATGGCATGGATGCTAAAATTGATGGCATGGATGATAAGATGGATGAATTGAAGAAGTTGCTACAAGAAAGGGTCACTAATGGTGAAAAGGTAGTAAAGGAAACTCATGATGAGAACAAAAGAAATGTTAATCATGATTCCATAGACTCTAATGTTGGATCGAAGACTCACCATGTTCCAAAAATCGATATGAGGAAGTTTGATGGCAAGGATCCCGCCACATGGATATTACAGATGGAGCAATTCTTCGATCTCAATAATGTGCAAAACACACAAAAGGTACGTATGGCAACTTTATATTTGGAACCAAATCAGTTTGTATGGTATCAATGGCTTTGTTCTCGTAAACAATTTATCACTTGGGCAATTTTTACGGAAGAATTGATAGCACATTATGAGGATACAAAAAGCAACACTTTTTTTAGCCAATTGATAAGTCTCAAACAAAAGGGTTCAATAATGGAGCACATTGAGGAGTTCCAAAAATTGAACATAAGGGTAAAAGATATTCCAGAGGAGCATAGGATTGATGTGTTCATAGGGTCTTTAAAGGATAATATCCAACATGATGTGCGCCTTTGGGAACCTGATTCATTAGAGAAGGCATTCAGGTTAGCAAGAAAAATGGAAAGCAAAATTATGGCAACTAGGAAGCATACCATTCACAACTATAAAGACGGAAGTGTTGTTGCCCATAGTCTTCCACAACCTACAAGGTTGACACCACAACAATTGGAAGAAAAAAGAGCAAAAGGGCTTTGTTACAATTGTGATAGCAAATACACAAAAGGTCATAAGTGTGCTGAGAAGAAATTATTCTACATAGATTGTGAAGAGGAAGAAGAAAAGGAGCAAGAAAGGTCAAAAGAAGAGGATATATTCCAGGAACAAAGCCTAGATGAAGAACAAATAAATCCGACCATATCTTGTAATGCATTGGCGGGAATTACCACTCCTCAAACCATCAAGATAGAAGGACAAATCAAGAAGAAAAAGGTAATAGTGTTGATTGATTCAGGAAGCACCCACAATTTTATTCATTGTAGGGTAGCAAAAGAATTGAATTGCTTCCTATATCCAGCACCAGAGTGTCAAGTGATGATTGCAAATGGAGGAACAATAAATTGTTCTGGAAAGTGCCATAATATCAAGCTATCCATGGGAGAATATGTATTGACTAGCCCAATGCTTTCCATTCCAATGGGAGGTGCTGATGTTGTACTAGGAGTCCAATGGCTACAATCCTTGGGTACAATAGCTTTTAATTTTCAAGAACTTTTCATGAAATTTTCTGTGGAAGGAAAGGAAGTTGAATTAAGGGGTATTGCAGGGAAACCAGGAAAGATAATCAGCTCTAATGGCATGACAAAGCTTCTAAAAAAGGAGCAAAGAGGTGTAATTGCACAATTATGTTCGCTAGATGTTTCCACATTGGAATCATCTATTTCTCCAGATCTCCAAAAAGTCCTGGACAATCATTCCAAGGTATTTGAGACTCCCAAAGGTCTCCCACCTATGCGTGATCATGATCATGCTATTCATCTGATTCCAGGAAGTGTTCCTCCAAACATCAGGCCGTACAGATATCCATATGTCCAAAAAAGTGAAATTGAACGTATGGTTGCAGAAATGCTAGAGGCTGGTATAATTCAACCGAGTCAAAGTTCTTTCTCAGCTCCAGTAGTATTGGTGCACAAGAAGGATGGATCATGGCGCATGTGTCCAGATTATAGGGAGCTCAACAAGCTCACTATTAAAGATAAGTTCCCCATTCCTGTCATTGATGAATTACTGGATGAATTGCATGGATCAATTTACTTCACCAAGTTGGATCTTCGTTCGGATATCATCAAATCAGAATGAAGATTGAAGACATTCCGAAAACAGCATTTAGAACTCATGAGGGTCATTATGAATTTTTGGTCATGCCTTTTGGCCTTACCAATGCACCTTCAACATTTCAAGGTTTGATGAATTCAATTTTCAAACCATTCCTTAGAAAATTTGTGTTAGTATTTTTTGATGATATACTAATCTACAACAAGTCTTGGAAGGATCATGTTGAACATGTTGACAGGGTGCTACAACTATTGGAGGAGAAACAATTATATGCAAAAAGATCCAAATGTTTCTTTGGAGTCCAGGAGGTGGAATATTTGGGTCATATTGTATCTCATGAAGGAGTTAAGGTAGACCCTAGCAAAATTAAAGCCATTAAGGAATGGAAAATCCCCACATCCATAAAGCATCTGCGAGGATTTCTTGGGTTGACAGGGTATTATCGCAAGTTTGTTAAGAATTATGGGAGAATAGCAGCACCTCTAACAACATTATTGAAGAAAGATTCATTTTCATGGACTCCGGAAGCAACAAAGGCCTTTGAACATCTTAAAGAGGCAATGTGCCAAGCACCGGTCTTAGCTACACCGGACTTCACAAAAACCTTTATTGTGGAATGTGATGCTTCAGGAAATGGAATTGGTGCTGTTCTAATGCAAGATGAAAGACCCATTGCTTTTGAAAGTCGTCCAATCAAGGGAAAGTTTTTAAGCAAAGCTATTTATGAGAAGGAAATGTTGGCAATACTCCATGCACTTAAGAAATGGCGACCCTACCTAATGGGAAGACACTTCAAGGTAAAAACGGATCATGATAGCCTTAAATACTTTTTAGAACAAAGATTATCCTCTGAAGAGCAACAAAAGTGGGTCACAAAGATGTTGGGTTATGACTTTGAAATCATCTACAAAAAAGGGAAGCAAAATGTGGTGGCAGATGCACTCTCAAGAAAGGATGAGGATGTGGAAGCATTGTTGTGTGCCATTTCTATTATCCAACCAGATTGGATAAACGAAGCAAGGGAGGAATGGAAGAATGACGAAGAAGTGTGGGCACTTATTCGAAAGCTACAACAAGATTCCAGTACTTCTGATACATTTAGCTGGCAAAATGATTCGTTATGGTACAAAGATCGCTTATACCTCTGTAAGAATTCCCAGCTAAAACAAAAGATTCTTATGGAATTGCACACTTCTCCCTTAGGAGGGCACTCAGGATTTTTAAAAACTTACCACAGGGTTAAGAAGGAATTTTTTTGGGATGGCCTTAAATCAGATATTCAAAAGTTTGTGGCGGAATGTTTGGTTTGCCAGCAAAATAAAGTTGAAACAATTAAGACACCAGGTCTATTACAACCTTTATCCATTCCAAGCCAACGTTGGGAGGAGGTTTCAATGGATTTTATCACAGGTTTACCCAAGTCTGAGGGAAAGAGTGTCATCATGGTGGTAGTTGACAGACTTACCAAGTATGCACACTTTTGTGCATTATCACATCCATTTAAAGCCAGTACAGTTTCTACTGCATTTATGGAAACAGTTCAAAAGCTACATGGAAACCCAAAGATTATTGTAAGTGACAGAGATCCCATTTTCACTGGAAATTTTTGGACAGAATTATTTTCTTGTCTTGGTACTCAGTTAGCTCATAGCTCATCTTATCATCCTCAATCTGATGGGCAAACTGAGATAGTAAACAAATGTTTGGAAGGATATCTTCGTTGCTTTGTATCTGATAAACAGACACAATGGGTCAAATGGTTGCCTCTGGCTGAATGGTGGTATAACACTTCCTTCCATACAGCAACAAAAATGACCCCATTTATGGCACTTTATGGGTATCAACCACCATCCATCACATCATATTTAAGAGAAAATTCTAAGGTTCAGGCAGTGGAACATCACATCGAACATCAACAACAAGTCCTCCAACTCTTAAAGGATAACCTCGTGTTGGCACAAAATAGAATGAAACAACAGGCAGATCAACATCGCAGTGAAAGAAGTTTTGATGTAGGTGATTGGGTATTCCTACGGCTACAACCATATAAGCAAATGTCCCTAAAGCAAGCTAAGAAGGATAATAAATTATCACCAAAGTATTATGGTCCGTACAAGGTGTTGCAAAAGATTGGTACTATGGCATACAAATTGGAGCTTCCTGCAGCTTCTCGATTGCACCCAGTTTTCCATGTTTCATGTTTAAAGAAGGTTATAGGTGACAAGCTCCCAATTCAAACAATATTGCCAGAACTTGACGAGGAAGGAAAAATTATATTGGAACCGGAAGCAGTCACAGAAACAAGAACTCGACAGCTACGAAATCGATCAATTTCAGAGTATCTTATCAAGTGGAAGAACTTATCCGCTGAAGATTCCACATGGGAGGATGAGAATTTTATGCAGAAGTATCCAGAACTACTCAAGCGTTGAGGACAACACTTTTTTGAAGGAGAGGGGCATGTTGGGTCCCTATAATACTAGTGATTACCCCATTACTATTGTAGTTATACCCCTTATTTATATTGTTGTGCCCCTATTACCCCCATATTGTTATTTCTGTGCCCCATAGAATCCCTCTATTGTTATTTTTGTGGCTTTATATTATTATTGTTAGGTCGGCTGGATTATATTGTGACTCCTTAGACTCCTATATATAGAAAGGAGGTTTTGTCATTTGTATCATCCAAGAATTGTTCATTTATGTAATGTAAAGGAGGTTGCCCCCTCGAAGAGGCTGAATTCTAAGGCGTGGATCTTTCTTTTCTATCTTTTTGTGAGCTGGTTTCATAACATAGTAGCGCGGGATAGGGATTGTTTTCATCGAAAATCTCTATCACTTCAAAATTCACCTACACGCTCGCACCTTCAATATCGACTGTCACTAATTGCAATCTTCCCATGGGAAAAATATTTTATTGGTTCGCCATTTGTAACTGAATAGGGGACCATTGTAACGCAGGTCTTCCCATGCATTCCTATGTTTTCTTTGGTAATACATTCGTGTATGAACCCAAATCCAAGATTACCTGATCCATTTTGTACTCACCTATTTACGCAGTCAACCTCATCTCCCTTCCTATGCACAATGCATGCTTTCCAAGTTTTTGGACCACGCACGGTTCGCCTAATCCCGTGCACCTAGTGATAAATTCCTATAGCCTTTTGACTGCCTTACTGTTGTGCAAAATTTTAATGCATGTCTCTAGAAAGGTAGTGAGCATTGAAGGATCCATCTTTGGTTCTATTTGATCCTTACTACCTAAAGTGGAGGCCTCTGTGAAGTGCTTCTTAGCTTCCATGAATGTCTCCTTCGCACATTCTAAGTCAAACTCGGGTTCCTCTGTAGGAGCCTTGTGAACCCACACACTGTCTTCTAACTGCTTCCCTTTATCATCTCCCATGGCCATACCACTCCTGAGCATCATGTTTACATTTGGGT
This sequence comes from Pinus tabuliformis, assembly GCA_031772625.1. Taxonomy (NCBI): domain Eukaryota; kingdom Viridiplantae; phylum Streptophyta; class Pinopsida; order Pinales; family Pinaceae; genus Pinus; species Pinus tabuliformis. Next base: position 1,811,190,090 of record CM062818.1, read on the forward strand.
CTTCTTCGCGTAGTTCAGACCTCATCATTTGTAAATTCTGGGTTGGAGGGGGCTAGAGTATCCCCTTTTCATGCATCTTCACTATCAGCGAAGGGTAATCTCCTACCTCATGATCAAACTAATTATAGTACCAACATGATATCCTAGTCAGGTTCGTACAATTGCAGGCATAATGCCCTGGCCCTCTGCAATTGTAACAAATTATCTATCCGCGACACCTTCTTGGTCCCATTCCACCTTGACCCCAACTGTGCCCCTAAAACCCAGCGCGCGATATCCCTGCGTTTAGGTCGAGGGCTCACGTTTCGGTCTATACCTTGTAGGTAGGAGTTTGAGCCATCATTAGTTCATAGCTTTGGTAGGTGCACTCGTTATGGCCTACCGACCTATTTGGAAAACCACGCACCATAATACAGATGCCGTGCTTGGCCCTGCCTGTGCCTCCGGTCTTAATGGCATTGACCCTCCCCTTCCAAGTAGTTTGTGAACACTGAATAGTGGTCCTTGTCGTATGCTTGGCCTTTGCATTTTATGCACCATACTTCCTCGAGCACCTCTGGCCGAGTTGTCTTGTCCTGTTTCAAACTTTGCATCTCCAGACACAAATTCTACAGTTGCGCATGGATTTGTTAGACTCCCAACCCAGGGTCTTGTATAGGGGTCTCATGCAACTTATTGCCATCTCCAATGCTTCAACCTGGGTGGAAAGTTTTTGTTGTGACAACGCTATCCTTAAGTGTGGCATAAGTGAGGCCACAAACCATACGTGATGTTGTGCATCTGTTAACGTCATATTGGCTTCGCGGATCGTACTCTTCAGCCTTTGGTCCAGATCCCAAGGGGTCTTGCTCAGGAGCATCACGATCTCCTTAAACCCGATGATTTATTGTGTCTCTGATTTTGGCCTGCTAAATTCTGTGTTCAACGCGGTCTGGACCTCTACAATTCCTACGTTCGGGTGGTCATTAGAATGCTTGATATACCATGTTAATGCACGATCCTGCAGCGCACTCACCAGCATAGACTTTTTAATATTATCATCCACAATGCACTGTGCTTCCCATACTACTCTTACCACGAACCATAATTGGTCCAAATCTTCATTTCCTACTCCTCTGAACACTGATAGTTTGATCGCACTTGCCATACTGAGCTGCGGTGGTGGCGGAGGTGGAGTGGGGGGAGATGGAGGTGAGGAGGGTCAAATGGGTGGTAGTGTGGGTCGGGGTGGTAAACGTGGAATTATTTTTCTTATCAAACTGATCGCGCTTCTCGAAGAAACTTTCATGAGCTCCTCCGCGCTTTCCCGCGAGGGTAAAATTAAGGGATTGTTTTCCAACTCCTCACTACTTCCGCTTATGTAGATCTTTCTGCTTTGTGTAGTCCCAAACATTAATTTATTCACATAACCCACTTTTCACACAATAGCATCTTAATCCAAGTGTTCAAAGATTTAATATACTTACCTCATGGTCCCTTCAGAAAACGTCACTCTGCCTCACTGTAGCTGATGGTCGTGTCTACCGTGAACTCAGTGATAAATCCTCCTATTATTCGGTCGAGCCAGTGGTCCACAGCTCGCGCTATCTTATCTACTGAGGTTTCTAGTCTGCACACTAGTTTCGGAGTCCACACTAGTGGTTTGTTGAGCCTACACCTTCCCTGGTCGTCTGCTAATTTTGTGATCCATTCATACAGCTTAGATGGAAAAGATGCAAAAAAAAAATTGTGGATTTCAGTGTAAAAGTAGCAATCCAACCACTATTCCTTAGATACTCGCGGATTTTTGTTTTCCTGTCCCGCAAACTCATGAATCTTCTTGTCCAACCACTCTTCAATTTCTTTATTTGTAGGATTCTAGTGGCATGACATCAGACATCCTTTATGTAGATCCTGGTCCCGGCAGCGAAACCATTTGTTGGCTTGTATGGGCTTGACCCAGGTTCAGAGATGATTTAGCCAAGAAAATCCTGGTACTACTGGCCTTTTTGGCAACAGTCTATGGAGCGTAGACTGAGGTCTCACCCAAAGTAGTATGGAAGGGTGCTAGAACTAGGTTTCCGTACCCTTCGGATGTCTGATGGGATTCTAGAGGTCCACAGTCTGACCTGCGCACTTGCGATTCCTTCACAACCTACGGTGTGGCTTCTGTGTAGCCCTACTCGAGGCGTGACCCGTATAATACCCAAGTCTCTTTCTACTTAACCGATTACTTAACTTGTGTGTGTAATAGTTATGGTTATTACAACATATTCAACAATCATATCAGTGCACGTGATGCATAACCCAATACAAACATAAAGAATATAATGCACAACAAATACATAGAAATAGGAATCAACTTCTCTTTTATTAATCTTCAATCTTTCTTACAAACTTGACACCACCCTGTGCACTCAGCTATAGGGGTCCACACACTCAGTTGCGGATTCTACTAGGCCTTTGCACACTCAGCTGCAAAGCCTCTTCCTACTGCTACGACCCAATACACTTAAAAATCCTACTCTAAGCTCAAACCATTCCTTTGCTTCATACGCTCTCATCAACTATCTTTACAACTTAGAGCCTCGCTCTATTTATACAATCCCATGGTCCGCAGACCATGGGTGGGCCCACATGACTTTACATTACATTACATTACTTTAGGGTGGACAACCCTATGACTTAACCTTTACTTTGCGCTCTGCGCCCGCAATTTGCGAAGTCTTACAAAACCTTTGACCAAAACTTGGGGTTTGAGCCCCAAAACCTATTGTGGGGGGATTCCATGCCCAACACATAACCCCAACAATAGGTGGTTTCTGAACCTTTTCAACATTTGCAAGCGGGCAACGAGGCATCATCTTCTCATAATTCATCCATCTCCATGTGCAATGTAATGTTAATGTAACCATGCGATCCAAGTCTTATGATGTTCCTAAGTCGAGTCCCCCATCTAAGGACTCATCAACCCCACTCCCTCCCACTGGACCTCTCACTCTAGATAAGCCTATGGAACAAGTTTATCACCCTACCAAGGGTGTTCTCTGAAAGATGACACACAATTCTTCTACCAGGGCTGCTAAGCTCTACACTGTTGTGGAAGATCTATCCCAGGATCCTTGTGCCATGCCTGCCTGGGAGGTCTTGCAAAGCTGTACTCAACAATGCAAAGGCTTGTTGTCTGGCATTGGTGGCGTTGACCCATTTGACTCTAATCTCATTGCTTTTAATGCCGATAAAGCTACTCCTCATTTATCACATCAGATTTACTTTCAAATCATTGTGCGTATCTTCCATCAAAATATTCATTGCGCTTTGGTGGACGAAGGCTCTTCCATGTGTGTTGTGTATGTATCCTGTTGGAAGGCTCCGGGTTCTCCAATGCTCCCTACGTCCAACATGACTCTCTAAGCTTTTGATGGAAACAACTTTGTACCTAAGGGGGTTATTCCAAATTTTTCCATTGAGTTAGTAGGGAAAATTGTCCATGTTGATGTCGAAGTTATCGACGCCATGTTAGATTACAACCTACTCCTTGGTTGTAGTTGGTTTTATGCCATGACCACAGTAGTCTGATCCATGTTCCATGTACTTTTCTTTCCTCATGAAGGCAATATTGTGAACATTGACCAAGTGGACTATTTTGTGCCAACAGCCCAACTTACTAGTACAAGGACCTCAGTCCCACTTGTGGGAGATCACTCTGGTCAGTATGAGAGTGTTGGCATGGGCTTATTTACAAGCTCATCTCTTATTGGGGTATTTCCTCAATTACCACCACCCAACATTTCTTATACTTCTACCACAACTCTTATGCATATGATCTCTTCCAGCACCTGTGGACCCCATAGACCTCCTGATATGTGGGTGGTGTCATATGATCATATGGAAGTCAATCAAGCTAGTGAGAATCCTCCGCCACATCTAGTGGAAGAGATGGCTCCTTGGCAGTTGATGAGCCCCAAAAATGGGTAACTTTATGGGCTCATTTTTCCCATTATTCTTGATTAATCCACCATTCTTCATAGTTTTATGCATGCTTTTGGATATATTTATGTTAATTGATGAATGAGAATAGTCACTTGACCATAAAAGTCTATTACGTGCTTATTACAGATTTTTGGACATCTTTTGGACCAAGGTCAAGCATTTATGAGCAAGTTGATATCCAAATACGAAGGCACAGGCTGAGGATTTGTAGGAAGGGTGTCTCCTGCACTAAACGAACCATTCCTCGAGTTCTCCACCATCAGCTTCGAGTTCAACAACCCACCAAAGATGGTTTCAAGGGGCAGTCGAGCAGATTTTGTGAAGTGGTTGATTAACTGCAGTTTTGAACAGCCAAGCCCCTAAAGTTAAGGAGGGTTGTTGGGAGTCCTCGTGGTGCATAAGTAGGAAGGATTCAAGCCTTGGTAGTTTAGCTATTGAACAGTTGTTTTTCACACTTCAGTGCAGCTTTGCCTTTCAGCTCATTTTCGAGCTCTTGTTGTAAACAGTTTTGTGACATGATTATTTTTTGAGTAATGGAGATAAATTTCACTTAGCACCAGCTCTGAGCTTTCTTAGGAGGCTATAGCCCTTGGGGTTGGGCCCAAACCAAGTGCCAGTTCCTCCTTTGTGTACTTTTATGTGCTTTCCTTGCATTCATAAAACAATTTCTGCTATTTAGGTTAAGATCTTGCTTTGTTACTTAGGTTGTTTTTTATGATTAAAATAGCTTTTCATGCTTCAGGTTGATTTGATATTTTGGTAATAGAAAAGATATATAAAAAGGACATCAAGAAATCCTTGATCTCACCTCTCCCTCCTCGGGACCATGAGCTGAGACCAAGGCATACTTGCTGCCACAAAAACACTGTTTTTGCCTTTCTATGCAATTGCTAGTGTTAGATTCCTAGTTGGAAAAGTTGATACCAGTTGTACTTGCATTTGTACTTGCATGTTTAGATCTGTTCTTGCTTAGTTTCCATAGCTATATTGCATGATTTCCTGTCTATAAAATTTTGTTCATCATGTTTCTGGTTGTTAGGCTAGATTAGGTCAAAGTAGATAGATCTTTGGTTTTTCTAGTCTTTGCTCAATCAGTCTTGGAAAATAGTGTACATAGTATCTATAATACAATACTACCTACCCTTCCTCCATCATCCAACCTGTTCCAGCCCCTAATCCAAGATTCCTACCCTCCATTCGCTACACTTTCCCGATTTGCCCTAATTTCTATATTTTTGTGCAACATTGCTTTCTCCATCCTTGAGCAAATCCAACTATCTTCATCACTTCTGAGCTTCATTTACCAAGTACCATACCTTTTAATAGCCATATCCATCCTTCATTCCCACTTCCCTACCATCTTTTCTCCATCAATCCTCTAAAATCCTCTTTCGGTTGTTCTTGTAGAACATCTTGTAGAACCCTTGCAGACTTCCTGTAGAGGTTCACGTGAGCAGTTTTTTGAGATCTAATCATTGTGAAACTCTCTGGAAGGATGATAGGGACCCCTTAGGCCCTCTTCTCACCTTCGTAGCCTCCTGCAAGTACCTACTCCATTTCCTTTCGCCAATCAACCTCTGCACAATCAAAAACAGTTAAAGCACATGCATAATAATTCTGTAAGATTACTCAAAAATATAAAAAGATGTTTTTTTTTCAAATTTTACTTTAGAAGTAGCTTAGTCACATGCATTTTACCTTTCCAAGAGTCAATGGCATCCATTTCATTAGCTTTCATCTCTTTTCTTGCACCAGCAGGGTTAGTCGGTAAAACTAGATCTTGTTAGGGTTTGCATTTCCTTTCAGCTTTCAGCTTCTTTCTGCAAGTAGATTAACCTCCTTTGAGTTATCTTTCATCCATCACAGTTAAAAGCTTCTTCTAAGAGCTCATAGAAGTTGGCTTAAGCTCCTAGCGGACTTGTCCAGCTGAGCAAGTGACAGCCTACGGCAAGAGTTAGTACTTGTGCATATAGCGCCGTCGCTTTCAAGTTTGTTACGAACTACTGGGTTGATGAGAGTAAAGAAGGGAGTCCCAAGAGTTGCAACATCATTACTGCAATACTGGAGCCCACCATCTTTTCGGCGCCATTGCCGGGGAAGCATCAGAGTATTTGTGATTGCTTCTTTTCTTCTATTTTCTACTGCAACCTTCTGTTAAGTAGTTTATTTCAGCAAGCATAGATTAGACATTTCCCGCTTTCATAGATTAGCATTTCAATTCTGTAATTTCATTTCTACAAGAGTAGATTAGCATTTCATTTCTGCACTTTCAATTCTACAAGTGTAGCCTAGCATTTCATTTATGCAATTTCAATTCAGCAAGCATAGATTAGCATTTCATTTCTGCAATTTCAATTCTACAAGCGTAGCCTAGCATTTCATTTCTGCAATTTCATTTCAGCAACATAGATTAGTCCTTTCCTGCTTTCATTTCAATTCTGCATTTTCATTTCAACAAGATAGATTTTCGTTAGTTGCAGTTCAATCTATTTTAGTTTTTGTAGGTATAAGCAGAAAAAAAAAAAAAAAAAAAAAACAAAACAAAAAAAAAACAAAAAAAAACAAAAAAAGCAACCAAAAAGATTTCCTTTCATGCCTTGTAGGAACAGAGACAATTCAGGAAAATTCTTACCCAACACCCCCACCACATCACTGAGTCACCCTTCTCTCTTCTTCGGTGGTAGTGATCCAAAAGAAACTATAAGTGAACCTCCAGAGATATACGAAGACCCTATAACAAAATAAGAGCAAGAAAACATTCCTCCTGAGACCATGGCATAACACAAAAATGGTATAAAAAATGAGGAGAGAATAGAAGGTGCCTTTCCCATATGAGAGACCAATGAGGACAAAAAAATGAAAAACATTATTCCCTCAGCCTTACCTCACTTCCATGGATTGACCAATGAAGACACTTGTTAGACTCAGTCTTGTCAGTCCTCTGTCAGAGTCAAATTCACCAAGGTTCATTTCTTGTCATTTGTAGTCATCAAATGCCATTTTGGTCAAAAAGAGTCATTTTAATTCTTGAGTCCAGGGTTTTGTCTCCAGAAGTGTTCACTAACGCCTGCAGGCCAAAGAGAGATTCAATAAGGTTTCACTTCAAGATTCACATTATTAATAATGCTGAAGGACATTTCTTCTTCAAAACTCTGTTTTGAAGAAGAAATTATTAAGTTCGCTTAATACATGATTGATAAGATTTTACAAGTTCTTCAAGTAGCCCTGCCCATCTTGCTAGGTTCAGCAGCTCCTATCCCTGCAAAGAATCGACAGAAAGGTCATCATTTTAATCAAGCAGGACACTAAAAAGAGCAAACTTCGATATTACCCATATGACATAAATTGAAACTATGAATGGCCTCCACAAACATGGAAAGACCCATCACTTGCAAGTGCAGAAATGGAAGGAGTCTAATTAGCTTATAGGAGGGCTGAATATATTGTTTTCCACCAACACTAGGAGAGTCGAGTTATTTATCATTCAGGGGACCAGTTCCAAGAAGATTTGCTACCACCACCAGCTAATATCGAAGTCATAATGTCCAGAGTTGAGGGCTTGCAGTAGCTGAGATTAAATATATGGTGGTTGTCATTTTCAGATCCAAGGACATGTAAGTAAGGAACCTGTTCCAGATTTATTTATGCTCAGAATTTCAAGGTATTATGGCCGCATTGATGAGGGAACCATAGAGATTAAGCGGCCAACACTTCCCATACATTACTGTTGATGCACAAATGCTATAAGAAGGGAGTTGCCAATCTTAGCAGATGCTGAGAGAAAAAGGGAAGGTCTGGGTGAATTGCTCACAATGACAGATTATGTTGTGTGCTCAGCAAAGTTTCCTCAGCCAGAGAGATGGGGTACTGCATATTGTTGTCATGCTTCTGCTATACGTGCGGGCAATTGTAAAATAGGCCTGAACAGAGGCACCATCTATTGCAAGTGCACTTCTTGGTATGGCTCTGAGATTGCCTCGCCTCAAGTGTGTAATTGTGATTTGGGGTGAAGCAGGATGTATAGTGCTTGAAAACCATACCTGCAAGAAATCAACAAAGGAGTCATTACTTCAGTCAAAAAATCAAGTGGAAGCAAGAATTAAAATCCTTGTGATACTAAGATGTTTCCACAATTGTCAATTCCTTTGCATACTAAAGACATCAAGGAGCCAAGGTGGTAACGTGGAGGAGCAACGCAACCAAATTGAAGGCAGCCGTGGGTAAATTTGGATGCGCGGCGCATAAGCTAAGTGTCGCGACGCACTGGGCGCATGCGGCGCATCGGGACATTTTCCACAGGGCAGAATTGCACGGGCGCGGCGCACTGTTGATGTGCGACGCATACAGCCCAAAGGCCTGAATTTGCACGAAATTTCCCCAGCTCAGACTTAGCGTGGATTTGCTAGCTATAGGGCATTCTTAAACAGCCCCAAGCAGTGCGCCTTTGCAGATCTTCTTTACTATGCCTTGGACGCCCACAAAATCAATTCATGAGCTTGTTTTTCATAACCATAAGTTTGAGGAAACCGTGGCAATAAAAATTCCTGGAAACTATAGACGGTTGGGACGCAAAGCTACAGAATTCATTCATGTGCCCAGAATTCATTCCGAGATGCGAAGTGTTTGTACGAGAATTTATATGAAGGGTTTTGTTTAATCTCACACTCGGCGTTACTGAACCAAAAGAGCAGCAATGGATGACGCCGCCGCAGTTCGGAGGATCCGTTTGATATTCGAAGATCAAAATATGATAAGCAGGAGGCAGAGATCAGAGGGATTGGAGCAATGCTGGATGATTGTAAAGCCGTACTTGAAGACTATAGCTGACATTGCAGTTGATATTTCTTTTACATTCCAGCCTCATCGCAGTTGCCCTCATGGCATTTTGCTTTCGATGGAGGGATTCACCTTGCCAATCCTCTCAACCTACATGTATTTTGAAGGACAAAGATATTGTTAGCGTGATTAAGAAGAGTGATGCATCTGAGAAAGATATCTTAACTAATGAGGGGCTTGAGAGTATAAAAGGGTCTGAAACAGATGGATGAGAGACTACCAACTAATTATACCAAGGAACTATGTGATGCAATGAATAAACATTTTGGCCAGAAAGGAAATGATGTGGGAGATATGATTATTGATACATCCGCATCAGATCATGGAAACACTTGAAGATTACCTTACACCTGCAAAGAATGTGATAATGCATGAAAATACAATGCCTGAGACCCCACTTCAGAGCCCTGGTGATACCTCTACCGATAGAGATAAACAATATCCAAGGAAAAGCGAAAATCATCATCAAAAAACAGCTGGCATTAAGGCAACCTTGTCTGAGAACAATAAAATGATCATGCCAAACCTTAAGATGGCTGAGGAGGGGCGGATGAAACGTCATGAAAAATATTGTAATCTGTTTGAACGGAGAATGGAGATGGATGAGAAATATCTGAACCACCATGCAATGAATGTGCAACGGATGATCAATGTTGAGGAGCAGAAGGTTTAGGATTTTGGATATTTGGAAGTTGGATCAAACTATGGCAAGGATTTTCATCGGGGATTTCATTTGAAAGATGACGACAGCTATTGCGATCGAAGATGTGTGGAGAGAAGTTAAGATTTTGAAAGCATTGTCAGGGCATCATAATTTGGTCATATTTCACGATGTATGCGAGGACGACAACAATGTCTACATTATCATGGAATTCTGCGAAGGTGGGGAACTATTGGACAGAATATTGTCCAGTGGTGGAAGGTTCTCAGAGGAAGATGCCAAGGGTATTGTTGTGCAGATTTTGAGCGTAGTTGCCTTTTGTCACCTTCAGGGTGTGTTGCATCGTGATTTAAAACCAGAGATGAAAGACTGAACGATATTGTAGGTAGTGCATATTATGTAGCACCAGAAGTCCTTCACCAATCATATAGTATGGAAGCAGATGTATGGAGTATTGGTGTGATAACGTACATCTTACTATATGGTAGTCGACCTTTCTGGGCACACTCTGAATCAGGAATTTTTCGTGAAGTTTTGAGCACTGAACCTAATTTTGATGATGCACCATGGCCTTCTATCTCTCCTGAGGCTAAGGATTTTGTGAAAAGGCTTCTTAACAAAGATATACGCAAAAGAATGAGTGCAGCTCAGGCCCTTTCTCATCCATGGCTTTGTGGGAAACATGTAATTCCATTAGATATTTCGTGTACAAACATGTTAAAGCTTATCTCCGTTGCTTACCGTTCAAACGTGCAGCTCTCAAGAATAAGGAGTTGATGTGACCAAATGGTTCCAGGCACTGGTGAAATCATTAAGAGAGGACGAATTGGTGTACCTCAGAGCTCAGTTTAAGCTCCTGCAACCTGATAATGATGCCAGGATTTCTCTAGAAAATTTTAAATCAGCTCTAATGAGAAATTCGACAGAGGCCATGAAAGAATCCAAGGTTCCAGATATACTAAATTTGATGGATCTGTCGCTAATTACAAAAATTGGTTTCAAACGGCAAAAGAGAAGGTGAAAGGTCAAAAGCCCAATTAAATGAAGAATACCTGCGGCAGCCGAAAAATAGGAAACGATGGTCTATTTCTGACTTCAGTTACAATTTCAAGGGATTCACACCTACAGATGTCACTTTTTCAGATCCGAGCAAAATGTAACGCTGCTCCTTTAGCGATGGATGGCTTTTCATCTTCAGTTAGTAATGATTAAATCATCCCATATTCTGAATCGATTCATTTTTTGATAGAGTGAGTCTATTTATTGTATAGAAAATTTTTGAAAAGGGTTCTGAGTTCTGGCAAACAGTGGGAGAGCTGTGAAGGAAAACTTCACTGTACAGTTTTTTGATAGGGATTTAATGAAAAGATACATCTCTTACTCCTGAGATTCTTGTGGTGTGAATTCAGCATTTGTCTTTTCCTTTGTTTCATATGTAGCTTGTTATGTTTCCATTTCATTTCCTAATCATTTCTAAATGAATACTTTTAAGTGAGAAAGGCAGAATCCAGTTTTCTGCTCTACCTTGGGAAGGTATTCATGTTTTGTGTTCTCTTCTGTTTGATAAGGATTCATCTATTGCCCTTGTCAACCTCTCAGCATTCTTTTCATTCCATATAATTTCAAAATTGAATGCTAAATTTATTTCCTGTCTTGCCTCCTGAGATAATTTGTGTCTCAGATTTAATCTCCCTTCTCATGCTATTCTCGATCCCACGCTTCCCAGAAAACCCAGTCATTTATCAAATTACCCCTTTCCTATCCATTTACTACCCTAAAATCAGTTCCCATTTTTAGTCATCTCGCACCCGATTGCTCATTTTATCGAGATTGACTGGAGAGAGCCCTCTCCTGTCCTCGTAGGGCTAGCTACGAGGTTGAGCTTGGTTTGATGTTGCCTCGAGTTTCGCCTTCTTTCAGCCTGAGGTAGATTCGAGCGCTAACAACACTGATACCTTCTTGTTTGTGTTTGTTGTCCTTTGTCAAACTTATGACTATTTAGAAGACGAGAAAAAGTTGAAACTCTTTCCCTCTACCCGCAAGGATGCAGCACTACGCTGGTTCATGGGATTACCTGGAAACAGTATGACAACTTGGGCTCAGATGCATCAAGCCTTTAACAACAAATACCGGGATTATTGTAGATCAAAGGAAACGAAGGGAGAAATCTTTCGGATGACCATGGGAAGTGATGAATCCTTAGAATACTATGAAGAAAGGTTCCAACTCAGTTATAAAAGGGCCAGGTGCACGCTTGACCCCGAATATCTGAAGCTAGTTATGCTCCAAGGAATACCTGAAGACCTTCTAGATACCCTCCATTTGCTGGCTAGAGGAGACATCTACCAACTACCTTATGATGACATAAAGACTGTGTTTAGAAACCATTTTAGGGCAGCCCAGAAAAGAGGTAGGGGGAATCAACTTTCAGCCAGTGCCACCTTCTCCAAACATGAGTTTACAAATTATATGGAAGACCTTAAGAGTGATATGAGACAGACCATTTCCATGCAACTGGATAATTTTCGAATCCAACAAAAGAAATAGGAAGCTGAGAAGGTTTTGGCCATCTTTTGTCCTAGATGTACAAGGAAGCATCTTCGGAACAAGTGTCCATTGCACTCAGTAGATGTATGTTTCATTTGTGAGGAAGACCACCCTACAAACCAGTGCCCAACCTTACCCGGACTTAAAGCTATGTACCAAGGGGCTGAAGGAGCCACTGAACCACTCTATTTCCTAAACCAAAGGAGGCCACATGGATCCAGACTTTACCAGCAGGGGATGCAAGGGACATCCCAAAATTAGTACAACCACAACCAATCCATTCACATACCTTCTTGGGGTCCCCCTGCTCATCCTTCTTGGTCCGCACCCCCTCCTTGGTCATATCAATCTTAATACCATACTCAACCTGCTGCTCATTCATTTCATTCTCATGTTCAGCCATAACCTCAATGGAATGCACCTCAACAGGGGTGGAAGCCCCAATACAACTCTCCTCCCGCCATTTTTCCTCCACCACCTGCTCAACCACAACCATTATCTCCTGTTCCTCTGAGACAACCCTGATGCCTACTCAACCGAATCCAAACCCCAATAATAGACAGGCCTAGCAGGTATATACTAGAGAGATGACATGCCCTACCTATGCTGTGGAGATTCAGGAGATCAACCTACGATCTGGGAAGGTCCTCCCAGATAGACAACCTCCTCCTAAGGAGGATGAGGAAGAGAACCAGGAAAGCGAACCCAAAGTCATTCCACCCTTTCCTGAGAGACTAACTGGAACTACGCAACCAAACCCAGAAGAGACTAAACTTCTGGGCGAGCTTAAATAGTTGTGTGTAAAAATACCACTTCTCCAGGCCATAAAATATATACGAATCTACAACAAATTGACCAAAGAAAAGTGTTTCAGGCACCCAGGCAGGCGCAAGTTAGATGCCCCAACTATCAATGTCATAGGACAACTATCCGACCTGATGTTGGGACAAGTAATTTGTCCAAAATATTTGGACCCTGGGAGTCCTGTAGTCGATGTCCACATCAATGGCACCATAATCCCCCACACCTTCATCGATCTAGGGGCTGCCATTAATGTAATGACCAGGGACACCATGCTCAAACTCAACCTTCGGAGTTCCCTAAGAAAGACCTTGACAGTATTGCAGATAGCAGACCACTCCACCGTGATCCCCAAAGGGATTGTGGAAGATATCATGGTCTCCATTGATTCTTGGGAGTACCCTGCGGACTTCATGGTCCTTCAGCCAAAGGTAAAACTCACTGGATACCCCCTCATTTTGGGAAGGCCTTGGTTAGCTACTGCAGATGCTTACATCAGTTGTCAAGCTAGGAGCATGACCATTAAGAATGGGCCTATGTCCAAACAACTAGTCCTATATCCTCCTACCCAACCTCTGCTAGGACATGACTTACCTCTCTAGTTGGAGGATGAAGATGAGGATGAAGTATACTCTGCAATGTTGTGCACATTGGAAGCCACCAGGGGAGGTCCTCAAACCGAGGATGACCTTATTGAAAATCTGATTCAAAATCCACCTCCCAGTGTGCTGCCATTAGAAGAGTTGGTAGGAGACACCCAAGCCAGTGCTTTAGTGGATCTCTATGTGACTGATCCGACCTCTCCCCGAGTTAAGAATGTGGAATTCGGCCCTGAGAGAACCTTGAAGGTCATCTCATCCCTATCCCCCTCTCAAGAGAAAGAGCTGTGTAGCTTATTGAACAACCGTTTGGATGCTTTTGTTTGGAGCTATAAGGAGATGAAAGGAGTCCATCCTTCAGTCTGTACCCATCACATTTACATTAAAGAGGATTGTAAACTAGTCAGGCAGCCTCAGAGGAGGATGAATCCAGCCCTCAAGGACATTATCAAAGAAGAACTGCAAAAGTTGTTGGATGTAGGATTCATCTACCCCATCTCTGACAGCGAGTGGGTTTCTCCTTTGGTGCTTGTGCCCAAGAAGAACATGAAGTGGAGAATCTGTGTAGATTATTGAGAAATTAACAAAGCTACCAAGAAGGACCATTTCCATTTGCCTTTCATAGATCAAGTGTTAGACGGCCTAGCAAGGAAGAAGTTCTTTTCCTTCCTAGATGGGTTTAGCAGGTTTAATCAGATCCAAATTAGCTCGGAAGACCAAGATAAGACCACTTTCACTTGTCCATGGGGTACCTTTGCCTACTGGGTCCTTCCCTTTGGGTTATGCAACGCTCCTGCCACTTTCCAGAGAGCAGTACTGAGCATATTTGCTGAGCTGGTTCATGATTCGATGGAAATCTATATGGATGACTTTACTCCTTATGGGTCCAACTTCCAAGAAGCATTGACTAACCTGGGAAAATTTTTAACCAAGTGTAGTGAAATGAACCTGTCCCTCAGTACTGAGAAATGTGAATTCTTGATGACTGAAGGGACCATGCTAGGTCATACAATTTCTCGGCAAGGATTACAGGTGGATCCCAACAAGATTGCTATCATCCAAAGGGTTCCACCTCCTCAAAAGGTAAGAGATGTTTGAAGTTTTCTAGGCTTAGCAGGATATTATAGAAGATTCATTAAAGATTTCAGTAAGCTAGCCTCTCCAATGTTTGGTATTTTGGGGAAATATGTTGAGTTTATATGGACTGACGACTGTCAAGAGGTTCTGGATGTGTTGAAAGATAAGCTGCTAACTGCCACAATCTTGGGAGGTCCAAATTGGGCCCTACCTTTCCACATTCACATAGATGCCTTGAACAAAGCCACAATAGAAGCCTTAGGACAAGTTGAAGAAAAGCTACCGTATGCCATATATTTTTTCAGTAAGAACCTATCGAAGGCGGAGTTAAACTATACTGTAACCGAGAAAGAGCTCCTAGCTGTAGTCCATTCCCTAAACAAGTTCATACACTACATCACTAGTTATCAAACATTCGTACTCACTGATCATGCTGCAATTAGATAGCTGATGAATAAACCTAATGTAAATTCTCATATCATTAGATGGTTACTTTTATTGTAGCAATTTGATTTGACCATTGTTGATAAGCCAGGTAAGGAAAATGTTGTTGCTAATTTAGACTAGATTTGTTTGTAGGTGAAGAAGGGATGGTGGAAGATCAAAAGCCATATCGACACTTGTTTGCTATTTTAGTACTCTCTCCATGGTTTGCTAATATAGCAAATTACTTGGTTTCAGCACAGTTCCTACCACACCTATCTTCAAAAGAGAAGAGCAAGATTGTGAGGAAAAGCGCCCCATTCACTTAGATTGGGGAAACTTGTTTAAACTTGGCCTGAATTAGATTTTGAGGCGTTGTGTTAGGGAGGAGGAAGTTTTGACATCCTCCTAATCTGTCAGGATGGGCCCTGTGGAGGCCACTTTAAAGAAAAAAGAACCGCTTTCAAAATTCTACAGGCAGGCTACTATTGGCCCACTCTTCATCAAGATGTCAGGAGATACATCAGCTAATGTGACCGATGTCAAAGGATGGGGAAACCGACTCCAAGGGATGAAATGCCCCTCCAACCTCAAGTGACTTTCGAGCCATTTGAGAAGTGGGGCATGAACTTTGTGGGTCCTATCAACCCTCCTTCAAAACAAAAGTCTTACATCATTGTGTGCATGGACTACCTGACAAAGTGGGCAGAAACAAAGGCAATCAAGGTAGCAACAGAAGAAAAAGTGGCTAAGTTTTTGAGGGAAAATATCTTCTACAAGTTTGGCTACCCAAGAGAGTTAGTCACAGATCAAGGAAGTTAGTTTACCTCTAACCTGATTGAAGACCTGCTCGCTCATCACCGGATTAAGCACAGAACTTCCACCCCTTATCATCCGCAAGCAAATGGATAGGTGGAAGTCACTAACCGAGCTTTGGAAGAGATTTTGACTAAAGTGGTGAGCAGCAGCAGAAAATATTGGGCAGATCGCTTGGTTGAGGCCACCTGGGCCTACAACACTACTTGGAAAACTACAACAGGTTTCACACCTTATGAGCTGGTCTATGGGAAGAAGGCTTTGCTATCCATAGAATTTGAATATAACACATTGAGGTTGGTAGCTCAGCTGGACCTAGATCTCAGCCATGTACAACAGGAAAGATTAATTCAGCTGAATGGAATAGATGAACAGAGAATGCAGGCCCTTCTCCACTTAGAGGTGGTCCAACTTCAAAGGAAGATATGGCATGACTGGCACCTTAAAGAAAATAAATTTCAGTCAGGAGATTGGGCATTGTTATATGATTCAAGATACAAGGATTTCAAAGGGAAGCTGAGGCCAAGATGGTTGGGATGATATACAGTGGAGAAATGCAACGATAATGGTTCAGTCCTTATCAGGACCATTGATGAAGAAGCCATCCCCATGCTCGTCAATGGGCATCGATTGAAAATATACAGGAAGCCCCTTTCTAAGCAGGAGTTCATTGAAACTCTGGATAAATCAGTGTTGGTGGTGGAGCGGGCCCCTGTCTCCACTCCACCCACACCTTGAAGAAAAAAAAAAAAAAGATCCTTGGGTGAAAACCTCTTGGAGGCACCCAGGGTAGACAATGAGGGTGAAAACCTCTCAGAGGCACCTCAGCTATCTTAGACTAAAAAAAACAAAAAAAATGGAAAAAAGAAAAAAGAAAAAGAAAAATAAACCATCTTTCTGTTGAATCATTGCAAGTTGCAGGAAGGACATTGCAAATTAGGAGGATAAAACAAGATAAAGATAGAGGTTAGCACTAGGCTGCAAGCATCCCTCACAATCCATTCCTCCATGACCACTACCCTTTCCTAAGATTTGATCTCATTCGGGCTAAGATTTCACCTTCTACAGGAAGTTCTGTGTCTTCTACAGGAAGATCCTGTAGAACCTACAGACGAGCCAAAATTGATCTCAGAAGAGAATCCGAAGGTTGGGAATCTACCTATGTGGCCTGTCAACATCCTTGTTTCCACCTATCGCCATATGCCGCCTTTTTCCATCTCTGAATGCCTTCATTGCACTCATTTTTTTTCCTACACTGTCACATACATAAATCTTGTTTTCTTCATACTGTCAGCAAAAACAATAACAAATCAAGCAGCAGTTTTCCACCCACCATACCCTCTAGCTAGACTCCTCATCAGCTGAGAACCTCGTCAATAGTATAGTCCTGCTCATTCTAGCTTGCATTCCAGGAGGAGAAGCAACTACAGGACTTCCTACAGGAATCCTGTAGCAGTTGATCCCTCTGAAAGACATACTTCAGAGATAGGGACAGCAAAGTATGGCAGAAGAAGCATGCATGGAGCTCTACCTAAACGTATGAACATCAGTAATAGTCGAGGCCAAGCATCCAGTATGCATGAAGCAACAAGAAACGAAGGAATGGGTTCCAAAACCCGAAATCTGCATAACACGAATGTGACCGCGCAAGTAAGTGCCTAAACGCGTTCTTCAATTGCATCAATTATATTTTAACGCTACATGACTATGGGAATGGTTCAGATTGAGTGGAATTGGTGGCCAGTCAATTGGACACCCTCAGCCAGTTACACATCCTCGTGGAATCCCAACGAGCTCCGTTAAATTCAAAACTAACGATTAGATGTGCAGCCAGCACGTGTGGAGTGTCAATTCAGGAAGAAATCTTTGGGACTGGTAGTAGTGGCGGAAGATAACGGGAGAGTAGGTGATGGCGGTTAGAAACATGCAGAAACATTATGGCTGTGATGTCGGATCAACGATCTCATCAACCACCTCATCCCCTCACCACGAATCATGTCGTAATTAAAATATGCTTAGTTGAATCATGCACCACCCTCGGTTCACTCTGCACTCACAACGCTCTCGACTGGAGTACACATCCACCGCTTCTCGAACAGTTAACCTATTATCCTTCACTAGTTTTTCTACCTGTTTTTGAAAATCTCCCACCTATCGGGCTCTGTCAAAAGCACAGTTTCATTCTACAGGAACCGGGAGCTTTCTACAGGAAGGATTCTACAAGAAAGGCAGAGAACAGCTCTGCGGAAGGGAAGCCCAGAATTTTCGTCGAATCTCAAGCTCCAAACGAGGTAGGCTCGAGAAAACTCCTCTATGCATGATTTGTTTGAGCAAGGTGGTAAATTGAACATGGCAGTAGATTGAAAAAGGAAGTGGAAGTCTGCCTGTGCATTGAAAAAGTGAGAGTCTGCCTGCAAATTTCCCTGAGTCTACACAGTTTCTTTTTCTCTCTGCATTTGCAATCTCCCCATCCTTTTTCAAAATTCTCCTGTAAGAAAGGTACATGCAGCAATATGGGCCAGCCTGTGTGAGTGTGTGAAAGAACGATTGTGCCTATCTATCTATGTGCTGAGAAAAGAACCTGTGCCCCTATACTCTGTCCTGTAAGAAAAATTTTCTTTTCATAAACAGACAGTCAAATTTTGGGTGACAGTAGTCTTAAAACAGGAGAATTATTGCTACTTGATATTGTAAGAAAAACATGAGAAATTCCTTCTTGGGTTCAGAAGAAACCGGATTCAGCTATCCTCTGTTGCAGTGAATTTACTATTTGTTTTCCTGAGCATTTTCCTTTCTGGTTAAAACGAAAAAAGAGCACTCAACACCATGCCAGGAGGATTCATAAGGAAAGAACCCTCAGACTCCAGCAAGTTGCATGAGCACCCTGAGGTGGTGGACCTTTTCACTCAGGCAAACTGGATCTCCTTCTTTGAAAAAATTCAGGGTTATGATGAAGAAATAACTGAAGAGTTTTTAATGTCCCTAAGACCACATTCAAAGACACATGCCACAGTTAGTTTTAGGGGTTTGACCCTAGAACTTACCCTTGAGCTTATCAGTAGGATCACTAGTCTACCATTGGGGCTCCCTTGGAGCAAAGAGAAGAGGTCATTGGGCCAAATTGCTAAGAAAACATTTTTTTTGCATGAGGAGCATCCTGTAGAAGACAAAAACGGGGTTAGAAGAACCAGCTTGCCTCCTCTCTGGAGTGAAGTTAGTTATCAAATTATGAAGTATATCACATGTGAAGGGAGGTTTAGCATCATCTATGGATATCATTTCGGGTTGTTAAATGAGTTAAGGCATGGGATGGACTTGCCTCCAGCCAAGAAACTGAGCATTCCATATTTCCTTCTTCAGTCCTTAATTGAAAGTGGTACAAAGCTAAATGAAGGGATCCCAGATCAGTTGGCCCATCATGGGCTCATCAAACTATTAGTGGAGGATGTTTTACACACCTATACTATCCCCATATCTTGGGAAACCTTCAGAAATATGTCCAGGGAGGATAACATTAGAACTTTGGTTGAGAACATCACCCCATCCAGCAGTGAAGAGGGGAGCAAACTGAAGAAATTGAGAAGAACAATGATGAGGGAGCACAGGATGTTCAAGCAAAGGGAAAAATAGAGGAAGCACATGAAGAACATAAAGAAATTGGCAATATTGCTGAGCTTAAAACAGAGGAAGAAACAATAGCAAAAACACCAAGGGAAAAGAGGATGCAGAGTAGAAAGGAAAAGGCCAAGAGAGCCCAAATGAAGGCTGCCATAGCCAAAGAAGGCACCTAGAGAGAAAAGTGAAAGACACACCCTGAGATATCAGTAATACAGACAGAAACAGTGGACACAGAGATTTCTACAGGAAGCCAAGAAAAAGAACAGCAGGAAGAGAAATCCCTTGAGTCATTGGCAAGGGAGGCAGCAGCTGTGCTTTCTATGCTAAGCACCCCTACAAAGCAAAAAGGAAAAAGAAAAAGGACCTCCATGTACTTCAAAGCCAGAAAAAGCACAAGGATCAAATTAGGTAAACCTCAGCCACTATCCAAGGGACTGATTGTCATTGAGGACTCACCCACTAAATAGAAGGAAGAGTATCCTTCCAAGATATCCATTACTTACAAAAGAGGAAGCCCAAAAACCTCTACATGGAGAGAGAAAATTAAGTCAATGGAATCTAAGGCAACTCTATAGGAAGCTGCAGCATCTCTATAAGAAACTCTAGTCAAGTTGAAAGACACTGAGAAATTGGAGGAAAATGTAGCTAAACAATCACAAGGGGAGAGCAAAACAGTAGGAATACATGAACCTACCCCTCAACCTAACTTGGGCTCATATTACAATCTGTTAGAGGGTGGGAAAATCACCCCACAAAAATTTGTTGTACCGTTATTTTTCGAATTAGAGAAAGAGAGGATCAGAACACGCACATGGATGAAAATCGCCAAATCTAAAGGAATTGAGGACATAAGCCACATGGAGGAGAAGTTAAAAGAATTAAGAGGAGAATTGGCCATGGTAAGACATGTAGAGAGCTGCAAAAGAGCCAAGCTGCAAGAGGAGAATGAGCTGCTGAAAAAAACAGTTGCAACTATAGGAAGTCCACAAGGAAGATAGGCTGTCCATTTTGGGAGGGCAACAGTAGCAGGGAGGATCTTCAGCAGACAAGGACATAACTGAGACACAGCAAAAAGAGGAAGAGCTACAAGCTAATGTGGAAATTTTAACAAAACTGCTGCAAGAATAGGGATCTCAGGCAGCAAAAGAAATACAGGGTTTGAAACAGCAGTTGCAAGAGAAAGAGGCCCAATTGGCCTACATGTCCAGTTGGGAAATAGAAGCCTTACAATGTAGGAAACCTGCTGAATCTTATGCATTATACCTTAAATACCAATGGTGGCAGTTTCAAATTAACACAGTAGCCCAATGGGGCACTACTCCATTTCAGAATTACAATCAGTTCATGTATTTTTGTGACAACAGCTCAGCTGAAGATAAGGCCAAGGTAGCCTAATTCTGTTTACACAACTTGGTGCTTCCAAACATGAATCTATGGGACCCTAATACTGCATTGGGAGATGTACAACTCATGGCCATGGCTTCTTGGTTAAGCCATGAGGAAAAGAGGACAGCAGAAATTTAGAAAGTTATGGATAGGGAGCTAAGTGAGACACTCATGATCAGGGCAGAACCATAAGATCCCCCAGCTTTAGTATATTCCCATCAGCACCTTGCCAACAACCCTCAGACTCTTCCAGACTACATCGAAAGGCAAGCTCAGGCCATTTCTCACATTGAGGACATGGAAAGACTGTTGGGGGATAACTGCATCCATGCTTGCACAAGGAGATGGAACACCTTGTCCCACAGTCTGAAAATAAGAGAGTACCACTCCCCAAGAAGGATGAGGGAGGCTTTGGCAAGAGTGCCACTTTATAAACAGCCAGTGCAAAACCTGAAGGCCAACTGGATTGGCCTAAATTTCAGTCCTCCATTGCTTTTGGGACTACCGGAAGGGGTCAAAGAAGAAGAAGAACACAATGGGAGAAAGTAGAGAGAAAAGTAGGTTTTCATGACTAAGAAGAGGACATCACTTCAGAAGCCTGGGATGTCAGAGAGGCAGTCAAAGCAATCAAAGATGATGAGCTAGATTAGTTGCTCAGAGGATGAGCAACACATTCAAAAGGGGGGTGATGATGAGCCCCAAAAATGGGTAACTTTATGGGCTCATTTTGCCTATTATTCTTGATTAATCCACAATTATTCATAGTTTTATGAATGCTTTTCGATATATTTATGTTAATTGATGAATGAGAATAGTTACTTGACCACAAAAGTCTAATACGTGCTTATTGCATATTTTTGGACATCGTTTGGACCAAGGTCAAGCATTTATGAGAAAGTTGACAGCCAAATACGAAGGAACAGGCTGAGTATTTGTATGAAGGGTGTCTCCTACACTAAATGACCCCTTCCTCGATTTTTCCACCATCAGCACAGAGTTCAACAGCCCACCAAAGATGATTTCAAGGGGCAACTGAGTAGATTTTGTGAAGTGGTTGATTAACTACAGTTTTGAACAGCTAAGCCCCTAAAGTTAAGAAGGGTTGTTGGGAGTCCTCATGGTGCATAAGTAGGAAGGATTCAAGCCTTAGTAGTTTAGCTATTGAACAATTGTTTTTCACACTTTAGTTCAACTCTGCCTTTCAGCTCACTTTCGAGCTCTTGTTGTAAACAATTTTGTGACATGATTATTTTTTGAGTAATGGAGATAAATTTCACTTTGCACCAGCTCTGAGCCTTCTTAGGAGGTTGTAGCCCTTGGGGTTGGCCCAATCCAAGTGTCAATACCTCCTTTGTGTACTTTTATGTGCTTTCCTTGCATTCATAGAATATTTTTTGTTATTTAGGTTAAGATCTTGCTTTGTTACTTAGGTTGTTTTTGATGATTAAAATAACTTTTCATGCTTCAGGATGATTTGATAGTTTGGTAACAAAAAATATTTTCAAAAAGGCCATCAAGCAATCCTTTATCTCACCTCTCCCTCCCCGGGACCATGAGCTAAGACCAAGGCATACTGGCTGCCACAAAAACACTGTTTTTTCCTTTATATGCAATTGCCAGTGTTAGATTTCTAGTTGGAAAAGTTGATACCAGTTGTACTTGCATTTTTAGATCTGTTCTTGCTTAGTTTCCATAGCTATCTTGCATGATTTCCTATCTATAAACTTCTGTTCATCATGCTTCTGGTTGTTAGGCCAGATTAGGTCAAAGTAGATAGATCTTTGGTTTTTCTAGTCTTTGCTCAATCAGTCTTGGAAAATAGCGTGCAGAGTATCTGTAATACATTCCTACCTACCCTTCCTCCATAATCCAACCTGTTCTAGCCCCTAATCCAAGATTCCTACGCTCCATTCACTACACATTCCCGATTTGCCCTAATTTCTATATTTTTGTGCAACATTGCTTTCTCCATCCTTGAGAAAATCCAACTATCTTCATCACTTCTGAGCTTCATTTACCAAGTCCCATACCTCTCAATAGCCTTATCCATCCTTCATTCCCACTTCCCTACCATCTTTTCTCCATCAATCCTCTAAAATCCTCTTTCGGTTGTTCCTGTAGAACATCGTGTAGAACCCCTGCAGACTTCCTGTAGAAGTTCACGTGAGCAGTTTTTCGAGATCTGATCACTGTGAAACTCTCTGGAAGGATGATAGGGACCCCTTAGGCCCTCTTCTCACCTTCCCAGCCTCCTGCAAGCACCTACTCCATTTCCTTTCACCAATCAACCTCTGCACAGTCAAAAACAGTTAAAGCACATGCATAATAATTCTGCAAGATTACTCAAAAATACAAAAAGATTTTTTTTTTTCAGATTTTACTTCAGAAGTAGCTTAGTCACATGCATTTTACCTTTCCAAGAGTCAATGGCATCCATTTCAGCAGCTTTCATCTCTTTTCTTGCACCAGTAGGGTTAGTTAGTAAAACTAGGGTTTGCTAGGGTTTGCATTTCTTTTCAGCTTTCAGCTTCTTTCTGCAAGTAGATTAGCCACCTTCGAGTTAGCTTTCATCCATCACAGTTAAAATTTTTGTCTAAGAGCTCATAGAAGTTGTCTTAAGCTCCTAGCGGACTTGTGCCAACTGATTAAGTGACAGCCTGCGGCAAGAGCTAGTACTTGTGCATATAGCACCGTCGCTTCCAAGTTTGTTATGAACTACTAAGTTGATAAAAGTAAAGAAGGGAGTCCCAAGAGTTGCAGCATCATTGCTGCAATACTGGAGCCCACCAGCAGTTCCGTTAGTACCTCCTAACACTGCTAAGAAACTCCATCCCAATATGGAATATGATCAGGCTCTGTTTCCCACACGAGCCGCCTCTCCACTTGTTCCACATGACTCAATTGATGACGAGCCTCCCCAGTTAGTCAATTTAGATGTCATGGATCTATCCCTGATAATCCTAGGGAGATTATGACTCTTTATGCCTCTAGTCTCCTCGATGAGGATTGAGTAGAGCCTGGCATTTTAAATCTTGAATCGACTCAGGGGGCACCTTCCCAGTGTTCCTTGAAGTTTCCACCCATGAACCAAGGAAAGTCTTGTGATTCTAATGTTGAACTTGTCAATGAATCATCAAACTCCTTACTAGTTGTCAACAAGCATCGTGTACCTCCTTTATGTCTTGATTCTCCCTCATGTCCTAGGGTTAATTTTGAGAGAAAGACTATGTTAGAATGTCCCTAGCATGATCAACCTTTTAGTATTGGGCAACTTGATTTCCTTTGGCATGGCCCCACATTAGTGAGACATATGGTATCTCCACTCCTCCATGAGTTCACGTATAGAAACCCTTGGCTCGTGCTCGATTGTGGGCACACTTTAGTGTGACCTACTGGACTGTGTTGTACTTGTACATATTGCACATAGTAGTGTGATCCTTTATCCCTTTTTTGGTTTGGAGTGTGATGTGAGTATTTTTCATTCCTTATTTATGCCAAAAATCCAAAAAATATAAAATTAAAGGAAAAAACAAAAAACAAAAAATATATGGTCTTGTTTTTACCTCCTCCATCTTTATTTCCTTCATTATGTGATTTAACCATGTGTCTAGTCTTTTTGGATTGTTTTTACAGGATAGGGTGGTGTTTCTATTGTGAAATCCATTGGACCTTATGTGTGTTTCTCTTGAATTTGGCATATAGGGGTAGGTCATATATCACTATCACCATTGCATTTTGATCGTTAGTGCCATATTTATGCCTTAGGTTCGACCCCCTCAAGTTGCAACTTTCACCACTTCTTTTATGCACGTCATTTCTTGGTGGTAGAGATTCCCTGCACATGGATACCCTAGCTAGCACCTCTCTTTTGACTTGGTGTCCTTGTAGTAATTTTTTATTCTCTTCTTGGAATCCCTCCTTCTGACCTTCCATGCCCTAGAATCTAAGCCACATCTACTCTTCTTCATTATATTTTTGGCCTTACCCAAGGAGGATTCTACCATTTTTATACCTTGTGATTGCCACTCTTTTATCATCCTACTTCTCCATGACAGACCTTGGTTTCTTTCCTCCATCATCATTATCTTCTTGGCCTATTATTCACTTTCACTTTGTGTTTACACTTCCTTGGAGGAACCGCTGTGATGAGTGGTCCTATTAGCCAACCTCTTGTCCTGATTTTGTCATGATTAGTTCCAACGTTACCAGAACTAGTTGCTATCCCTTATACCAATCATTGGTCCAAGGGGAGTTTTATTTAAGCTCTTTTCAGGCTCCTTAATTTAGAAAAAAAATTCGAGTGAACTTGTATACATCATGCTTGATAAAGTACCTAAAGTGTTGTCTAGCTAGTATAAGTTTGACCCTTTTTCGGACTGGGATAGTGTAGGAATGTACAAGGTAAGTTCCTCAGAAAGAACACCAAAAGGACACCACTCACAACCAGATCACAGATCAATACACCAGTATTTTTGACGTGGTTAAAACCCTCAAAGAGGGAAACAGTCCACGGCCTGCGCCAACGTGGCTACTATAGGCAATTTATTAATCAAAGAATGAAAATTTACATAAGCTTCTCTCATGCACGGATTACTCGAACAATGACCCTCCATGCGCTTTAAATAGAACTCATGGACCAATCGGGTGTCAAGCCACGGATCAAGTGTCGGTAATACCGAGGAGAGAGTGAACCGTCGGATCACTACATATCGTGACCGTCGGATTGTAAGTTACAAAATGTACAACGGTAAAGAAACACACTTTACCTAACTCTATACCTAACTCTATACTAGACCAAGTTGAACTTAACTATTTCCTATGTGTCGGAATATCCTAACATCCCCCCTTAAGAACAACTTGGGATAGGATTGAAGGATTTACAAATATGACACAATAGGAGAAGGAAGGAGGCACTAGAGCCTATGTAGGAATGTCAGGGTAAGTTCCTCAGAAAGAACACCAAAAGGACACCGCTCACAACCAGATCACAGATCAATACACCAGTATTTTTGACGTGGTTAAAACCCTCAAAGAGGGAAACAGTCCACGCCCTGCGCCAACGTGGCTACTACAGGCAATTTATTAATCAAAGAATGAAAATTTACATAAGCTTCTCTCATGCACGGATTACCCGAACAATGACCCTCCATGCGCTTTAAATAGAACTCATGGACCAATCGGGTGTCAAGCCACGGATCAAGTGTCGGTAATACCGAGGAGAGAGTGAACCGTCGGATCACTACATATCGTGACCGTCGGATTGTAAGTTACAAAATGTACAACGGTAAAGAAACACACTTTACCTAACTCTATACCTAACTCTATACTAGACCAAGTTGAACTTAACTATTTCCTATGTGTCGAAATATCCTAACATCCCCCCTTAAGAACAACTTGGGATAGGATTTAAGGATTTACAAATATGACACAATAGGAGAAGGAAGGAGGCACTAGAGCCTATCCCCCCTTAGTGACAACTTCCTGAACTCCAAGCATATATCGAAGTTTAGTGAACTTCGACTCTGTGAGAGCCTTTGTGAAGATGTCTGCAACCTGATCATCTGTTGAACAATATTGCACTTTAAGAACATGGTCATGAATGAGCTTTCTGATGAAGTGCATGTGTAGTTCAATGTGTTTGCTGCGCTGATGCTGGACTGGATCTTTGCATAGCTGAATGGCACTTTGATTATCACACCAAAGTGTGGTTGGATGCTGCTGCTCAAAGCCAAACTCTGATAGGATCTGACGAAGCCACAAGGCTTCCTTACTAGCTTCCACGGCACCACGATACTCTGCTTCTGCTGACGAAAGAGAAATGGCAGCCTGTTTCTTACAAGCCCATGTAATAGGTCCTGAACCAAGAGTGAAGACATAACCGACAGTAGACTTCCGATCATCAGGGTCACCAGCCCAATCAGAATCAGTGAAACCAACTAATAGAGGAGTTGCTTTGGCACTGTAATGAATCCCAAACTGTACTGTACCTCGAACATAACGAAGTATTCTTTTGGCTGCTTTCCAATGACTTTCACGGGGATTTTGCATAAAATGAGCAACAAGGCCAACAACAAAGGAAAGGTCAGGACGAGTATGGGTTAAATACAAGAGTTTTCCTACAAGTTGACGGTATAAGGTAGCATCAACTTCAGGAGAAGTACAAGAGACTGAAAGTTTGACTCCAGACTGAAAGGGAGAAGGGGCTGGCTTACAGTCTTCCATGTGAAAATGACGAAGAATATCACAAGCATACTTGGACTGGGAAAGGGAAATACCCTCCTTGGATTGCAAGACTTGAAGACCGAGAAAATAGTGTAAGTGTCCTAAGGCAGGACTTCACATGGTTTATAAGGTTGGGATCACTACCAGTAAGAATAAGATCATCAACATAAAGAACAAGGATGATAAGAGAGTTGCCCACTTTCTTGGTGTAGACAGTATTGTCAGAATAACACCTAGAAAAGCCAGATTCTAAAAGAAAGCTATCCATTTTGGCATACCAAGCCCGAGGAGCTTGCTTGAGACCATAAAGAGAATTCTTAAGTCGACATACAAGGCTAGAGTCTGTTTGGATGAAGCCAATGGGTTGTTCCATATAGATTTCTTCATGCAAGTCCCCATGCAAGAAGGCAGATTTAACATCCATCTGATGGACTTCCCATTTTAAAGAGGTAGCAAGGGAAAGAACAAGGCAGATAGAGTTCATTTTGGCAACAGGGGAGAAGGTTTCAGTGTAGTCAATGCCTTCAACCTGTGAAAATCCCTTAGCAACAAGACAAGCTTTATGTTTATCAACTTTCCCATCTGGTCCATACTTGGTTCTGTAAACCCATTTACATCTAACAAGTTTGTGTCCCTTTGGTAGAGGAACAAGATCCCATGTATCATTTGTCAACAATGAATGATATTCTTCATTCATAGCTGCTTCCCAATGTGGATGGCCTAAAGCTTCTGCAAAAGTGTCAGGATCATGATTTACTGGAGCTTGAGCCAGTAAAGAAGAGGTTCTTTCAAACTGAGAACGTGTACGTCGTTGATCTGTAGGATCACCAGCAAGATCACCTGCTGCATCCCGAGTAGCACGGACCCATCTTGGAAGTTGAGGATCCTAAGAAGGTGGGGGAGGATTGTCATCCTCACTTTCATCATCTGAAGAAGAAATTTTTTCAAAAGTAGAAGAGATAGGAAGAGGTGGCACATCCGCTGGACTAGGCTCGCAGGCCGATTTATTTTCATCAAATTTTACATCTCTTCTAATGATAACATTTTTGGACTTAAATGGAATAATTCTATAACCTTTTACATCTTCAGAGTATCCAACAAAAGTACATTTCTCACTC
Source organism: Pinus tabuliformis (assembly GCA_031772625.1). Lineage (NCBI taxonomy): Eukaryota > Viridiplantae > Streptophyta > Pinopsida > Pinales > Pinaceae > Pinus > Pinus tabuliformis. The sequence goes on from CM062818.1 coordinate 1,811,218,166, forward strand.
TTAGGTTCTAAAGCTTTATGCTTTTCATCTGGAATATGGGCCCATGCTTCACTTCCAAAAACACGAAAGTGACTTACATCTGGTTTAATGGAACTCCAAGCTTCTTCTGGAGTGATATTCTTTAGAACCTTAGTAGGAGTGCGATTGATTATATAATTTGCACAATTAATTGCTTCGGCCCAAAAACTAAGACTGAGTCCTTTAGATTGCAGCATACAATTAGCCATTTCCTTTAAGGTGCGATTTTTCCTTTCAGCTACACCATTTTGTTGTGGAGTGTATGGAACAGTATGTTGCATTTGAATACCATTTTTGGTGCAAAAGTTGATGAATGTGTTTTTAACATATTCTCCACCATTATCAGTTCTTAGCTTAAGAATTTGATGTCTAGATTGTTTTTCAACAAATGCTTTGAAGGCCAAAATTGTGTTAAATACTTCGCTCTTGAGTTTTAAGAAGTATACCCAAGTGTGTCTGGAGAAATCATCAATGAAAGTTAAGAAATACTTGTAGCCAGAGAATGAAGCAGCAGGAAGTGGACCACATAAATCACTGTGCACAAGCTGTAAAGGGGCTGAGGCGTGCCAAGAGGCACGTTTTTCAAAACTGTCCCGATGATGTTTTCCGAGTACACATCCGGAACAAACACCATCTCTGCAAGATACCATAGGAAGACCTGTCACCATATTTTCTTTACATAGATGCTGAAGGAAGCGATAGTTTAAGTGACCAAATCGCTCATGCCAAAGTTTGCTCACTTCATCATTATGAGCAACAAATACTGAGGGAAGATTTGATGACCCAAAGTTGTGAAACTTATACAACTTTGTGGAATCATCAGCCATAACAGTAGCTATAATCTGTTTAGGATCTCTCAGATCCTTGATTACAACATCATAAGGTGAAAATTCAACAATTTTACCTTCACCTGAATGAGTTATCTGATATACAGATAGAAGGTTGCAGGATAAGGTTGGAACACATAATACATCATTAAACTGACCATTGTCTAGATGAACAGTTCCAGTCCCTACAACATTAAGAGATCTATCATCACCAACATATATATTTTTGGTGTTACAATCATTTAAAGAAGAAAACATGGCTTGGTTTTTGGCCATGTGATAAGAGGCTCCAGAATCAATGAGCCACTCATGAGAATGAGAAGAAGAAGATACATTTAATGCATAACCAGACTGAGATGATTGACAGCGACATGCAGAAAGTTCCATTCCTGAAGATGAAGTTGAAGTTGAAGTTAAAGAATGCTCCACATGGATGTTATGTTTCTTCATTGCGGCTTCCAAGGCTTCCATCTTCTTAAAGCATTTAGATTCTAAGTGGCCATCTCGATTACAAAAGTTACAATGTCTATCAGTCTTCTTCCATTTGTTTTTATTGGTCTTATCATTTTGCTGAAATGATCTTTCATTTTGAGGCTGAGTTTGCTTAGGACCCTTGTTTGGTTTAGGACCATTCTTTTTAGGATATGACTTCTTAGGATTCTTTGAATTTGGTTGTTGCTGGGCGGCTAACGCTTTCTTGGAAGAGTTTCCAAGATTAAGAAGACCAAGGTGTAAGAGTTTTTCTTGTTCTCTTATTAAAGAATCACAAAAAGAGTCAAAGGAAGGGGCCCTGTAGTCTTTTCCTTGACAAATGAAAGCTTCCCTTGTAGAATGGAAGGTGGAAACAAATACAGAGTAGGCTGGTCCCAACTTAGTAAGGATGGAATAAATAAGGTTACTATCTTCTTTCTTAACCTTAACACCTTCCAAGAGATATCTAAGGGTCTTGAATTTGCACAAGAAATCTTCAATGCAAGAAAAATTATTAGGATCCAATGTAAGAAACTCATTTTCAAGTTGATGGGCTCTAATTTCATTTTTAATCCCAAAAACTTTAGTGATTTGTTCCAATGCTTCATGAGGAGTTTCAAGTTCTGCAATATGGAATCTAAGATCAGGAGAAATAGACATCCCTATCAAACCACGTGCTTGATCTTGTCTATTTTCCCATTTTGCAGCCTTGTCTTCATCTTTTGGTTTCTTCTCTTGGCCTGTGGCTATTCTGTAGAGACCTTTACTTCTAAGTAAATCTTCCATGTAGGATATCCATTGGAAGTAGTTAGTGCTGTCAAGAATGACTTGGCATGGACTTTCCATTTTTTAAAAAAACTGAAGCTGAAGATGCTGAAAGTAAGTGTTCCAATGGATAGATCTCGAAAAATTAGGCTGTTTTAAAAAAAACGGCTCTGAAAAAGGCTTCCGGATGAAGAAGTTATGGCTTTTTGAAAAACATTTGTTGAAGTTGTCGGCAAAGTGCGCGAATGTGCGGAAATGAAAAAATCCACCCCCACAAAATGGAGACTTGAACCCAAGACCTCTACTCTCTTAAAATAGCTTTGAACCAATTGATCTATACAAAAAATTTGAGAGAGAGAGAGAGAGAGGGGGAGGGGGGGGGGGGGGGCCTTGGTTTGCGTGCTTGCCTTGAGAAAGCTCTTTTTCCCTACAAAACACAAAACACAAAACCCAACACGGACATGCAAAGAAAACGAACCTTATGGCTCGAAGTTAGCTTTAGCCAAAAAACTAGATATTTTCAAAAATGAACCTTGCAGCTCAAAGTTAGCTTTAGCCGAAAAACTAAATATTTTTCTCAATGTTTCTGATTTTCCGAGATCACACTAAGGTGCAGGGAAAAGAGCATACGCATGAGAAAAATCATTCCTTTCTGTTTCTGATTTGCCCAGATCGCACAGAGTCGCAGGACAAAGAGCATACGCAGAAATGAAAGGTATAGATCTAGTTAAAAAAAAGCTAAATAAACTGAAACCGAAATAAGCAGAGAGAAAATAACAGTAAACTGCAAATAAAGACTGTATACCTCCAGATCTTAAAAATGACGTAGCTAGGGCTACCGGAAACCTTTTCACGTGAAACGAAAGGGGTTCCTCACTGGAACAGATGCTCCGAACACAACAGAGCAGTCCTCTCGGCCTGAAAGCAGTCAGAAACAGCAAATCTAGGAAACTGCAGTCGGATGCAGTTCTACCGGCTTCAGATTTGGATCACCAACGGACGCGGCCCTCAAATAGCTCTGATACCATGTAGGAATGTACAGGGTAAGTTCCTCAGAAAGAACACCAAAAGGACACTGCTCACAACCAGATCACAGATCAATACACCAGTATTTTTGACGTGGTTAAAACCCTCAAAGAGGGAAACAGTCCACGGCCTGCGCCAACGTGGCTACTACAGGCAATTTATTAATCAAAGAATGAAAATTTACATAAGCTTCTCTCATGCACGGATTACCTGAACAATGACCCTCCATGCGCTTTAAATACAACTCATGGACCAATCGGGTGTCAAGCCACGGATCAAGTGTCGGTAATACCGAGGACAGAGTGAACCGTCAGATCACTACATATCGTGACCGTCGGATTGTAAGTTACAAAATGTACAACGGTAAAGAAACACACTTTACCTAACTCTATACCTAACTCTATACTAGACCAAGTTGAACTTAACTATTTCCTATGTGTCGGAATATCCTAACAGATAGACTAGTTACAAAAAAAGAATACCCTAGTCTACTATGTCTAGGAGTTTCTCCCTTGCATACTTTTATCTATTTTTTAGGCTTGGGGGACAATTGTACGAAAAAGGAACCTATAAAAAATAGAAGGAATGGAACATCTTTTTCCATTAGTCATCAAAATGGTAGTGTTAGTTGTGTCGCCCTTGAACATGGCACCTATCTGTCTCATTATCTCATAGTTGGGTTTTAACTTGCCTAGGAGTCATACCATCCATATGAGTCTCTTTACTCCTCTGATTGGTTACTCTTCCAGCCATATGGAGAATGCTTTGATTCCTCCTATGTTGTTTCATGATATCAAATGGTGCTCATTAGTCATGCTGCCAAGTCACTCTTGTGTCATGCCACTATGTGTTCAAGGGACGTTGCAGCCTGTGTCGGCCATCAGCATTACCTTATTGACCTTTTTTAGCTAGCCATCCTCATGTCAGTTGTACTTCACTACTTCATGACTTCATCCATTCATCACACCATCCTGGTATGTTCTGTGTTGATTGATGGGGGATACATTAAGGCCCTCCTTCAACGGATATTCTGCTATCGACTTCAGCTTATTATCCAGGAGCTTGATCTAGGATCTGGTAGTACCTTGGAGCCTACAAACCTCAATGGTAGCATTCCTCACGATGGACAGTGGGTTTACATCATTGGCTCCTGATTTATCGAGTTCACTGGTGTTCGACGTCAACTCCTCTGTTCAAACTTAGTGGATTGTACTAGGTACCTTGGGGTCCATTTTTCTCATTGGTGGATTCCCTCATGTCTATTACTGGTTTAGCTCATTGGCTAGTAACCAGGGGGTTTCTACCATTCTTGACTTCAACTCATTTATTCACATGGTGTAGATTCATACCATCGGGGTTATGTAGAAGACCCTAGGTTAGGGAAATCTCACTCTTATATGGAATCCTTCCCAGGTTGCGTTGGAGTTATGTATCATTCATGTACTTTGAGGGCTATCTTGAGACACTTCTCTATCTGTCATGTGTCCATAGTCCTATTGATTTATACTATGACATAGATCCATGATTGTATTTGTTAGTGGCTATGCTTTATCGATCCACTATGCATGTATTTGTGGCCATGTTCTAGCATTTCATGTCATGGATCCACAGTGTATTTTTTTTGCGGCCATGTTCTGTATCATTTTATGACCGAGCATGGGTATGCTTACCTTGGGGATGTTATCAAGCATAGATGAGACTTCAGCACTTGATTTCCTCTGATCCAACTTCGTAGCTTTGGCTCCTTCCTCCCATTTTGAGCATTAAGTGTTACTATAATGCATTTCGGCCATCAATTTCTCTTCTAACCTCATGCATTAGGGGCATATGTTACAACCCTATTTTCCACTCCATTATAGTGAGAGAAACCCAAGTTCAACTTACCTTAGTTGTTTGGCTCAAATGCATCCCCTTTCACCTTTTCTTTTAGTTATGTGAGATTTATCCGATGATAAAAGGGTGGAATTAGATAATTGACAATTTCTCATAATTATTTCACCAAAATATTATAGTTATGAGATAATATTTATTTCATAATTGAGATAATTGAGAAAAATCTCATAATTGTGAAAAAGGTTTCTAGAGTTTTTCATTCCCAAGGAGAGCAACTTGATCCATTTGTGTATGAGTTGGCTAGGGGTCCATTATTGTAGAAGTTTCCTAACATCTCAAGCCCCTGGGTGTCTAGATACATTCTCCTAGAGGATGAAATGACTCATGAGCCTTTATAATCTCACGAAGAGAGAGAAGGGGAGAGGATCCAAACTATAGTGTGAGAGCTTTGTTGTCTTTGGAAAGGAGACCATACTGCAAGTTGGAGGAGAGGATCTTATGTGTTTATGGTATACTTTTGATGCAGTTCCATTTATATGGTTAATAAAAATATATGTTCCCTTCCTTACATGAATTTGTGTTTAGTATGTTATATGATCATATCTATTGCTTTTGATATGACGATCTTCCGAGGAAGATCAACTATTGTCCTTGTTTAGTTTTGTTTGTGTGCAGGGATAAAGATCTAGTGTAGACGAGTTGGATTGCTCGAGTGGAGCACAAGATCGACATCGAACTCAAAACCATTTCTTGACATGCAAGGATTCCAAGTGTGATATCTTATATTTATAGCATAAATTTGACTGCCTGTTGGATGCATGACCATTTGGGTTGGGGACCAATATTAGATTATATTAGCCATTATATTTTGTTGTCTGGTTATCTCAACTAGGCATGAGATCATGAAGCAATAGCTCCTTGTATAATTTAATGCAACATATATGGCCTGATAGTTGGACGAAATTACAACAATTGTGTTGTTTTGAGGGGGCGACAGGGATCGAACCCGCCCGACCATGTGGTCAGCCTACCCAACGGGGTGTCCCATATAATAAACCATATTCAATACAACCGATGACCTAGTTTAATAGAAAATTCCAAAACAAATTGCAACAAGTTCCAAGTCATGGGTCCCACACGGTTTGACCCCGGGACCTCCCCAACTACCAAGAATTTAAATTTATTTGCAAACCATGAAACCACATGGCCAAAATTTGTAAAGTCCACCACCCACACATTATTTAAACACATTCCTTTCCATTCAACCAAGCTAGAATGAAGGACTGAGTTGTGGAACCAAAAGAAGAGGTTAGAACTATGCCTTGGTGGGGCATGAATTTCAGGAGAATCTCAGTGGGAATATTCTACCAAGCAATATTCCACAAAATATTCCTTATACAGAATCATTGAGGAAATTTAAGATTCCCTGGGGGCTAAATTTTTACGGTGTCAAAAACAAGACAAGTTTATACTCATCGGAACTGGTATTTTGCCAGGAATCAAATGGTGTAGTCCATTTATTCATCTCAAGAGTAGATTTTTCACCCATTTCGTAAAGAGAATGTTGTGAGGGATCTCAAAGGTTCTTAGGGAGGCTAGATTTGATCGAGACAGAAAGGCGTTGTGTTTAGTTAAATTTCATGATTTTTTACAAGGATGGGAGGGGTCCATTTATGCCACCGTGTGTGAGAGGATCATCATATGCCACATTTTGTGAGAGATTGTTCCTTTGTAATGTTGAAGGATAACTTCTTGTGAGTGAGAGTTATTTATAGAAGAACGTCTCCTAGGAGAGACATGGCACTCTAATTAAGGGGTTTTCATCCTTGTATTGATAGATATTGCATCATGTACTTATCATCTTCTTACATACACTAGTGAAGCAACCTCCCCACTCTTGACCCTAGGCATGGAGACGTAGTCCACACTGGAAGAACTTCATTATCATATCATGTGTTATGATTGTTTCTTATATGATTCTTATTATGGTTGATAGTTTACTCAAGTGTTGTTAGAATATGCATTGCTCATGTTTTCACAAGAAAATGTAAGCATTAGTAAAAAGTCATATATAATGGATATTTTTTTTTTAAAGCATTCATGAAAATTTCTCGAATCATTTATGGTTTTACATTATTTCTCAATAATTAAAAATGTGTTTGAGCCTCATTGTAACATAGTTTACAAGGCATGTAGTAGTCACATCTCTTCTCAAAGATAAGTTACCATTGCTTGAGCTAGTTTTTTTCCATTCTACATGTAAACAATTTTCAATATTTGTTATTATTGAATTGAAGTATAGTTTTCACTATCGCTTTGTGTTTCTTTTTAAATATTTATTTCATTTCATTCCTGAATAAATTCATATTAGTGGTATCAGAACAGTTGATCTTTCTCTATTTTTTTGTGTATGTCCCCAATGAGGTCGGGGTATAAGGAGTTAGGACTTGAACTAGCCAACCATTCTAAGACCGGCCTCGCCAACCCGGACTACCTCCCACGGTAGAAGAAATAAAGAGAAGGGAGTAGGAAACATTTTAAAATGTTGCTTGAAGAGGCCCTCGAGTGACAAAGAAAGAAGATGATGGATAAATTTTCCCATATCCTTTGGTGAGTATCAATAAGTGATGTATTGTCATCCAATGGTAACTTCGAAGGAACTTACCCGTTTAAGGTACAATTTAACTTTGACATTCCTATATTGAAGGCCTAGTAGATGTAGATTACATAGATAAATGGTTAAATCTACTAGAAGGATATTTTTCAGTCCATAATTTTTCCAATAGGGAAAATAGTACTTTTTTACACATGAAATATGCACCCCACACCAAGGATTGGTGTTAAACCTAGTATGAGTAGAGGGACAAGAAGTAACCCTCCTTATTTTCAATTACACCCACTTAGAATTTTTTCTGAGACACCATCGAGGAACAATATTAGCCTGTTGTGAGCTATGAAGATAAGTACATAAAATGGATCGCATTGTGGCAGGGAAGGGACCAAGATGTGATAGAGTTCACAAATATTTTTCAAACCCTTTGCATGAAGTTGGGTATCAATTATTCTCAGTAGCATTTGGTACTTAAGTACTGTGGTTCTCTACACAAATACATCTAGGATGAGATGAAGTTATTGGAAATCTCCTCTCTTGGCGCTGCATACTGATATGATGTAAAGATCGAGCATAAATTTAAATAGAAGTAATCATTTGGATTTGAAAATCCAAAGCAGGGAAAAAGTACCCCCAAACTATAGAACAAACAATACATCCACGTTGGGGTGGCCCAAGACAACCCATCGAAGCCGCAAAAAAATAATAACACCACAAATATGAAGAAGGGCATAGGAAAATGATGTGAGTTCCACAAGAGCCCCACTCATAACATCAATAATTGTCACGCCAAGCAGTCACTAGTAGTCGAGCAGAAATATTCAAAGTATGATGCATGTTTCTACTCTGATTCAGAACCGAACAAGGGGAATGACAAGGGGAAGTAGATTATTGATGTAGATCCTAACGCCAACATTCCCACCACCAAGTTCTAGAAAATTGAACCTGAATAGCTAGAGAAGGGGGAGAATCTCTTCTACTCATAGATGTGGGTGAAGAGTTCTCTACTGCAATTCATTGTCGAAAGTTGGAGCCAAAAGAATCGCATCTTATCTGAGGTCATGAAGCATCTGGGCCTACCAATGACACCAAACCTACAATTATACACCATCGGATGGCTCCACCAAGGGTGAGATCTCCGCGTCAGCCAAGAGTGCTACTTGCCCTACAAAATCAAGCCCTTCATGGATAAGATACTATGTGATGTTGCTCCCCTTAAAGTTTGTGATGTGTTATTAGGCCAATAATTCTTGTGGAAGGATCACGTTGTGTATGAGTCCATAAATCTCACTATTATTATTACTTTGGGTGGTAAGCTATACATTATACTAGAGGTAGTTCTGCCTACAAACATTTCTTTTATCTATGTTAAGCGATGCCATAAGATCATCTCCCTTCACTAGCTCTTTCATGGTTGTATATCTGGGCAACATCCTCATCTTAAACAATAGTTGGGAAGAACACTTGCGACATATTCGACAGGTACTTCAAACCCTGCTACAACACAAGCTATGTGCCAACTTGGAGAAATGCATATTTGGCATGAACTGGGTCCAATATCTGGGTTACATCATTGATGAGAAGGGTGTGCATGTGGAACTGACTAAGGTCCAAGTCATTCATGATTGGCTAGGCCCAACCACTCTAATAGAGCTTCATAACTTTCTAGGCCTTATTAATATCTATAAAAGGTTCAAGTTTCGATTCTCTCATATCACTTGTCATTTGAGTCAAGTTACCAAGGGCAGAGCTAAAGAAAAGAAAAATTAGTCTGAGTCCGAACAGAAGGCATTCATTGAGCTGAAATACTGCCTTTTCTCCACACCAGTGATCACATTTCCAAACCTGCATCAACCATTTGAAATTGAGACAAATGCCTCTGACTATATTACTGGTGCAATCCTTACCTAGAAAGAGCATCTAGTGACCTATCATAGTGAGACACTCTTTGATACAATTCAAAAATACCTCATTTACGATAAAGAGATGTACTCCATCAGGCAGTTTTTCCGATAGTGGAAACATTACAATATAAGGAACGAGATGATCATCAAAATATATCACCTACCTCTCCAGTTTGTATAGACACAAGGGAATTTGCAGAATGATTGCCATAAAAAATGGTCCATATATCTACAACAATTTCATGTAAACATTAAGTACAAGAAAGTAATCACCGATAATTTTGTATATTACCACAGTCAACCACTAGTTGTGGCACTGACCATTGTGCTTAACTCTTGTGGGTATGAGACTTCTGGATGACCGCAACTTTACAAAAATGATCTAGAATTCACCACCACATATAGATGTTGATGGATGGAAAGCAAGTTTTGGACTTCCACCTCCGCGATGCACTGTTATGCCACCTGGGACACCTTTATGTTCTCTCAAGTGATTGTGCCAATATGATTTGGGAGGCACACTATAGTCAGGTCGTAGGACATTTTGGTGTAGAGAGTCCAGTAGCAACACTGCGGAAGTATTTTTATTTGCCAATTCTTTGATAAGATGTTGGAAATATATCAGATCCTGCATTGCCTATGCTATTTCCAATCTAACTATTAAGAAGCAAGGTTTGTATACTACTCTGCCTACTCCTAGCTAGCCCTTGAAATCCATCTCCATGGAGTATATGTCTGGCCCTCTTTATATTAAGCAATATGGCAACGATTGTGTACTTGTGGTCATCGACATATTTTCTAAGATGGTCATATTGGCTGCCTGCAAGAAGAGTATCACAACGAATTCCACTCCTAAACTCTTCCTTGAAAGAGTATGGGTATATTTTGGGGTCGTATAGACCATTATATCATATCATGATAACAAGTTCCTAAGTGCATTTTGGTTAAGCCTCTGGTCATTATTGGAAACCAAGCTCACTAATTTTGCTGCATTCCACCTCTAGAGTGATGGCCAAATAGAGGTCATCAATAGGATGATTGTTCAGATATTTCACATGTACAAATCTAAGAATCCACAAACATGGGATGAGAGTCTTCCCTATGTGTAACAAAACTATAACAAAGTTCCCATAGCTCGACTGGCCACAACTCCTTCCAAGTGGGCCTGGGATTTCAACCATTATGTCTTCTTGATGTTTCACTTCCTTTTTCAACTACATAGGAATAAGATGCCCATGTTCAACCAGAAGTGATAAATCCACTAGGTTTATTAAGTGAATTCAACACATATACTAGCGGGTACACGACATCTTGGATAAATTCAATTACAAATACAAAAAATGACATGATCAACATCGGGTGCCAGATAAGTTTTAAGTGGTTGACAAAGTTTGGCTACATCTGCTGAAAGAATGCCTCGCTAAAGACCATCGAAACCTTCGACCACTCAGATATGAGGCTTACACCATCAATAAGATTGTGGGAGACAATGCTTTAGAGCTCAGTATCACCCCATTCCTTGGTTTGCACCATGTATTCAATGTGGACTACCTTCGACCATACTTTCCACCATTGTTGGACACATCAAACATTGGTAAGTAATTGACACCAACAAAGCTCAATCGAGACTGCATTGAATATGACCCAACTGATTGAATCATGGACACACAGATCAAAAAAACTTGCAAATAGAGGATTGAATTGTATCAATTTGTCATAGCTAACCAACTCTTGCACCAAAGAAAATGGCTCACTAGGGACTAAGTTCAACAAAAGTTTCCCTATCTCATGGAGGCACTCAACACAAATGGAGAACATTTCTTCGTAAGGGCGGAGGAATGATCCAAGTGGATATTGGTGACCACCTTCCTATTCCACTTGAACACCCAACACTATTTCTTTTAGTTTCTTTAGTTGTAGCACAATTTACTCTTTTTGATAGTTTGTTCGGTCCTAAACTTCAAGAGCCATTCTGAGGCCCCAAATGACATTTTTTTAGAAATAGGTAGATAGGTGGCTTTTGATAAGAATTTGTAGTCAAATTTTTTTTTTCCTCAGATATATCTTTCTAATAAGGTATTGTATGCATCAAACAAAGATCGTATTCAAAATTTATGACCCTAAGAGTTAATGTACCAACCCTAATAGGGCCCACAAACTTTTGGTGCTTCATGTCCTAGGGTTAGGTTTTTGGATGTTTAGGGTTTTCCATTTTTTCTCAATAATAAAAAAGGCATCAGTGCCTCATTGTAACATAGATTAAAAGGCATGTAGTTGTCACATCTCTTCTCATAGATAAGCTACCATCACTTGAGCTAGTTTTTATTAATGAATTGAAGTTCAATTTTCACTATAGCTCTTTCTTCCTGTTTAAATATTTATTTCATTTAGTTCCTGCATAAATTCAGATGAAATTCCATTTTTGAAATTAATTCTAAGGGTAATCCAAAGTGTGAGAAAAATATTATTTTCTAAAAATTCAATTACCTACTAATCACAAGAATTATTTAAAGTAACAACTTCAATCCGGCTAGTAAAATAATCAGTAGTGATAAGTATGAAAATATGACTAACTACGGAAGGAGGATTGATAAGTCTAATAAAATATAAACCCCATTTAGCAAATGGAAATCTAGGAATCATAGGGCAGAGAAGCATAATGTGAAATTTCTCTCTTCTAGATGCTTGCTGACATTATTTGCAACTTTGTATGTATTTATAACAGTCTGCAAAATAGTAGGCTAGTAGAAACCAAACCTTAAAATTTTGTGTGCAGATGATTTTGCTGCAAAGTGTCCACCATTGTGGAAATTTCCTAATGTAGAACCATGGGAAATTGACAAAAATTTAGCCGTAGATCAATCATTGACAAATAACAACAATAATCCATCATAATACCTATGGTACAACATAGTATTAAAGATCAGATACTAGGAAGACTCTAGACGTAAACGTCTACGTTGAAATTTCTCTAAGTATTCAGGGAATTTTTTATTTTGAAGGTATAAGATCATATCTCTATACCATGGATGGTCAGCCACATTAATTAATTTCTCATTGATTAAAAATAAGGCAAACAAAGTCTCATCATTGTTGGGTTGTGTTATATTCTTTCCACGACTATCCCATGTAGTAAACCAGGGGGTTAGAGGGGGGGTGAAGCCCCCCTTCGTTGCGCCGATTGTGTAGCAGGGGGTCATAGGGTGTTTTAGGTGTACCCGTAACCCCACTTTATGGGGTCTGGGGCAGTGCCCTGGAAAAGTTTGGTTTTGGACCCTATGTTAGGTTGGGCAGACCCACCTATGGTTTTGTGCATGATTTTCGCACATATTTTTTGGACGTGATGGTTTTCGGTCCAAGGTATTGGATGCTTCGGCATGTATAAATATGTATTATAACATTGAAAGGAAAATAATGAAAAATCAAGCTGGTAGTCCCAGTTTTGGGATCCAGGGGAAATCTCTGTGTATATGTGTTTTATGTGTTATGCTCTCGCATTGTTTATTTTGTGTTTTAGAATTCGTATGCAGGTAATTTCTGTACGGGGTTAAAACCTACATTTGGTATCAGAGCAGTTTTGGATTCAAGTGGATGCCTTTGTTGTTGAGGGGTTTCGCTCAGTCCTGTGGTAGACCTTGTTTAGTGAGAGATCTGTGAGATCGACTCTGGTGGTGAAAGAAGATGGCGAGCAGTGGAAAGATAGAGATCGAGAAATTTAATGGTCAGATTTTTGAGTTGTGGAAACTCAAGATGGAGGATCTGTTGGTGGATAAAGATCAGTGGATCATGGTAGATCCGGGTACTAAACCAACAAGAGTTTCTGATGAAGAATGGAAGAAGTTGGATCAGAAGGCAAAGAGCACAACATGATTGTGTGTCTCAGATTCAGTATTGCTGAATGTATCAAGGAAGCTAGGGTGAAGGCTTTGTGGACAAGTTAGGGACTTTGTACTAATCTAAGTCTCTGGTGAATAAACTGTTCGTGCAGAAAAAGCTATATAACCTGAGGATGAAAGATGGAGACTCGATGATAGAGCATCTGAATGCATTTAATACTGTGGTAAGTCAGTTAGCATCTGTTGATATTAAAATTTCAAATGAAGATAAGTGCATCAGTTTGTTGTGTTCTCTACCAGATTCGTGGGATAGTCTAGTTATTGCAATAGGTAGCAATGCAACTACCTTGCAGTTTGATGAAATAGTCTCATCCTTGCTAACGGAGGAGATGAGACGGAAAAATATGGAGAGCCAAAATGGTGATGCCTTGTCTGTACGAGGACGGTCCCAGAACAGAAACAAAAATAAGTCATCGAGTGGGTGATCTAAATCTAGAGGGAGATCTAAATCTCCAAGAAAACCTGTAAAGGTGGTGCGCTAGAAATGTGGAAAGGAAGGGCACTACAAAAGGGACTGTAAATCTAAAGCTCCTAATAAAGGAAAGGGATTTGATGATGCTCCTTCTGTAGAGGTGAAAGCCACCTCAGATGAAGGTGGGGATGTGTACTTGGCTTCTTCAAGTAGACATGTAGATCATGAGGCATGGTTGATTGACTCAGGTGCATCCTTTCACTTCACTCCCTATAGAGAGTGGTTCTACGAGTATGAGAAATACAATGGTGGTGATGTATTCTTAGGGGATGATAGGAAGGCTAGAATCATTGGTTGCAGAAAAGTAAAGTTGAAGTTGCAAGGTGAAAGGGTTAGAACACTTCCGGGTGTTCCGCATATTCCTGCATTGCCCAGAAATCTGATTTCTGTAAGCAAGCTGAATGATGCAGGTGTAAAAACAATGTTCGAGAAGGATACCTACAAAATGGTTCAGGGAGCACTGGTATTGATGCGGGGAGTTTGAATTGGAACTATGTACAAGCTACAGGGTAGCACTGTTATTGGTGGGTGCAACAGTTCTGTGGTTCCTGAAAGTGGAGCAGAAAATCTAGTGGTCTCTAGAGAGAAGACCACGTTGTGGCATCAAAGGCTTGGACATATTGGAGAGAAGGGCCTTCGAATACTTCATGGTAAAGGTATGGTAGAAGGTATGAGTAATAGCTCTCTGGATTTTGATTTCTGTGAAAATTGTGTATATGGGAAGTAGAATCAGGTGAGTTTCCCCTCTCGTAGTAAGAGGGCGAAACAGATATTAGAACTTGTGCACAGTGATGTGTTTGGACCTGTGAAGGTTCCATCACTGGGTAAGTCTGTGTACTATGTATCATTTATAGATGAATTCTCAAGGAGTACATGGATATATTTCCTTAAGAAGAAATTTGAAGCCTTTGACAGGTTTAAAGAATTTAAGGCTCTCGTGGAAAATCAGACAAAGAAGAAGATAAAGGTGTTGGGGACAGATAATGGTGGAGAGTTTTGCAGTAAGGAATTTGAAGAATTCTGTAAGAAGTGTGGTATAGCATGATAGAAGACTACTCCATATACATCTCAGCGAAATGGAGTTGCATAAAGAATGAATAAGACATTGATGGAAAGGGCAAGAAGCATGCTCAGTGGTGTCGGGTTAGGTTAGGAATTCTGGGTAGAGGCAATGGATACTGCATGTTACCTGGTTAACAGGTCACCTTCATCAGCGTTGGAGGACAAGACTCCACAAGAGGTATGGACCTGTAAGAAACCCTCTCTTTCACATCTGAGGGTATTTGGATGTGATTCATATGTACATGTTCCAAAGGAGAAACGAACCAAGTTGGATAGTAAATATGAAAAGTGCATCTTTATTGGGTATAAGGATGGTTTAAAGGGTTATAAGCTTTGGAACCTAGTCACACGAAAGGTTGTGTATAGCCAAGATGTGGTTTTCAGAGAGGTAAAATATGTTATTAAACATGAAGTCCAACCAAAGGAGCCTAAGAAGATAGAGTTTGAGCTTAAGGAGGAAGAATCAGACTCTACAACAGAGGAGGAATCAGAAGATGAAGAGCCACAAACTCCGGGTGCGAGAAGATCAGTTCGAGAAAGAAGGCAGCCAGAAAGGTATAGTCCATCTACTTTCTATTCAAATTTTGCTTTATCTATTACTGATGATGATCCCAGAATTGTGAAGGAAGCAGTAGATTCAAAGGATGGAAAACTCTAGAAAGAGGCCATGGTTGATGAAATGGCATCTTTGCACAAAAATGAGGCTTGGGATCTGGTGGAGTTGTCGGTTGGAAGGAAACCCATTGGCAGCAAATGGGTGTTCAAGAAGAAGACAAATGCAAAAGGAAAGGTGGAGAAATACAAAGCTCGTTTGGTAGCAAAAGGTTATTCCCAGGTGCCGAGAATTGATTTTGGTGATATTTTTTCTCCTGTTGCCAAGGTAACTTCTATTAGATTAATTTTATTTGCTGCTACTACTTTTGATTTTGAGGTAGAACAGATGGATGTGAAGAGAACATTTCTTCACGGGGATTTGGAAGAGGAAATATACATGAAGCAACCTGAAGGCTTTGCGGTGAAGGGTAAGAAAGAACTGGTATGCAAGTTAAAGAAGTCTCTGTATGGGTTAAAACAGTCACCAAGGATGTGGTATCAAAATTTGATACATTTATACGGGACTTGGCTTCACCAGAAGAAAAGCAGATCACTATGTGTATTTTAAATTAATTGGTGACCATGTTATTTACCTGGTCTTGTATGTGGATGATATGTTGCTGGTTAATGACAAAGAAATTATCCAGGATTTGAAAACCCAATTGTCCTCCAAATTCGACATAAAAGATATTGGTGCTTCAAACTATATTTTGGGCATGTAAATTAAAAGAGATTGGGAAAAGAGAAAGCTCTGGTTAAACCAGAGGAAGTATGTCGAGACAATACTGCATAGGTTTAATATGCAGGATAGTAAATCAGTGAAGGTTCCTATTTCTGTAGGTGTGATGTTATCTGCTGAACAGTGTCCCAAGACACAAGAAGAGGAAAAGGACATGTCCCATGTTCCATATGCAAGTGCATTTGGTAGCTTGATGTATGCAATGGTCTATACTAGACCAGACATTGCACATGCAGTGGGAGTATTGAGCAGGTTTATGTCAAAACTAGGGAAGGAGCACTGGAGAGCAGTGAAGCAGGTTTTCAGGTATTTGCGTGGCACTGGTGATTATGGTTTGTGCTACCAAGGAAGATCAGGATTGGACAGAATGTTCGATATTCGTGGCTTTGTTGATGCAAACTGGGCTGGAGATCTGGATCAGAGAAGATCTACAAGTGGGTATGTGTTTAACCTATTTGGAGGTGTAGTCAGTTGGATGAGTAAGAAACAATCTATAGTGGCACTGTCAACTATAGAGGCAGAATACATGGCAGCCACTCATGCAAGCAAAGAAGCAGTTTGGTTCTAGAGATTGTGTTCAAGTATGGGGTTAGTACAGGGAGCTATAAGGATATACTATGACAGCCAAAGTGCAATTTTCTTGGCAAAGAACCTCGCGTATCATTCAAAGACAAAGCACATTGATGTTCAGTATCACTTTGTGAGTGATATGATAAAAGACAAAAAGGTGTTGCTGGTAAAGGTGGGCACTTTGAAGAATACTGCAGATGCATTGACAAAATCTATGAGCTTTGAGAGGTTCTCTTGGTGTAGAGAGACAATGGGCATTTCAAGGCTGGGAAAATGACTAAGCTCTCTTGTGGCCCCCTGTGGAAAGAAAACAACAAGTGGGAGAATGTTGGGTTGTGTTATATTCTTTCCATTACTAGCCCACGTAATTAACCGGGGGGTTAGAGGGGGGGCGGAGCCCCCCTTGGTTGCACCGATTGTGTAGTGGGGGGGGTGGGGGGGGGGGGGGGTCACAGGGGGTTTGAGGTGTACTCGTAACTCCACTTTATGGGGTCTGGGGCAGCGCCCCGGAAAATTTTGGTTTTGGACCCTATGTTAGGTTGGGTGGACCCACCTATGGTTTTGTTCATGATTTTCGGTCCATAGTATTGGATGCTTCAGCATGTATAAATATGTATTATAACATTGAAAGGAAAATAATGAAAATCAAGCTGGTAGTCCCGATTTTGGGATCCAAGGGAAATCTCTATGTATATGTGTTTTATGTGTTATGCTCTTGCATTGTTTATTGTATGTGTTTTAGAATTCGTATGCAGGTAATTTCTGTACAGAGTTAAAACCTACAATCATCATCATTTGAATTACTTGGCTCTGGATGTTGAGCTAGATGTAAATCCAAGTTGTGTCCCTTTATAGTTTTTGATGTAGTAATTGTGGAATCATGTTCTTGGATCTTGGCAAGTAAATTTTCAAGTTTCCTTGAAAGAAAAATCTGAGATAGTAGGAACTTGACGACAAGTAATGGGAATTTTACCTCCATGTGCTTACCAAGAATATAATGCGTAAGTTTCTCAATTTATTTAACTAGGGAAATGACATGCATTTCAATCAAAGGGTACTTAAACTCTTCATCTAATAAGTTCTGACTCATGAAATAAATTGAATCCTCCTTCTCTTGATCATGTTTATTCATGAGGATGCCTATAATAGCCTTTTCGGTTGTGTTAGTGTAGATAATGAAATATTTAGTGAAGTCAAGTTTAGCTAAGATATGCGCAAAATAAATTGCTTGCTTGATGTTAATAAAAGCTAGTTGGGCATAATCATTCCACTTAAATTCATGATCTTTCTTTGTTAGATTATGGATAGGTTTAATGATTTTAGAAAAATCATTTACAAAATTTCAGATGAAATTGATCTTGCCCATAAGAGATTGAATATATTTCTTGGAATTTTAGGGTGGAAGATTGTTGATTACAGTGACCCGGTCAATATCAATACTGATACCTACTTCTGAAATGATATGTCCCAATAGTTTACCAGTCGTAACACCAAAAATATATTTCTTAGGATTGAGAAAGATACTGAATCACCTATACAGAAGGAGATCACACTTAAGATGATCAAAGTGGTCAACATGACACTTAGAATAAATAGTCATATCATCAAGATATATCTGGATGATCTTCTCGATGAGATCATGAAAAGCCTACTGCATTTCTCTCTTAAAGGTAGCACCTGCATTAATTAGGAAAAATGGGATGTGTTGATAAGGAAATGTGCTTTAATGCGTGGTGAAAATGGTTTTAAATTTATCATCTTTCTTCAAGCATATCTGGTTGTCACTAGAGAAGCCATCCAAAAGTGACATCATCTGAGATCCTACGACCTATTACAAGATATGATCTGTGATGGGCAAAGGAAAATTGTATTTAACACTAGTATTTTTCAAATTTCAATAATCAACACATAGATGAATATCCCCAATTTTCTTCCTAACCATTTGTTACCCATTCAGAATACTTTACAAGAAAAATGATGTGAGCATTGATCATTTTTCTATTTCTTTTCGAATGGTAGCTTCAAGTGGAGGATTGACAGGCCTTTGCCTTTGCGTCACGGACTTGCCTTTGCCTCATGAGCTTGGCATATTGTTTAATTGGAATAGCATGTGGTATAATGTTGTTGGGCATGGAATCCCCCCAAGGCATGTTTTGGGGCTTAAAGCCCAAGTTTTGACCAAGTCTTTTGTAAAATCTCCACAAA
The DNA here is from genome assembly GCA_031772625.1 of Pinus tabuliformis. Classification (NCBI taxonomy): domain Eukaryota; kingdom Viridiplantae; phylum Streptophyta; class Pinopsida; order Pinales; family Pinaceae; genus Pinus; species Pinus tabuliformis. Next base: position 1,811,237,159 of record CM062818.1, read on the forward strand.
TTATGGGTGTGGAGCGCGAAGTTATAATAGAGTCACTGGGTTGTCCACCCTTGGTTTTGTAATGTAATGTCGGCTTGATAGACCTACCCATGGTCCCCAGATAATGGGATTGTATAAATTGAGTGAGACTCTAAGTGTAGAGATAGTTGATGGAGAATAGAATGGAAACATGATGAGTCTAAGTGATTGAGTCAAAGTGTAAAGTGTGTCCTTGGGCCATAGAGTAGGAGAAGGCTCTGCAATTGAGTGCGCAGAGGCCTCGTAGTCCACAGCCAAGTGCGTGGATCCCTGCAGCTGAGTGCACAGTATAAGTCGAGTCTATAATCATTGGAAGAATGAACAAAGAGAAGTTTACCATATTACTGTGTATCTTTTCCTGTTTTAATGTATGATTGGGTTTAAATTGAAAATGTACTATTTATTTGTTGCGCGACCTCTTATGAATGTGTTGTATAAATAAATATAATGTAAGACATCCATTTATGCAAAGATAATTGACTAGGCATAGGAAGATAAGTAAGATCTCAGGTGCGACTTAGGGGAATAGTGTAGAGTGCTGCTCCAGCAGTGCGAAAGCTCCAGAACCCCTAGTTAGGGTTGCACAAAGGGAAGTATATCAGGGTGCAAAGGCCTAGGAAGTGCACGAAGCAACCTGCATGAAGGGACTATCCATTGGACTAGTTCAACCTCTCAGACATATCAAGGGTGCAGAAATCCGGTTCCAACGCCCTCCCATACTACTTCGGGTGAGACCTCAGTGCGCGCTCCACGGACTATTGCCGAAAGTGCTGCTAGTACAGGGATTTGTTTAGCTAATTAACTCCGAACCTAGATCAGGCCCCAACAAGCCAACAAATTCCAAGATCAAAACCACAAAGATCCTTGTATGACTAGGTAAATACATCATAGAATTCATTAAAAATGGAAATGAACTTCTCTTTTTGTTGGTCAATGCATTGATCCCCTACTTGTAAAAGCTTGGGATTATCAGGGGTTCCAATATCAATTAAGTCAGTTTCACCAATTTTCGTCTAAGACTCATCTACATGATTATTCTTTGATGAAGGAACATCACTGGGAGAAAATGAACTTTCCACTTGAGATATTCTAGATGGATTCTTGTTGTCTTTACGAGATTTTATTTGATGGTCATCGATTGGGTGATTATGAATAAAAGTGCAAATGCTTTCATCATCTTGGAAAACTTGTCAGTCTTCTTCATTACTAGGAATATGAGGCCTATAAAAAGATTGAAAAATGTCATCATGCCTATCAAGTAGGGTTTTACGAGAGACACTTGAATCGTAAATAACTAATCGATTATCTAAAGTGTTGAGTTCTCTACAAACATGAGTAATATTGAAATACTTCAATAGAGATATTTTCTCCCTAGTTAATTGAGTATAACACTTGATTAATTTTTTATTAGGAGAGTAACATTTCTTAAGATGATTGAAAACAAGTTCATAATCACCATAAATAGTTAGAGATCTACATCCTAATGCAAGATCATGTTCAATTCCCATAAGAAGGGATTCAAATTCAATGACATTATTGGTATAATCAAACTCAAGTCTAAAGGTGTATTGGTGCAATTTACCTTGAGGAAAATATAATAGGATACCATGCATGACCACTGCCTTTGTGAGATGAGCACCATCAAAATGTAGATACTAGATTTGATCATCAAATTGAGGTTCACAAGGTGGAGGGACATCTTCTTCTATAAAGAGGGAATAAACACCCATTTCTTCCTCAATATAATTAACATTAAGCTGAGGAAAACCTTCAATGAAGGGGGTGATTCGACCTTCCCTATAGACAATAATATTTTTAGCATTCTTAGGAATGGTCATATGTGTTTCATTGAAAGATAAATATCCACTTGTGTGTACTTGTTGGTCTCTTCCTAATATGATAGAATAATTGGAAATTGGAATATCCATCACCTCTATGTTACATGTAGTCCTATTTCCATATTAGCACATAGGACTAAAGTAACATCTTTGATTATACCAATAGATTCTTGCAGTAAGTTGTTGAAGCCTACTATATTTTGAGGGATATCATTAGTAAATTGAATACCATATTCTTCCATGATGATATGAGGCATGCCATTGGGTCCATATCCTCCATCTACTACGCAACAATGTGTAATTTTATTTTGGATTTTCATAGACACGTAGAATGGAGAAGTTCTAAAAGGACTAGAAGGATTATTAGTGGCGAAAGATGCCTCTTCATGGGGTTGTTTAGGTTGAACTTCTAAGTAATTGATTGGAGTAGGAACGTTCCCTTCAAGGAATCCTTTTAGTTTCTTTTGTTGCTTAGGAATTGTGGCCATATCAAGTAATGAAACATCAACCTTAATGTTTTCCATTTGAGTCAAGATGTTGAATCTGGACAATGAAGTTGAAGAAGAGGAAGGAGAGGAATGTATAATTTGAGTAGAAGCATAAGTATATATAAATGAATGATTGTAAGCGAGATCTGAGGAATTTTCATTTGAGTGATGTTTAGAAGATTGTTCTTTAGTGGTGTGAGCTTTATGAGTGCTTCTTGTTTCAACAACTAGAACATCTTCTTCATTAGTCCAATCAAGAATAGACATGGTGGGGTCAAGCTTTTTACCAAATATTCTGTCCCTATCACTCTTTCATATATGACATGTCTTCCCTTCATGGTACTCTTCATAAAAATCATACCATGGGCGAGAGAGGAGAGGAACAGGTTGATAGACTTGCTGAGCGGGATGAGCATGCCCAAAAGTGGGAGATTCAGGTTGGGAGTTAAGCCTTCTTTCATGTGAAATAAACCTATTACATATGTATTGCATGAGTTGTAAGATCGAGGCCTTGTTTGTTTGATTTTATTGACTTTCGAGAGGTATACCTGTTCTTCTATGTTCCTATTCATATTATAGGAAAATTTGTAAGGAAAAATCAAGACTAGTAGCATTCTTTTCTTCAAGCCACTGTTGATAAGGACTAGGTAATGCACTATAGTAGTGCATAATTGAAGCTTGGTTTTGGGGATGAATAATCTCTAGAATTTGATTATCAAGCTTGGTAAAATGAAGATTTAATTTATTAATGTTCTCCCCTTTTGGGAAAGAAACAATATTGTAATCACGTAATAGATTAATCAAACTCCATGGTTCACCATAGGTGGATTTGAACTGATGCAGAAAAGATGCATCTTTAACCTCTAGTGATGGTAGAGCTCTAGTAATGATGGCAGGGTACATGGTTTTAGGAAAATTTCCATTTCCTCCACTCCACGCAGCAAGGCTCTGATTGTGAAACAAAAAAATTCAACATCCGTTAATCAGATCTGTGTTGAAACAATTTGACTGATTAGAAATCTGATCTGTATAGAGCCAACATTGTAGATCCAATCTGATATCACCTCGGCAATCAATTGGAAATGGTCAACAATCAATAGGCCGTGGAAATCTCCAATGCCAGGCAATCACTGGAATGACCGTGATCTCTATGACTTTTATGACTGGAACCCAATGAAGTTTAACTCCTCCTTATAATCATTTCAGGTCCATTTTCCGTGTTAAATCACACACTTGTTCACATGTAATATGCATCTGATCCTTCCCTAAACGGACGACCACAATCACACGGAAATTAAACTCTATTTAAAATTCCCATCAAGTCCACTAGCTGGGTTAACGCACTTGCTAATTCGAACCCGATCACTGTTGGATCTGACCCCTTCAAGCAGACGGTCAAGATTAGCTGAGCTATTAACTCAGTTTTATAAATTAAAGCGTCTGATTTTGGAATTAACGTCTGCGCTTGTTGGCACGTGATGACCATTAGATCTGTTGGATCTGTCCGATCAGACGATTCACAACGATCTCATGTTCTCCATCGAGAAACTGTGTTCTGCACTTTCGTTATGTTTCTTCCTCGTCCACCAGATTTAGAATGTAACTATTATCCCTTTACAAATTAATAAATAAACAGTCTACTTCCATTCACTGTTAATCGATGCTGGAACTCAAGGGATCACCTGATACAATTAAGGGTTCACAATAGACTTGCGGTCCAATTCTAAGGAAAAATATGGTGCAGAAGGTTTTAGTCTTCCACAGTTAATTTCCCAGAGTATTCCAATACTTCAAGCTCATTATAACAAAGAAAACCGAGCTTTTAACCTGTAAATCAATTAACTTCAATTATTTCGAAGGGAGAATAAAAACCATCCAGGGTTTGACCATCCATGCGCATAAATTAGAGAGGTGTAGAAAGATACCAAATTTTACATTCAAATCCTTCAATAATTTAGAAATCTACATAAATACACATACATGCTTTCTTCACAAACTCTGCCAAATTTTAATTTATAATCACACAAGAAATTTACACAATTCACAGGCCTGATATGCAATCAAATGGCCTTCATCATATCCCTCTCACACACACCTCTACTCTCTAACCTCTAGCTCTCTTTTTTAATTATTCAAAAGATCACAATTTATACAAATACAGATTCATGAACCAATTTAGTTCAGATTCAGCAATATCTCAATTTCTCCTTTAAAGTATCTCTTCGGCTCCACTCTTTTCTCAAATAAAATCCTAAATGAAGCTTTTAAATCCCTCAAATCCTCACTCTTCCTAGGATTACTCAACTATCTCTAAAATCTCTTCATTCATGACATATTCTCTACAATTTAAATTTACAATTTAAAATTTCCTCAAACTTATCTAAACATAGGAAAATAAATAAAATGATTAAGGGAACCCACACCCTTTAATAAATGTGAAATAAGACTCATGGGTCTTATAAGCTTTGACAAATGCTCTTGCATCAGAATCCCTGAGTTGAAAGTTTTCATGACCTCCTGGTCATGTGTTTCTTCTGCTAAATCATCCAGAATCCAAAACCCTACTTTGTAACTTTCCATATCTTTCATCATGCTGCTGCTCCATTTTTTCTGCCATTGTTGCTTTAGTCCTTCCAGGTTTCCAAATCTTATGTTGTTTTTGTCCTCTCTCTTTACTGATGCAGATTTCTTTTGTTAATTTCTCTTCTTTGTTGGTTCTCTTCTTCATTGACTTCTTCATCCACAATTTCTCGATTTTCTCTTTACACTTTGCAACCTTTCTCAAACACATGGACCTTAGTTGAAATCCACTATCAATTAACTACTGTTCATTCTCTTTTTCCATAGAAACTATGAAATTTTTGTCCAATTTTACTTCATCTCTTTCATTTACAACCTGTTGGTTGCACTTTACAGCTTCCCCTTCATTGCTATGAAAGACAATTGTTTCCTCTATATCATCAAGTTCACTTAATAACTTTTCCAACAAATTAAATCTTCCTTCATATTCAATAAAAATTTCATTTACATATGGCTCATATTTCTTGTATAAAACAAAATTTCCATCATAATTGTCATATTTAAAATTACTATGCTTTCCATTCTCCACAGATAATTTTGTCATCAAGTCTTTATGCTGATTTTCTACAAAATTTATGAAACTGTCAGCAAATTTTATTTCAGCACTTTCCTCTGCATTACACAGTATTCCTTGTTCTAATACAAGACTATCATTCAACAATTCAATAGCTAGAATTTCTTGGAGCATATCATTATGAAGTATCGTTTCATCTTTTGTACTTATACGTAACAAAATGATGTTGTTTCATCTTCATATATAACAGAAACAAAACTCTGTTTTTCTAAAGCTTCTTCATGGTTTACAAACTCATAACAATAATCAGTTTCAAAAGCACGGATTTCCTAAACTTCAGTATCTGTCAACATCATCATACATTCTTTCACATTTTCCATAATAATTCTATCTTGATTCTCTACTGAAGATGCTTCATTCTGGTTACAAACTCTCATTTGCTTGTCTTCAACTTCTTGAATTATGACAAATTCCATGCCAATGCCATTATTCTCAAAATTATTAAGTACATGCTCAAAATACTTTTCTAATCCAGTCATTCTTCTAGTAATCTCTTTTCTTCATCAACATGCATAAGCACCATGTCCAATTGTCGTTCATTACCTATCAAGCCTAAAAACATATACAACATATCAGTTTCAAAAATACAACGCTCTACATTTGAAGCCTCAGTGATCAGATCTTCATGCTTCTCTGGACTATTCTAATAGTTCACAAAGTTATTGAGAAATTCTTCCTCAACATATCCGATTTATTTTTCATCAAAGAATACTTCTTGGACTACGGCTTCTTGACTATGCTTGGCAACTTCATCATAGGTTTGTAGAATACCTTTCTGCTCTACATAATTCTCTCCATCACTTAGTTTATCCAAGTAAGACAATAATTTCTTTCTCTCTTCTATGATAATACTTTTATCCTTCAAAGTTTTCCTTGACTTAACTTTTTGAGCTGAGTTCTCTGTATCAGCTTCTCTTATCTTCACTTCACAAATCTGCAATGCATTTATTTCCTTTTCTCTGTCCATTTTCCATTGGGTTTCTATCCATGTTAATATTCCTTCAAACATGATCCAATAAGTTTTTAATAAGAGAAGACACAACCATTCACTTATACCTTTTAATTTTCTCCACCAATTGAAGTCTTGAAATTCTTTATGAATCTCCTTTTGTGTTTTTCTTGTCTCTGCCTCTTTCACTTTTTCATGAACAAGCTCAAATTCATCGGGTTTCATACCTACAAATTTACATTCACACAATAATTAATTCCAAAAATATGAGACTCTCTTGTCTGTGAAGATGCTACCAATACCTTTCTCTTATGCTGATCTGTATAGATCATCTGTTCATCACTGTCTCCTTCCCCAAGGAGAGGTCCTTTCTCTGGTTCACAAATGGATTATATTCTTTCATTCTCAAATATTCAGAGTATTAATTTCTCAGCAAATAATTCCCGGATATGCCACTTAACTCCTTTTCCCACATAAAATCTTTGTATCCATTCTTCTATGATTCCTTTTTGTATCAGCTTCTCCAAATGACTGAGTTCTATCTTTATCTCAACCACTTCTATGTCAATTTCTTCCTTACTTATTCTTTTGAGTCCAACTTCTTTGGCACTCTTTTCTCTCTGTTTGTGACTTTCCTCTATACCCCTATTATGCTAACAATAGTAAAATTCATTTTTTCCTTTGGTGAACTTTCCTTGTTCACTAGTGAGCTGCAACTAGCCCCTCTCTCTTTTGTAACAAGTCTGTTAGTTGTTACCCATACCAAATCATCCTTTTGGTATCCTTTCTTTTCTAGGTTCTCTGCACTAGAACCCTTTCTTCTCCTTGAGCACTCCAGCTCAACTTCCAAAGATGTTGGTTGCTGCATCTTCAATTGCTCACTTCTCTTTACCTTCAGTAATTTCATTTTACTATTGGGTACTACCACCTTTTATTCATTTGAGAGTTCTTCTTGCTTCATCTTCTTTAACATAGCTCATGTGCTATGATGCTGCTGTAGATCATTCTATCTTTCAACAATTTTACTGCTTCCCTTGACCTGCATAATCTTACCTCAAGATTCATCAAGTATCCTTCCAAACCTGCCAATTTTCTTCAAAGATATCTTAAAACTAATTCCCATCTTACTTTTCATAATGAACACTTTAGCTTTTAAGATCAATTAAGATTCTATCTGAACTTCAACAATATTTATAAAATTCATGACAAACACTACAAATTTCTTCTGACAATGTTTTTGTAAGAAAATCTTGTCTTGCTTCTACAAATTTCAAATTTCAATCCTTGTAGTGGCTCTTCTTTCAGATCTATCGAATCCAGTCTTCAATCTAACTATTCCTTCAACCATCAATATCATTGTATTTAATAATATCTAAACAATCTTCATTCATTCTTCAATTTTCCACAAAATTCTTCAAATCATTTAAATGACTTCAGTGCCACAGCAAACCACTCTTCTATTTGACTTTAAATTCAAAACCAATAATTCAATCAACTTACATTTAAACATTACTAAGCATTGACTTCAAATATGGAAATTTCAACTGCCTGTAAGGAAAACATATTCTCCTCTGAAATTTCACTCCCTTGTTGTTCTTCAGACATTCAAAACAAGTCTCTGTAAAAATCATCAAAATAAATATTCTTACCAGACCTTCACCACATGATTCATTGTTTCCCCATTCTGATCTCAGTATCCTTTGTGCTATGATTTTTCTTTAATTGTTCTAACATGCTGGTATCTCAAATGTCTTTCTGATCATTCCAAAGACTTTTTCGGCTCTGATACCACCTATGATGCAGAAAAGCTTCATCTTTAACCTCTAGTGATGGTAGAGCTCCACTAATGATGGAAGGGTACATGATTTTAGGAAAATTTCCATTTCCTCCACTCCACGCAGCAAGGCTCTGATTGTGAAACAAAAAAATCCGACATCCATTAATCAGATCTATGCTGAAACAATTTGACTGATCAGAAATTTGATCTATATAGAGCCAACATTGCAGATCTAATCCGATATCGCCTCGGCAATCAGTTGGCAATGGTCAAAAATCAATATTCCATGGAAATCTCCAACGCCAAGAAATCACCAAAATGACCGCAATCTCTTTGACTTTTATGACGGAACCCAATGAAGTTTAACTCCTCCTTCTAATCATTCTGGGTCCATTTGCCATGTTAAATAACGTGCTTGTTCACATGTGATATGCATCTGATCCTTCCCTAAACGGATGACCACAATCGCACAGAAATTAAACTTTGTTTAAAATTCCCATCGAGTCCACTAGTTGGGTTAACACAATTGCTAATTCGAACCCGATCACCATTGGATCTGACCCCTTCAAGTAGACGGTCACGATTAACTGATCTATTAACTCAGTTTATAAATTATCGCGTCTGATTTTGGAATTAATGTATGCGCTTGTTGGCACGCGATGACCATTAGATATTTTGGATCTATTCAATTGGACGATTCACAATGATCTCACGTTCTCCGTCGGGAAACTGCATTCTGCACTTACGCTATGTTTCTTCCTTTTCCACTAGATTTAGACTGTCACTATTATCCCTTTGCATATTAACCAATAACAGTCTACTTCCATTCATTGTTAATCGATGCCAGAACTCAAGAGATCGCCTGATACAATTAAGGGTTCACAATGGACTTACGGTCCAATTCTAAGGAAAAATATGGTGCAAAAGGTTTTAGTTTTCCACAGTTAATTTCCTAGAGTATTCCAATACTTGAAACTCATTATACAAAAGAGAATCGAGCTTTCAACTTGTAAATCAATTAAATTCAATTATTTCGAAGGGAGAATAAAAAACATCCAGGGTTTGACCATCCATGCGCATAAATTAGAGAGCTGTATAAAGATACCAAATGTTATGTTCAAATCCTTCAATAATTTTGAAATCTACATAAATACACATACAGGTTTTCTTAACAAACTCTACCAAATTTTAATTCATAATCACACAAGAAATTTACACAATTCACAGGCCTGATATGCAATCAAATTGCCTTCATCAAATCCCTCTCACACACACCTCTACTCTCTAACCTCTACCTCACTTTTTTAATTATTCAAAAGATCACAATTTATACAAATATAGATTCATGAACCAATTTAGTTCAGATCTGACAATCTCTCACATCCTCCTAAAGTATGTCTTCAGCTCCACTCTTTTCTCAAACAAAATCATAAATGAAGCTTTTAAATCCCTCAAATCCTCACTCTTCCTAGGATTACTCAATTGTCTCTAAAATCTCTTCATCCACGACATATTCTCCACAATTTAAATTTACAATTTAAAATTTCCTCAAACTCAACTAAACTTAGGAAAATAAATAAAATGATTAAGAGAACCCACTCCCTTTAGTAAATGTGAAATAAGACTCATGGGTCTTATAAGCTTTGACAAATGCTCCTGCATCATGAGCCAATATAAAATTTCATCCCAAGTACTAAAGGATTTTTAAGGAAACTTGAGGGTTGAACAATGAGTAAATAGACTGAATTGAGATAGTTGGAGTGGTGATAGACCCTGAACAAGATGAAGAGGACCCGGAGGAAGTGGAACCCTCAGTGCCACTTGAGGGTTGACTCTGCATCCCATACATGACTTGCTTATCAGGTGAGGTAGTTAGAGATGAACTTGTGAGACTTTGTACGAAACAACAATGAGCTTTGACTTCTAAACAATCCTACGATGTTGGATTTTGTTGATAGGAGTATATTAAGGATTGTCACCTCTAAGGCGTCAAGAAGACTGAGGCTCACTACTCATGCAAAATCAATGATGGGGATTGTGTATGCTTTGGTTAATCAATGCCTCACATTCATCAACTTCATTAATCTCACAGGCTATAACAGATTATTCATGATTCAACTACTGGATAATATAGGTGTTATTCAAGATAAAATCAAGCAGGGAATTGATAATGTTCCTTTAATCATTCAATTGAGGAATTACATCACGCTATAAATTAGACCAAATTTTCAAAAATTGAAATATATTAAGTTGTTCATTAGATAATAGATTAGAAACGATTATGGCGCTCACTTTGACGTATTCACCTTCACAAAGATTCCCTTATTTCTTCCAATTCAATTTCTCACGAGATAATGGCCCACTTCCTTTCACACTCCTTGTTAGATGCCGCAGTTTGAAAAATGAAATCAGGTAAAGAATGGGAAATGTTTGTTTGATGATGAATCCAAAAGCCAAGATTGGGTTGTTTTGAAGATTGAATAGTTATGGATTAGTCAATATTCTAAGGAAACTGAAGGAACAAATCGTTCCCTAGTATGGTCACCAAAATTTGTTGATGATTGTTTAAGTTTATCAAACTGTAACAAACTAACTCCTCAAATCTCGTTATCATAATGAGATAATTAGAGAATGTGCTCAGAATTTACAACTACATGTTTATGTTTTCTTGGGTTTTGTGCTTTATTTGTATTTTATAATGCAAAATATAAAAAGAAAAATTTACATCGAGAAGAAAATGAAAATATATACATCAAAATGCATCATTTATAATAGGCACATGACAAATAAGTAGAAAAAGAATTAGAAAATGTAAATAAGATTCAAATGATGCAACGAGCTAGTCAAAACTTGGACTTAGAGACCCTAATTCTAGAGAGAAAAATTTGCAATATATAACTAAGTACTAAGAGAAATTGTTGAATTAAAATAAATAATAAAACATAGACATGCCAATAAATATTTGAAAAAATGGTTGATTTTATTAATGATAAAAATTATAGCCAAAATCCTGAAAGGAAAGATTTTGACCAGTCTTATAAAAAGCTATTGCAATGTAAATGAAACCATATACAATAGCTCATGAACAAGCAATACTGATAACAAATTGAAATCCTTCATGTAAGTGTGAATCTTACAGCGTATTTTCTGCAAAAGGATAGTTGTTAGCACTGGTAAAACATAACCAGACCTTCAAACAACAATAAATAAATCAGAAAGGCACAAGATACCTGAAAATTATTTGGAAATATTAATGCAGTCACCTAGTTTTCCACCCCTTGATGAGATAACTCTATTGTCACCATCAATGTTAGCCTCTAAGCGTATGAGAAATTAAAATTAGTGGAGAAATGACAACCAAAAATTCTATAGCATGCCTCACTTCATAGTTCTCTCCCTCCACCTTCATATATATTTCCTCCTTTTAAAGGGCTCAAAAGAAGTTTGTCAAGTTTCGTTGATTAAAAGGTTTGTGTTTAATTTGATTTCTAATCTAATTGATTAGAAAATAGGAGGATGGATGTTATATAGGCATAGTTAATAAACTAATTTATAAAATTCCCTCTTATAACTTTAAGTTTTGACTCTAGTAGGTGGGACCCTTGTTTCTATTCGATATAGTTTAATAATATTTGTTTTCACATATATACAAATAAGAAATCATGTGACCAAAAATGATTTTCCACATATAAATATCAATTAAACTAATAACAATTAGACACATCATATAAAAGAGCATATCCATGTTCCACATATAGCCAATGAAATGTAAGCCACTTCACCAAAGCCTTTTCCACATACGATAATATCAATCACTTATTAGCATATCAAAAATTAAACCTTATGCATCCCATTATCCCTTGTTTCTCCATTTTCATAATCCATGAATATCAAATGTACCATCATAATAACTAAAGCTCTTTATATAAACAAATATTTTTACGCATAACCATGAGTTATTCCCTTCAAACAAAATCAATACCAAAAATAGATCATCATAATATCCACATACAAGTGTAATGTAAAGTATCCCATCAAGACTGAGGTAACATCATCATCATGAATAAGTATGTCAACAACAAAATCTGAACCTTACTCAAAATCGTACCAAAAACATGCTCCAAAACACCACAAACTAATGTCCCTTTGTGTGAGATGGAACAAATTCTGCTTGCTATTGTTTTGGGAGGGGATGAGACATAAGGGAATCTAACAAACCATGTGAAGATTCAGAAAGAGTGACCTATGCTTTCTTTCTTTGATCACTCACAATAGGACGAGGAATAATTACTTGTTTGGGTGACTAATCAACATGCCATGGAGCATAATAGGTTGTTTGAGGGCTTGATGAGTAGAGGGAGGATGTTGGCTGAAAAGTGTAGAAGGATGCAGAGCTGCACTAGGAGGGTGAACTTTGGGTGAAGCAACAAATTGCAAATGAGAAACATGTCCTTCAGAAGGAGGAGGAAGAGAGACTATGGGCCAATCTTGGATTGAACACAAAGATTGAGCACTAATGACAACTTCCCAACCATCATTATTTGGGACAATAAGAGGGGCATAAACATGTTGCTGGAAAAGAATACCAATGCTATGTGGGTGTGGAATAGGGGGTTTCTATGGTCGAGGTTTCACCATAGGCTTAGCCTCTAGTTGACCTAACAGATTAGCCACACCAATTCATAGTAATTGCCTCAATTCCCTTCTATCAACATAAAAATGGATTGAGACCCTTGGCCTCTTGTCCCTTCTCACGCCTAAATGTTGATCTCTATTTCGTGTTCCCTTGCCCTAACCTCTCTGTTCCTTTTGAAAAAACTCATATTAAAACAAAGTCACAAAATTACTTGCAAAAAATGAAAGATATGGAATCAATCATCACCAAATGTACAAAATTATGAGTTTTCAATATCATAACATAAAGAAAATTTAGTAAGGAAAAACGGATAGTGTTGACACATATATTAACAACCTATTGAAGTCCCATAGAAACTGATAGGGATCAGATTGAACCCAAATGAAAAGAGATGGACAGGGCACATATAGAGGTTGGGCTAGCCAATCAAATACAACTAGCACAACCATATTTACCAATATGGTTGATATATGTTGATAGGCTTATATCAACCACATTAATAATTATTATCAATATTTAGGATTATTAATAACTATATAAATATTAACAATGAGATTATATATATATATATATTAATTACTGTATAAATATTATAATAATTATATAAGCTCCTAATATATATTAATTAATAATAAGAATAGGTCATAATAATGTTAGATTATCATTATATTATTTAAATAATCTAATAATATAAAATTATAAAAAAAAATAACAATTATATTGTATTATTATTATAATAAAATATATTAATAATATATTAATATTTGATTATAATATTTTAATAATATTATATTATTATAATAATATAGAAATATAATTACCATATTATCATAATAATATAATCACTATTATTATAATATTATTAGGAGTTTATATTATTATTATAATAATATACAAATATTATAATTATTATAATAATAATATAATAAATATTATTATAATAAGAACAATAAAGACCACTTATTTATTATTTATGATAATTAATAACTATATAGGATTATTAATAACTATATAAATATTAACAACCAGAGTATTTATATATATTACTATAAATATTATATTAATATTATAATAATTATATAAACTCCTAATATATATTAATTATTATATTATTATAACAATATACAAATATAATTATTATTATTATAATAATATATTCATTGTTTCATTCAAAATCATTCGAAAAATATTTTGAAAAAAAGATAAGGCATGTATATTGAAAATCAAAATATAAAAGAAATGGAGAAATATATCAGATTTTACAAAGAAAAACAAAGGAACAAGTGTTAAAACATTAACAGTGAACCCAATAATATATATGCCATATTTTATAATCACAGGGGATCCGAAACAATGTAAAGCACTTATATTACGTGTATACGACTCTGCCGATTGCGATATGGGTGGGTTGGACCAGAAATAATATATACATCATGTTTAAAAGTTTGGCGGGTTCATTGTATTGAAAGCCCTTTATATGCATGCATATGGCTTCCGCTAATCGCGATTTGCGATGATGGACCCGAAACGATATGTATTTATTGTTTTATAATTGCAACGGGCCCGTAAGACAACATCTTATCTATATATATATATATATATATATATATATATATATATATATATATATATATATATATGAAAGCGTCGATTTCAATGAGCGATTGGGTTCCGGACCCGATAGTTCATACGTTATATTTTATATGACTCAACACGTCCATCTTATCGTGGGTTCCAAAGACTTTTATTGATATTCATATATATTGTGGTTTACATTGTTTTATATGAATTTCTATTATAAAAGATTATAATAAAAAAGCCGGACTTAAAGCATATATGTATTATATTTTAAAGCCCCGGAGGGCCCACAATCATCGTATAACACTTTATATATATATATATATATATATATATATATATATATATGACATGTCGATTGCGGGCCGGATCCGATAGAGATATATATTATGTTATATAAGTCTGGCAGGTCCGCAAGGCGTGCAAAAAGGCAATTTTTAAGTTATAAGGCAGTTTTCAGGCGGAGCAAAAGAAATGGATGGTTTTTAATGGAATCAACCTGATTCCACTCATTGTTTAACACGTAGTAGTCAGCTGGAGAGAGGAAACTGCCCATTTCAGGCAGGTATTCTTCGAGCTTATGTCCCACCCGAAAACCTTTGTAGATCGTCTAATCTGAAAGGCGTAGATCAATGGCAGGGATGAATTCACAGGAAGTATAACTTGTGAACTGTGTTGAGCCCGTATTGGAAGTGGAAAAGCATGTTTTATTATATATTTTCTTTATAAAAGATATCTGCATAATTCCAAATATTTTCATATTTATTGTGGCCACGTGCATAAGTTAAGCTTTACAGGGGTTTTAAAGTGTAAAAGCCTATATGTAATTCTTCCGATAGTATAAAAGCCCTGATAAAGTTATATGGCTCCGATTTAATGTAAGTCCACAGTTGAAAGGCTCAAGGCCTAACGAAATGATTCCGATAGGCTTAGTGGGCCATAACCCATAGGCCTCAAGATCGATATTTTTTAAGGAAAGGGATTTTGGTTAACCCCCAAGATCTCTTTTCATCAAAAACCTAAGATAAACAAAAGGGACTAATATTATAAATCTGAGGAACTAATAAACACAATGGTTTAATATTATAAACCTAAGGAATTATTGAACCCAACGGATAAATATTAAAAGCCTAAGGGATCAAGAAATGGAAGGGATTGATATTACAAATACAAGAGATTAATAAAGATGACCATGATTGATATTATAAACCCAAGTTAATAAACCCAAAGGATTAATACTAAAACCCCAAGGGATTATGAAGCTAAGGAAATAATATTAAACCCAAGGGACTAATATTATAAACCCAACATTGGTAAACCCTAATATAAATATTATAAAGGCTAAAATTAACATGGTCTATTTTCATGGTGAGACAATCCTTGTCACGATGTGACATTAAACAATGGTTGACCATGGTTTTCTATGATTGACAATGGTTGACCATGATCAATATTATAAACCTAAGGGAATAATAAACCCAAGGGATTGATATTATAAACCTAAAGGAATAATAAAACTAAGGGATCAATACTAAAACCCCAAGGGTTTATGAACCCAAGGAAATAATATTAAACCCATGGGACTAATATTATAAACCCAACATTGTTAAACCCAAATATAAACACTAAAATAAACATGGTTTATTTTCATGGCGATTCAATCTTTGTCAAAATGCGACATTCAACCAAGGGACTAATATTATAAAACCGACATTGGTAAACCCTAACATAAATACTACAAATACTAAAATAAACATGGTTTATTTTGACACTGAGAAACTTCTTGTCACAATGCGACATTCAACCATGGTTGACGATGTTTGGCTATGATTGACAATGGTTTACCATGATTTATATTATCAACCAAAAGGAATAATATACCCAAGGTATTGATATTATAAACCCAAATGAATAATAAACCCAAGGGATAAATACTAAAACCCAAGGGATTATGAAGCCAAGGGAATAATATTAAACCCATGGGACTAATATTATAAACTTCACATCGAGTAAAGGAAAATATCGATACTACAAACACTAATTATAAACCCAAATGAATAATAAACTAAAGGGAGTACTACTAAAACCCCAAGGGAATATGAACCCAAGGGAACAATATTAAGCCCAAGGAACTAATATTATAAACCCAATATTCGTAAACCCAAATACAAATATTACAAACACTAAATTAAACATGTTTTATTTTCATGGTGAGACAATCTTTGTCAAAATGTGACATTCAAGCATGGGACTAATATTACAAACCCAAATATAAATACTACAAACACTAAAATTAACGTGGTTTATTTTGATGGTGAGACAATTCTTATCAGAATGCGACATTCAACCATGATTGATCATGCTTGGCTATGATTGACAATGGTTTACAATGATTGATATTATAAACCAAAGGAAATAATGAACCTAAGGGATTGATATTATAAACCCAAGGAATTAATACTAAAACCCCAATGAACAATAGACCCAAGGGATTATGAACCCAATGGAATAATATTAAACCGAAGGGCCTCATACTATAGACCCAACAATTGTAAACCCAAATGTAAATACTACAAACATCAAAATAAACACGATTTATTTTGATAGTGAGACAATCCTTGTCAGAATGCGAGAATCAACCATGGTTGACCATGATTGATATTATAAACCTAAGGGAATAATACACCCAAGAGATTGATATTATAAACTCAAAGAAATAATAAAACTAATGCATTAATACTAAAACCCCAAGGGATTATGAACCGAAGGGAATAATATTAAACCCATGGGACTAATATTATAAACCCAATATTGATAAACCCAAATATAAATACTATGAACACTAAAATAAACATGGTTTATTTTGATGGTGAGACAATCCTTGTCACAATGCAACATTCAAACATGGTTGACCATGGTTGGCTATGATTGACAATGGTTGACCATGATTGATATTATAAACCTAAGGGAATAGTAAACCCAACTTATTTACATTATAAACCCAAATGAATAATAAACCCAAGGGATTAATACTAAAACCCCAAGGGATTATGAACCTAAGGGAATAATATTAAGCCCAAGGGATTAATACTAAAACCCCAAGGGAATAATATTAAGCCCAAGGGACTAATATTATAAACCCAACATTTGTAAACCCAAATATAAATATTACAAAGACTAAAATAAACATGATTTATTCATGGTGAGAAAATCCTTGAGATAATGTGATATTCAACCATGGTTGACCATGATTGATATTATAAACATGAGGTAATAATAAACCCAAGGGATTGATATTATAAACCCAAATGAATAATAAACCCAAGGGATTAATACTAAAACCCCAAGGGATTATGAACCCAATGGAATAATATTAAACCCAAGGGACTAATCTTATAAACCCAACATTCGTAAACCCAAATATAAATATTACAAACACTAAAATAAACATCATTTATTTTCATGGTTAGAAAATCTTGTGACAATGTGACATTTAAGCATGGTTGACCATGGTTGGCTATGATTGACAATGGTTTACCATGATTGATATTATAAACCTAAGGGAATAATAAACCCAAGGGATTAACATGAGAAACTAAAAGGAGTAATAAAACGAAGGGATTAGTACTAAAACCCCAAGGGGTTATGGACCCAAGGGACCAATATTATAAACCCAACGTATATAAACCCTAAGGCAAATATTATAAACATTGAAATAAACATGATGGACCATCATTGATTTTCATATTGAGACAATCCTTATGACAATTCCATGTTGGACCATGCTTGACATTATAATAAACCATGTTTGACTCAGGAATAATAAACCCAAGCGATTGATATTATAAACCCAATGGATTAATACTAAAACCCCAAGGAGTTATGAACCAAAGGGAATACTATTAAACAAAAGGGACTAATATTATAAACCCAAGGGAATAATAAACCCAAGGGATTGATATAATAAACTGAAAGGAATAATAAACCCAAGGGATTGATATAATAAACCGAAAGGAATAATAAACCCAAGGGATTTTTATTTATTTTCATGGTGAGACAATCCTTGTCACAATGTGACATTCAAGCATGGTTGGCTATGATTGAAAATGGTTTACCATGATCGATATTATAAACCTAAGGGAATAATAAACCCAAGGGATTAATGTGAGAAACCCAAAGGAATAATAAACCCAAGTGATTGATATTATAAACTCAAGGGATTAATGCTAAAACCCCAAGGGATTATGAACCAAAGCGAATACTATTAAACAAAAGGGACTAATATTATAAACATAAGGGATTGATATAATAAACCCAAAGGAATGATAAACCCAAGGGATTAATATAATAAACCCAAAGGAATAATAAACCCAAGGGATTATAATTTATTTTCATGGTGAGACAATCCTTGTCACAATGTGACATTCAAGCATGGTTGGCT
The DNA here is from genome assembly GCA_031772625.1 of Pinus tabuliformis. Classification (NCBI taxonomy): domain Eukaryota; kingdom Viridiplantae; phylum Streptophyta; class Pinopsida; order Pinales; family Pinaceae; genus Pinus; species Pinus tabuliformis. The sequence goes on from CM062818.1 coordinate 1,811,256,038, forward strand.
ATGATTGACAATGGTTTACCATGATCGATATTATAAACCTAAGGGAATAATAAACCCAAGGGATTAATATGGGAAACCCAAAGGAATAATAAAATGAAGGGATTAATACTAAGACCCCAAGGGATTGATATAATAAACCCAAAGGAATAATAAACCCAAGGGATTAACACTAAAACCTCAAGGGATTATGAACCCAAGGAATTATTAATATTAAAAAGTTGAAGAACAAAGAAAACCAATAATTTGATATTATAAACCATTGGTAATTAATAAAGCCAAGGGAAAAATATTAGAAACGAAAGGGATCAAAAATGGCAAGGGATTAATAGGAATTGATTTTTTAAACCCAACGGATTGATCAACCCACGTGACTATGTGATCGCGAGACTTAGTCTCAACCATCGGATCGTAGATCAAATCAGGAAGGCGAAATATCGCATCACCGGGGTCATTATACAGTTTAACTCACGCAAGTGGAAAACCTAATTACATTAAGAAACGGTGAAAAGCACACTCGAAATTAAGTGCCGGACTTGAAATATTATAGGGAATGGTTTATATCCCTATCGTGTCTGTAAAGATATTGGATCGGAGTATGGAAATGGAAGGAGTCTGGCATTGAAGTTGAGCGATATGCGATCGCGCGGCTTAATCTCAACTGTTGGATTGTGGATCGAATCGATAGTTAAGATCTGATCGCAAATCACAATCGGAGGAAGTGGAGATCGGGGTGTGCAATGGAAGGGCTTGGAGAGCTGGAACCGATGGGCCTATAGAGGCAAATCTATAAAATTTGAGATCCATTATATATGATTCGGAGTGGGTTTCTTATGAAATCCATATATTTGCGTTAAAGTGGTTTAATGCTAAAACATACATTAACACTTTGATATCGCATATCGAAGCGAAAGGGGCAATGAAGATATATATATACGTATGACTGTGGAAGGAGTGATGGCCGATTGCGATGAGGTTAAACCTTGGGAAACATGACAAGGATGTAAATAGTATAAATCTCAAGAATATTGATATAAACACCTAGAACATGAAATCCCAACAATAATATTATAAATGTAAACAATATTTTCATTTATGAAAGATGTGAACAAAGTGAAGGGATCCACACAAAAGACCACAACAATCAGAAATGCAAGAGAAAGATATAAAATAGTAACACTCCCATTGGAGCAAAGCAACATAAATGAAAAAAACACATCTAAATTACACACATTGGATTTAAAGAAGAACAACATAATAGGACATTTTAAGACCAGAGATATACAATTTTGTACATAAAAACAACATTAGTGTTTAAAATAATCAATTTAACCAACATTGCAACCATAGAAAGAACATTGAGTCTTAACATATATTTTTTGTTTTGTTTACATCAAATAATTCCACTACAAAATTGAAGTTCAAAACTATAAAGAAGGTCACAATGTTATTAGTTGTATTTCATAGTGATATGGACTTCAATCGCTCCTCTTCCTTCTTCCTAATTGTAACATATGCGCTATCTTTCATCTTGGCATAATGTTGGAAAGAAAAAGGCGGTGCAATGCGTAAACCATCTATTGATTTCACTCTTGATATGGCTGTGAAGGTAAGGCCTTGCTGCTCTTTATTCCCAATATCAACTGACACTCATTCTAAAGTCAATCCCTGTGACTTGTGGATTGTAAGAGCCCATGCCATCTTCAAAGGAATTTGTTTTTGATTTCCTCTTATCACTGGGGTGATAGGGACAATGTTTCGATTGCTTGCATCAAATTGAACAACAACATACTTATTAAAAACAACAGTTGTGAACATTGGAAGTCGAGGTGGCTTAGAGGTAGGTGGACAAAATATATCCTTAACAAAACCAAGTGCACCATTCACCAAGCCAGCTTCAACCCATAAATTACATGTCAACATAACACGTTGACCACGACACAACAAAACTTCACAGTCCAATTGATCATCATCAACACCACCGATTTCTGAACGCCTTGAATACTCAACAACACATCGTGCAATTGGAGAATTTAATGATTTTAACATATGCCTATTATGTAAGGAGACCAAATTATTTGTTGGAAACATGTGAACTGCTGCATTAAATAAATCTCTTTCTGTAGGATGCAACCTCATATCAGCTCGAGACATAAGAAACTTCCAATCTTCAAGATTGGGTTCTACATTTCTTATGTTATTGAGGACTCTACGAAAAGAAGATTGTTTGTCATTATTTCCTTGTTGGTGAAATATTGTGTCAAGAGTGACAACAATGTTGAATTTGTTTCACAAGGATTTCCCTACTGTATTACCTGCATACAAAGGCTTATCTCTAATAGTAGGCAATTGGCCAAGGTCACCCACAAGGATGATGGATCTGCCACCAAAAGGAAAATTATTTTTCTCTAGAAATGCTTCTCGTAATCGAGCATCTATTTGCATAAAAAACCTTGATAATAGAAATCTCATTTCATCAATCAATATATATCTAACATGTCACATTTCTTCTTGGAATACTGCAAGTGACTGCCCCTGTAGCAACTACATATCTTTAATTGGAATTTTTAGAGCCGAGTGTATTGTTTTTGCATGTATATTAAAAGCATCTACTCCTATTGGGGCAAGAAGAAGCAAAGGGCTTCTTCCATCACTCGAAGAATTAGAAAGAGCTACAATAATATAATGGATAAGGAAAGACTTCCTAGTGCCTGCGGTGCCCTGAATAATCATAAGAAGAGCTTCACGAATCTCATATTCAGCAAAGTGCCTTAAGACAATTTCAAAAGAAAGTCGTTGTTTTTCTGACAAAGAATATAGAGATGCAAATGTTCTGTTTGAAAGGTCAACAATATCACCTGCTGATTTTGCATTGCTTATAAAATTAATAGCTTCCTCTACAACGTCATCAAAAATAGTTTTACTTTCCCAGTCAAAGGATATATCAAAGTCCCTTTGACCAAGGGTCTGAAGATCAGAAACATTCACATCGTTTGGTGGAACCAAACAAGAGAAAATTTGTCATTCTTGAAAATCATCTTCAAGATCCATTTCCTGGTTAGAAAAATCACCATCTTCTTCATCTTCAATATTGTCTATAATTGATGGGTGTCGATCAACATGCCATGCTCGATATCGAAAATTCCTCCAATTTTCAATAATAATTTCAGCTAAAAGGCCAATTTCTATAGGAATGTCATGAAATGGCTTGTACAATAGCAATTCTGTCCAGCAAAAGGTTTCAAATTCCTCTAAAGCCTCACTAGGAATAGAATAAAACCATGGCCAAACCCGAACAATAGCATGAACATCTCTAGGCTTCCATGGATCTTGTTTACGCTTGCTATCAAATGTCCAAGATCTTACTATTTCTATCAAAGATAGATGTTCAAGGAAAAAGGTCTCTTCTGATAATGTTGAACGAAAGTATTCTTAGATGAACATTGCAAGCCATCCCTTGATATTTTCCTAAAAACCTTTCTTCCAACATTTAAGGAAACAAATTTCTAACTACAAACAACAATAGGTGGCTTAAGCAACATATGGCATGTTTCTTGTGCTCCAATGTCACGGTCAACAATCGTTTCTGCAAGAAACTTTCTATATGCACATAAAGCATGATCCTCAGAGCTAATAGAATTTTAAATTCTAGTTAACATATGATGATAACTTTCAGACCTTTTTTATGCTTTCGATGCATACTTAGCAATGTATTTCAACATAGCATAGAGAGAAAGCATTGGTTGGTAATCAACATTTTCACGCCACATTGTTAGAAGGTCAATGTTATGTACATTAAGCTTGTCATCATTTCTTGCTGGCTCATATTTTTTTCTTCCTTGATCATCTATGAACAATCTTGATTCACCACAAAGATCCCATGGAGCATTGTATCGACATGTTAGAATAGCGCCCTTTTTTCACAAACAAGAATCCACAATACACTTTGTGTGCCTCTGGACATGGTTTAACAATTCTTCGTAATCATTATGAGGATTAGAAGAGAAAATATTACCAGTATTCAATAGGCAAGTGTCACCATTGAGGCTTCGTGGAACCATTATGTTGTGATGATGTATGTCACACGGATTCCATGCAGTTACATATTTGTCGAAGAATATCTTTGCAAGTTGTACATCAGAACTATTTGACCAATCAAGTATTTCCATGTCAGGAGCACCTTCTAACCATAGGAAACCATGGATATGTGTTGAACCTCTGTGTTTCCACTCATATCTGAAATAAATGAAGATATAGTTTCTACAAACAATATAAATAGAATCATAATAAAAGTTGAAAAAGTATAGAAAACAAATTCAACAAAAACCTGTATCAAAAGTCTTTAGCTTTAAGATATTTTTGGATAACTTCCTCTCGAAAAATATTGAATCTGTGGTGCATAAATGTTGCAACAATATGAGGGTACTGGATAACATTCTCAATTTTCATATGATGCTCATTTGAAGAACGAGAATGTGAATGTATGGGCATGAGGTTATGAAACTCTAGCCACTTTGTGTCAACTACACTCAAAGTAAAAAATAAATATGGACATCCTAACTGAGTAATCATGTCCATCAATTCAGATTGACACTTAGTCCAGTATGCCCTTGTACCTCTCAGAGAAGAACCAAACCGCATAAGATGCTTAGCCAAATTATTATCTGGTAAATCAGAAAGTTGGTGACACAACTCCTCAACTGTTGTAGGTGAGTTATCATGTAAATGTTTCTTTGCAAAAACTACAGCAGTTGCTTGGCTCCAATGCCACATTATCGCGTTTAATAGGTAATATCAAAAGTGAGGATGGCTTCCAAATCTCTAATCATAGTACCTAAGAAGATGCAATGTATACTCATGAAGTTCAACACTACAAATCCGTGGTTGCAACCAATCATCATCACCACTGCGGAACAATGTTCGGAATGCCATATCGAATAACCCCTCTGTATTATATTCATTTAGTGGAGAGGTTCCAATAGTGGGCCAATCCATGTCTTGAACATATGAAGAATGAACATTATCAAGAAATGCTCTAATTTCTTCCACTTCTCTTCGTTCATTTTGTAGGCGAGAAACAAAGGAAGAAGGATGAGGCGGAAAATGGTCAGCATGAAACTCTTCATTATTAGTTCACTGATATCAGATTCTTTAATATGACAATCAACAAATTTAATCCTGGAGGAGACATCTGTTGATATTTCAGGCAGATAATTCACTGAATCATAATCAATTACAACATCTCGATAGTATTGATCACATTGGATTTTGAAAACCAATGCATCCATCACTTGAGATCTTTTGACATAACATTCATAATATTTATAATCAGTGCCATGTCTCCTCACAATTAGAAAGTCAATATCTTCAACACATCGGGAAAGGATTCGTACAATTGTAGAAATATCTTGAGGAAAGCTAATTGTATGACCACCATACTTATATTGCCCACCTGAAGCATGTGTCACCTGCAAAATGGGATTCACTCGTGCTATTAACATTTCTTCAACTTGAGTAAGAACTCTTAAAATATGAGGTTGCTAACCAGGATCCATGTTATTATATCGACAAAAACGATGGGCTCCTCTTTCACTCCTACATCGTCTGCAAACAAGTCCTTCAAGATGTCTCAAAACAAGGATTCCGGGATATGATTCTTGGAAAATCTGGCACATCTACAACTAACAAGCTATCTATCCTTGCTCGAAACCTTTTATGCACTGCAATCATGTTTTCATCAAAATGAATATGATCTCTACTCGCCGAACCATGTTGAAAACCATTTCGATGACTAAAATTTCTTCTAAAATTTACTTCATCTTCAAGAACATGAGATTCCCTTCGCAAATTTGAAGCATGTAGAATGGATCTATGAGAATGTCTTTCCAAATTTATGGTGTGCATTTCCTGAACGTGAGAGCATGTAAAGGTCTCTTTGTCATAAAATACTTTAAAATTTAACTTCCAACTAATTATAAATGAAGAAAATGAAAAAGAATCAAATGCATTTAAAATTTACATTTGTGTCTTCATGTGGATGAGGGTTATGAGATGGTTTCTCTTGGATTCTAAGAACAGTGGATGGAACATTTTTGGATGTGGTTTCTTTGCCTCTATTCAAATGAGTTGTTTCCTATTTCAAAAAAATGAAATACATTATAAAACTAAATGTCAAAAAAAGAAAGATTCAAAATTTGAAAACCATCTAATACATTGAACATCTACATTAGTTTTACAATTTGATCTTTTGGATTCCAATTTGCCAACCTAACAAGATGACATCATGGTTTCTCCATGAAATGTTACAAAACACAATTTCGAGGTAACTGTAAATGAGAAAATGAGAAAAAAATCAAATGCACTCAACATTTACATTTGTTTGGCGATGTGGATGAACAATATGAGATGGTTCTTCTTAACTTCTAACATCAATAGATGTAACATATACGAATTAATTTGTATGCTTCTATTGGAATGACTTCTGTCCTATTCAAAGAAAATAAAATACGCCATAAAATTCAATGTCTAAGCAATTAGAAATTTAAAAAATGAAAAGCAAATCAAAAACATTGAAAATTTATATTAGTCTGGAATGTAGTAGAAAAACCACTATTGCAGTGAAAATCAAAATATAATTGTGTTACCTCCATTGTGCCACACGAAATGCTATCAGGGATGACTGATTCTCTTGGTCAGACCACATTACTTTGAGAAGCAGGATTTGAAGGTGTTTTGTTTCGAGCAGCTGGATCCAAATTATCAAACAAATGTCCAAGTAAACTATCATCGAAATCATCACACAAAATGTCATCATTACCTCCACCATGGATGTTTTGCAACCTTTGGCCATCAGAACATGCAATTGGACACACAGAAGGGTTAGGGTGGACATTTACATGCACAATATCGATATGGCATTCTTCCCGGTTGCAAGATTTTTCCCCAATGTTATGAACATTTTCAGAAGAGCATCGAACAAAAAGATTATGCTGAGGAGGAGCATATCTGATATTGAACTATCAACAGGAAATGTTCTTTCCATTATATCGTCCATACTACGATACTTACAAGGAACTAAAGAATCATTTTGAAGAGTGGTTTCACTCATTTTTCTCTTATATGTAGCTCTCCTATGCTCATTTATCACATCCTTATTTTGTTGATACTGTAAACGACGACTTTCATTAGACCTCTCACGTGATTGTGATGACAATTTTTTTTTCTTGTATGCATGCTTGTGCCTTCAGATGACATGTCTACAATGAATAATAATTATTCATTATGGAATCATAAACATGGAACATAAAAAGTGTATATGTTATTTTTTTTCCAACCATATAAACTTATCAAAATGTATAAGGCTTTTTCCAAATGCCTAAAAACAAAAACAAAAAATTTTAAAATGGCAAAAAAAACAAATGAATTCTTCCAAATGGCTTAAACAAAAAAAGAATTCTAAATTTCCATGTATCATATTATAATCAAAATGGAACCCATACTATTGGGACACAACAATCTAAAAATTTGGAACTATATATACTATCAAAATATAAATATAAATATTAAAATGAACATAAACATATAACACTGTTTGAGAATCAATGACAAAAACCAATACAAATATAATGTATAACATAAATAATAGAAATTATAATTATACAAACAAAGAAAAAACATAACATCAAGAAACATGTACATGTAAATAAGAAACTTTAGTGGAGACAATATTAAATATTTTACATCACAAAGGTCGATACAAACATAATTCCAAATTATTACCATAAAGACACATAGTATGTATAGAGGCAAAAATGGAAATATTTTCTACAACCATAGAGAGTATATAAAATGGAAATATTTATAAGAACTCCTAAGAATAATAATATCCTAAGAATCCATCACCAGATCCAATGGTGGAATCTCATCAACAGAATCCATACGGACAGCAATTGGAAAAACATCTCCATACTCAATTAGATCATTGCAGTTCTCTCTTGTTGGGTACCAAAACTGAGACATCTTCTCATTAGTTGAATTATCCATATGTATTGGAAAACAGATGCGAGTTACCATGTCATATAATAGGAAAGGAACTTCACTACAATTTCACATATGAACTAGACCATGGACTGTTCGAAACAGAAGATAGCCATGACATTTGCTATTTATATTTGCAGAAATTTCTTCCAACAACTTCCATCTGAAACCCCAATCATCTTCAAAGTATTCAATTCTTCGTTCAAGACACAATTGACCAAATTGGAAATGATCTAATTCTTCAATTGACCATACATAAGTGGACCCATCATTGACAAGGCATATCAACTCATTCATGTATATTGCTAACGACATACAACGTATGTCACTGATTGAAGAAAATGAAAAACCCCACTCATTTTTTATTACGTCAAACAAGTAGATTGTATACTTGTACTAAGGATAATCTTTATACTCCTTGTTGAGATACAACCAAAACAATTTACTTTTAAAAAACACTACATTCTTAGGGGGTGAAGTGCCACGAAATGGAATAGCAGCCCTTTGCCATACCCTATGAAGACTACTAAGAACATAAAATTTAGACTGCATTCCATCATAGATATGTTTTAGAACAACCCAGTCATATTTTCTGCTGCTTACATTTCCAATAATGAAAAGAACCCCAAGTCTCCAATTCGTACTGGCCCTATGTTTTTAAATTCCTTTGTAAGTGGTTTCGTTACAAAATAGTTGTGTGTTTGGGAGCATTCTGTTGGTAAGGATAAAACCACCATTGGTCCAACAATACACTCTACTCTTTATCTTGAATCTATGAATCCCAAATGAAATTGATATATGTGGCCATTCTGATTAAGGTATTGGGTAGCAAAACAATTGTCTTCACTATTGAGGAAATGAACGAGAAATCCAAATTGGTTCATGGAGACATTCTTGCAACGTAAAAAGAAAGAAGGGTTCTACAAAGCATTCTTCCATTTTTTACATACAGTGCCAAACTTTATCACAACCGATAAAGGGAGCCACAGCAAGACAAGTTCAAGAACTTTGAATGGAAGAGAACTCCAAATAGCTAGATCCATAATGAAACAGTGAAATCACCTAACAGTAAAAAAGAAGGCATTTGATATCAACAAAACAATTTAATGTTGAATAAAATTAAAAGTAACATAAATACATAATTTACCACACACAATTTTCCATTTTGTTGAGACTATGTTAACTGAAAACATAGTAAAGGATCATGAATCCACCATGATGATAGACACAGTGCAAATAGCCATGGAAGCTGTTGAGACAGTCACTAAGAAGGAAGGACATCTACTGAAAGATGTTAAGAAGGAAGAAACCTATGCAGAGGATTTAACCTTAGGAGAAGGAACACTAACAGAGGAGTGTTTTACAGAGGATGACCAATCTTTTGAAGTTGTCAAAAGTATGGAGAAGTATCTTTCAGAAGATAAAAACTCTGAAGTAAAGGAGGATGGAGAATGTCTCTTAAATGAGAGAAGCAGTGATTTATTGCAGCAGAAAGAATTTGATAATACATTGATATTTGAAACTGTGACAACATAGGAACAAGTTCTTGTGCAAGAAGGAGATGAAGTTTAGTTTGAAGAGCTGATATGTGAAGCAACAATTGAGACTGTTGAACCTTATGATTTCCAAACTAATAATTTGTGTATAAATGTAGGAAACATAAGTAATGATGAAATACTTATAAAGTGTCACAAAGAAATTTCATTGCTTACACTTACTTTGTAATTATGTATTGATTTATATATATGTCCAGAGATTTAATCCCAAATTGAATAAGTGTGAGCATCGAATGGTGGAAGATGAGTGAACTATATCATTATGTATATATATATGTGTGTGTGTGTGTGTGTGTGTGTGCAGGTGAAGTGCAACGATCATACAAAGAATACATAAAGAGGAGGATTAAGATGGGGTGTTGAATCCATTAGAAGGACCAATCAAAGCTCAGGAGGAAGAGTGCGCAACAAAATAACAGTGGGACGAAACCTTTAAAGAAGAGCAAAAATGAAGACTTAGCATAAATTCTAAGTAAAAGGAACGAGCGAAGGAGTGAAGATTGATGCTTAGGAACCATTAGATCTGGGAAGATCAACGGCTGAGATCAAATTAGGAAGGCGAAATATCGCATTGGCGGGGTCATTATATAGTTTAACTCCCCTACGCAAAAAACCTAATTACACTAAGAAACGGTGAAAAACATAGTTGAAACCAAGTGTCGGACTTGAAATATTATAGGAAATGGTTTATATCCCTATCGGGTCTGTAAAGATATCGGATCGGCATATGGAAGCAGAAGGAGTCTAGCATTGAGGTTGAGAGATATGCGATCGCACGACTTAATCTCAACCATCGGATCACAGATCGAATCGGGAAGGCGAAATATCACATCGGCGGGGTCATTATATAGTTTAACTCCCGCAAGCTGAAAACCAAATTACACTAAGAAACGATGAAAAACATAGTCAGAATCAAGTGCCGGACTTGAAATATTATAGGGAATGGTTTATATCCCTATCGGGTCCATAAAGATATTGGATCGACGTATGGAAGCGGAAGGAGTCTGGCATTGAGGTTGAGCAATATGCGATCGCGTGACTTAATCTCAACCGTCGGATCGCGGATCGGATCGACGGTCAAGATCTGATCGCAAATCGCAATCGGAGGAAGCGCAGATCAGAGTGCGCAATGGAAAGGCTTGGAGAGCCGGAACCGATGGGCCTATAGTGGCGAATCTATAAAATTTGAGATCCGCTATATATGATTCGGAGCGGGTTTCTTGTGTAATCCATATATTTCCGTTAAAGTGGTTTAATGTTAAAACATACGTTAATGCTCCGATATCACATATCGGAGCGGAAGAAGTGATGAAGATACATATATATACGTATGACCGTGGAAGGAGCAATGACCAATTGCGATGAGGTTAAACCTCGGGAAACGTGACAAGGCTGTACGGAAGGGCGGAAAGGTATGTTTATGCGGGCATTTTCCTTTGTAAATGGTTTATAAGGAAATATGCGCCGATAAGAGATTTATGTGTTAAAAACATATGTAACCAAATGTTTTGTAAGGGGAAGGTTATATATGTGTGATTTAAGGTTTTGTAAAGGTTGTGAAGTGGTTTCAAGTCCCGATCTTTGGGAGAAGATCAACGGCAGAGAAGTAATAAATTTTGGGGGAGGGTTTAAAAGAAAGACGAGAACCTTCTTTTTTCTACGGGCTAGTGATATCATGAAGATTTTATACACAATCGATTCCCTTTTTTTTCTACGAGCTAGTCATCTCATTTGAATTAAAGTGGAAAAATATCGTGGAAGAAAAATTTGTACATACCTGTAAGATCGATTTCTGAACGCCTTTGAAACCTGAAAAAATAGTAAGGAATAATTGAATCACACACGAACTACACCGAATTATCAGAGACAGCCGCGAGAGCATGGAAACAATTAAAAACGCAATCACTGAGAAAGTGTTTCTCCAATGATGAAACCTCGAAAAATACGAGGAATAATTCAATGAGACATGAACTACACCAATTTATCAGAGACAGCTGCGAGAGCTTAGAAACAATTAAAAACGCTATGAAATTTGCCACCTTTTTTACGAGATAGAAGCCAAGAGAAGCAAGCATTCCAGTTATCCTCCAACAATTCCAACAACCTTAAGTGCTAACAAAGAAATGCATGCATCCACGAAGTGTTTGATTATAATATATGGAATGGCCCTACTATGAGGTTCGAACTTTTGTAATGTAACTAAAAACTCAAAAACCCTCGTGGAGGAGAATACGAATAGGCAGAACATTTCATATTTCAACTGTACTTAACTAAATTAAAGAAATGTTTCATCGATCAATGCCTACATACCTCATTGTCGTGGTTATTGATGATTGTCGGGCATAAATGCTTCAATCGTCATTGTAATGGATGAAACGTGTCCTTATTACTCGAATTTATGCCTACATACCTCATTGTGGTGGTTATGGATGATTGTCCGGCATAAATGCTTCAACACTCATTGTAATGGATGAAAACATGTCCTTATTACTGAAATTTTGAACATTCATACATTTCAGGATGCAAAGAGACCACTTTCAAAATCACTTTCAAATACAGGTGTTTGACACTAATTTTTTTATTTCATTTTTTCTTAATCCTACATATGTGGTTATCAACAAGAGGCATAGTAAATTTTTAATTATGCTTTGTGAAAGATTAATTTAAGTATGATTTAAACATGTGATATAGACATGCAAGAAAGTTAATGTTGCGAATTTCATTCATTGATTTAGTGAAGACTACTGAGATCTTTCAATTCAGGCCATTGGATCAAAAAGATTAATTAGAAAAATGATTAAGTTGCGGATTCGTAAATATATAAAGGACGATATTTGAGGAGAACAAATATAATTGGCAATGTTCATATGGTTCGAAACAAAACATATAACTGTGATATCTCAAACAGTTACGAGGGCAAAATAGAAGGGAAAATGGTCTGAGTAGGGACTTATATTCGTAGCTAGAGAGCCACTGAAAATGACCATATAACTTACGACAACTTTTCCAGATATCATGTGCCCGACAACTTATGCAATAAAATAGTAGTTTCAACATAATTATTTTTACATAGTGGAGTGAAGGAACAACAACCTCTACACATCGCCTTCACCGTGGGTTTTTCCCAAGAATTCATGGCCTCGAGGGCTCCCACGAGCGATATTACAAACAATTGTTAATTAAGTTAGCGTTTTAATGTAATTTGGAAAACACGATAGCATGTTTATTTATGGGTGTTTAGAAGAGTGATAACAAATCAATTAAAACTTTGTTGGTGACAACATCGCAATGGTTATCAAAACCATATGTTATACAGTCAAAACTCATGGTAAGTGCCCAAATATATAATGATAACAATCATGCCATTCAGGTCCTTTTTATTGAGGCAAAGACATGGCACAAACGTCTGGCTCAACGTAGTAAGCCATGATAGATATGGGTTTGAAACAAGTTAGTGTTTTCTATTGTATGCCCGAGGTTTTCCTCAAGGACATCACACCATTGTGCGCAGGGTGGCTGACTTGAAATGAAGACAAATAGAGCTTAAACCATACACAAGTTTTGACATTAGAAACAGGTTCTTTTGGCATATAAAACATAGTGACTATTTCTTTTTAATACTTAACAAGAATGAGACAATACCACCATATTTTACACTGAAAACAAATGTATCAATGCAAAGCTCACACCAAAATAGGAACAGGGTATGCATGGGAAGAAAACTCAGTAAAGCTCAATTCCTCGAGGAAAGGAAACCCTTTCAAGCATAATTGGCAAGTAGCAGTGCTTGATGATAAAACATCAGCTATTGGGTCACAAAACTATGCTCGGCTTATCATCTTCCAGGTCTCAGACACCAACATTTTTTTCCAAATTCCAATTACAGAGAGTTTGCATTCAAGGGCTGGAAGAGGTGAAAACCCTCTGAAGGCTCGAGAAAGGGAAAGAAATGAGATGCATGGCTCGAGCTGGTGGAAATTAGGGTGAGTAAATGCAACAATAAAGACCAGAGTTGGTGAATTAACATGCTCAAAACCCATAGTAAGGCCTTCTATGCCAAATAATTTGGTGAACAAATCATGAAATAATGAAACAATGCCAACAGTAAACTACGCCCTCCAAAACATATTCCACATATCATACATCCAATGGTGAGTCATTGCCGTGCTGTGGATTGAGCCAATAAGAGTTTGGAAAGGTGACCACGTATATTGCTAGAGCAACACCAATATGTCAACCCCAAATCAAAAATCACTGTCGATAATTAATGCGTCATTTAAAACCGTGTGCCAAAACTTACAGCAATCTCTAGCCATTTAATAACGGAGTAGTCTTTAACGCGACTTTTTGAAAGTCTTTTCCGGTTATAAGTCTCAAGGCAAATGTTCACTTGTAACCCAAGAATTTTTTGGTTGGATGTCTCACTTACTAGGTCAAATTTGTTGTAGTTTTGGGCGTAAATAGGAGAGGATTTGTTGCAAGTCACTGCAATGGCTTGCCGAATTTTGTTATTGTTGTTGGAAATACTAAGAAGGGGGTGAATCAGTATTTTTTTTCCGACTATTGTTTTACCAATTAAAACATATATGTTCAGAACACAAGATGAACAACAATAATAAATGCTTTTATTAATATAATCTTTGCAGTAAAATAGATACAATATGTAGATGGTTGCAATCGATTGCCAAGCACCAACTTGGACTTTTGTGAGGCTCCAACCTCTAGAGCTCCAACTCTATTTCGCCAAGGTGCCAACCTTGGATTTAGGAGCATCAACTCCCAAGGACTTCAATCCTTTCCACTTCCTGAGACACTAGTCCCAAAGACACCTATCTTTCCTACTTTTGAGGCATCAACCCCAAGGACTCCAATCCTTCTTACTTCTGAGGCATCAGCCCTAAGGACTCCAATCCTACTTACTTCTGAGGCAACAGCCCCAAGCACTCCAATCCTACTTACTTTTGAGGCAACAGCCCAAGAACTCCAATCCTACTCAATGTTGAGGCAACAGCCCCAAGGACTCCAATCCTACTTACTTCTGAGGCACCAGCGCCAAGGGTTCTGACTCAATCTTGTCAAGGCAAGTTTGATAGTAATGTTATGCTCTAAGAACTCTTCTCTACCGAGTTCTGTCTGTTTATAGATTCACTGTATTCTCCAAGCTACAACATCAATTACAACCAATCTTCTTATGAAGAAGTCTTTACAACGATCCATACTATCCACATAGAGTCTCCAATAGCCTTTGTGCTCTCTGATAATGTCTTCACACAGCTTTAGTCAGTCTACTGTTTTCTGCACTAAGCTTTGTATAAAGAACAACTTTCTGTTCAAGCTTATGTTCTCATTGTCACAGTGAATGCTTTAGCATGATTGTTTCTCTGCTGGCTGCTTCTCCCCTTCGACTCCCTAATTTCTTGTTAGTCCTTCGTCCCTCTTTCTATTCTGTTGCACCCTCTTATTGTTCTGTTGGACCCTCTTTCTATTATGCTGGACCCTCACACGGCCTCTGTTCCTCCAGCTTATTTCAACAACGTTCAACTGCTCTGTTCTCTGTTTTTCCTATTTTATATTCGTTCCCCATGCGTGTGTCTCCCGGTTTCCTCTCTTTGCTGGCCCTTTAGCTTCCTCAATGCTCGCTTATCCTATCAGCTTCCTCCTAAGTCACTGTCATTTCCTCTAACTCGCTTGATCTTTCGGCTTCCCTCCTTGGTTTCCTCTGTCTATTCGTGCTCACAGGACACGTTAATTCATGAGAGAGGGCCAAATATACAGAGAATACTTATTACCAGTTAAAACCTGTAACAACGCTCCTTTTATCAATAATTATTTGACATACACAGGGCTTTACAATGTAACAGACATGCCACATTCTATCGCAATCACAACTGGTGTTAGTTCAGCCTCCTAAACTATCGGGACCATTCCTTAATGTATTTCTGCCTCCAAACGCTGTGCAAGCCAAAAATTCAATTACACAGGAAATACGAGCAAAAACAGGCAAAATGGCTAAAGGGCAGACTTCAAGAAATTTTATACGCCCGCATCTATATTGTATTGGGTCCGCAGTATAATCGCATTCACTGCTCAAGACTTCTGGGGGTCCTTCATACATCGAGACCATGGCATCGTCGATGGCCGATGGTCGATCCTCCACTCGACGCGATATTATATTAACCCCATCTACAATGTTGCATCGGGTCCGCATGTATATGTATCACAATCAGGGGTTGCCCTTGGCGGAGGTCCGATGCGACATCGCTAATCGCTATCGATGATCGCAATGGACCGCTTGACACATTGTAACTCTGCTCTCGAAGTGCCGATGTGATATACATCGGCAATCACAAATCGCAAGGGTTTAGGGCTTGACGTTAACGCAAACCACTCACTTATAGCGATGCGATATTATGTGTCGAACCCAATACAACTCAACACCCCCATGTATAAAGTTTCAAGTCCGCTTTCCAAATCTGCTAAGTGTTTAGCGTGATTTCTCTGTGTAAAAGGCATTTGGCAATAAACAAATAAATACACAAGGGTGATGCTATATGGGTTCTATGGGCCCGATAGCATATATATATATATATATATATATATATATATATATGCGTTCTGCTCCTGATAGTGTATTCTATGGCATATATGGCCCCTGAACGTTGTTTAAATGCATATATATATATATATATATATATATATATATATATATATATATATATAGATATATGCACTCCGATATGCTCTTCGTTGGCTCTGTTTGCTCCTCTCGCTCCTCTGTTTGCTCTATTTTCTCCTCTATTTTCTCTGTTTGCTCTTCTTGCTCCAATGTGGCTCCTCTCACTTGGCAATGTCCTTCAAAGCCCTTCTTTGATACCTTCATACTCTGCCTTTTCCGATATGCCTCTCTTGCTCTGATATTCTACAATATACTTTGATATGACTCCTTTGTTAACTCCTATGTTAATAGACTTTTGCTTATGGCTTGGCTATCCTAATGGCCTTGCTCCTGTCTCTTAATGGATATGCTCTACTTCCCCTTGGCTTCATATCATCATCTAGTATCTAGAATATTGCCATATTGACATCAATGACAACCTAGGTCAACAATTGTTGAGGGGTGCAAAAACTTACCATGAGTACCATTAGACCTTGTGACAACACGAGTGGCCTCCCTTATTTCTCTCACACCTTACATCCTAATATCATCAATGGTTAATAAAACTTGTAGGTATGGCTTTTTGGAATTTCACCTGTGAGAGTTGAAAATTTCAATTTTCCTCACAAAACTCAAATTAGATCCTCCCATTTACCTATTTTTCTAGTAATGAAAATTTCCATGATATATTTCACCCTTATTTTATGGGGATACCAATTATTTGGAGTTATTAACTTCATCTTGTGTACTTCATCTTTACTCTATTATATTTTTTCATTACTCTAAATTTGTTGGAATGTGGCTTTTTATGGTAAAGTTTACCTACTTTTCATGGAAATTGTTGGTTATATGGGATCCATTCCATCTCTATTTAAATGACCATGGAAAGGGAAGTTGATCCAAAAATTAAATTAGTTCTTCAATTCTTCCTAGCTTATTCACATCTAGCAAACACAACTCTTTAATATTTTGTATTTTAATTTGGTAAGCACTCACATCACCTTTCTTTGGTGGTTCAAATGAAGAACTCTTATGCATAGGAAAATGAATATGGTTACTAAAATTTTACCCTTTTTCACCTGTACCTAATATATAAAATTTATGTTGAGTTAAACTATTATGATTTTCCTTATTTTAATAATAAGGTCGATCACTAAAACTTTAAATAAGTAAGTGTTGCACAATTTTTTTATATGTGTAGGATGATTATTTAGTTACCATTAAATAAATGAATTATCCAATATTTGGAACACTTGAATGCACTAGCCTATATTGATCTTTTCAACCCTACAATCTTGAAGTTTCCATATTCCTAATAAGAGCTATAACTAGGCCATTGATATGTTGTGCCATGTGCCATGGAAAATGAAAAATATAGCTCCCTACAAAAAATTATATAAAATTGCACAAATATGGGTTCATATGTCTTCTAGCTCCATAGGAAGCATTTTCATAGTCATGCCAATATCGTCATCCCAAGTTAAGTAGTGTGTATCTAACTGAAAAAGTGGATAATCTTTTACATGTTAGAACATGTTACTCCAATTTGAATGATATTCAAAACCTAATTCCATTGGAAGAATGAGGTCCATAATCCAAGACAAACTCATATCCTAGAATACTAAGATGACGATATTTGTGGAAGTCAATTGTTCAAATCATGGATTTACAATATCATTATTTGATAAATCAAATCCAAGGGTAATTCGTCCATCACATGCTACTTGAGAAATAGATTATGCTTATACATATACTTTGTAATTTTTCACTGAGAGATGCTCTCCAACCTAGTATGGAAGAGATGTTGTAATGTTGTGTAAACATTTTGACTAGGTCAACATAAAATAAAAATAAAAAAGTAAAAATAACTCTATGTTTTCTGCTTGGGGTAGCTCAATTGGCAATGGCTGTGGAAATGAAGTCTCACCTAACAGGAAGTTTTGGGTTCAAATCTTGTGCTATCCCCCCAATAGGGGTGACAAGTTGGACATGATGAAGATGTAGACCTACCAAGCTTACCAAAAACAAACTCTATGTCAAAATAAAAACAAGTTCAAATTAATATAATTAAAATAAAAATGATACATTATTATTATTATTATTATTACTACTAATTTTTGTTGTTTAGTTAAAGTAGCCTATTTAAAGGGGGAATTAAACCAACCTAGATCCATATTAAATCGAGATCGATCAAACGGGTAGAGAGATCAAATATCTTGAGATGCAAACATCTTTCTTAGTGAAAAGAAATTTGATCCCTCTCCACACTTGGTAGATCCAAATTTAAGATAGATCTAGTCTAGTATTAATTATAACTCATTTATGACAATTCTAATTTAAATTTAAAAGGTTGTTAAACAGGGAAAATTTTAAGAACCCCCCCTAAATTTATAAATATAATAAATGGGCGAATCTCCATGGTATATAGGAAAAATGAAAGGCGATTTTATCAATAATATAATATGTATATATAATTTTTTGGCGAATCTCTCACCAGGCATGGCGAATATTTTACTCGATTATAAAATCTTGTAAGATCTTGGCGAGTATTTCACTAAATAATAAAACTTTGTAAAGTCCTAGTGAATCTTACACTAAATAATAAAACTTTGTAAAGTCCTAGTGAATCTTAGCATAGGCTACATGCTCGTTTAATTCCCCCATTTAAATAGGCTACATTCCAGGTGAATACCATGGGTCAATACCATGTGCCATTTTGGTGAATACCATGGGTCAATACCATGTGCCATTTTTATTTTTATTAATTCTAATATTAGGGTTAATAATGGTTTTTTGCATGGTATTAATAACAATCTAGTCCATGGTATTTGTCCCATAGTATTTTGGCCATAGGTTTCACCTAAATATAACCCATTTTTTGAGTGTTCGTAAATATAAGGTGACTTATGGAGTAAATATAAAAAAATGTTTTATTTGTTTACCTTAAGAAATTTACTGCATAACATAAATAAATATTGAGAGGAATAAATATAAAATTAACCAGCAATAACCATAAACACATAAATACACATGTTTATCCAGGAAAACCCCAAATCCGGGGTAAAACCCAACCTAATAAGATTTCATTAGCATTGGCCAAAACCCTGGCCAATCCGACCAAGTGAACCTACACCACTCACCTCCAGGTCTTGCATTACAATGAAGTCCTTCCAGCCTTTTATAAGCTCCATTACATATAATATCATGGGCAAAATACCATGGGTGCACAATACCATGTGCCCCAAAACCATCACTGTTTAACCTGGTCAACTTTGACTCTATCCTGAGTCAAGTTTACCTAACAATATTCCCCCCTTAAACTTGACTTGGGGTTCCTTGACTAACTCCATGGGTGTACAATACCATGTGCCCCAAAACCATCACTGTTTAACCTGATCAACTTTGACTCTATCCTGAGTCAAGTTTACCTAACAATATTCCCCTCTTAAACTTGACTTGGGGTTCCTTGACTAACTCCAGCCAAACCTGCTAAGTGAGACAATCCCGCTCACTCTAGCTCTTACCCCCCTCAGAGTTTTTACCTGGGGTATTGTTAACCCGACATCCCCTCTATCACCTAGGTTTAACCCAGACTTTACCGTGATCACCGAGGGGTACACATGCCTTATCAGGTCTTACAGTAGTATGCCCATTTACATGCAATAATTTTGACTTCATTAATTTTTTTTTTTGTTTATTGATGCTGCGATCCATCCTCTTTCAATTTGATTTGCTCAAAAACTTCTATCAAACCACTCCAACTGGGAGAACCTCATAGATTCCAGCACTGGTGGCGCCTCACGTAGCAGAAAAACGTAGCAGAAAACGAACAATTTTTGAAGTTGCGTGAACAATTTTCTTCTGATGACCTGCATGCAGCCCACGCCTACTCCATCTTTCAACACGGCATAGAACACATAGGGAATATCCCTTATCGATTCTCTACGAAAAATCTCCCAACAAAATTAGCCTTGAATTTTAATATTACCAAAGGTATTTCTCAACCTTCTTTAAATAGCCGCATGAATCCCGAACAATTCGTCAGCATGTTCCAAACCAGTAAATATCGCAAATTCTCCTCGAGGTTCTTCTGCGTACGATTGTTCCACCATTATTTTCTAGACCTAGATCTGTAAAATGGCTGCATTGATCTCATCAGCCACTATAAACCCCTGGCATCAAAGAATCCCTTTGAAGCCAATATGGGTCCGATACCAGTTGTTAAGAAATTTACTGCATCACATAAATAATTACTAAGAGGAATAAATATAAGAAAAAACTTGCAACAACCATAAACAGATAAACACGCATGTTTATTCGGGAAAACCCCAAATCCAGGGAAAAACCCAACCTAATAAGATCTCATTAGCAGTGGCCAAAACCCTGGCCAATCTGACCAAGTGAGCCTTCACCACTCACCTCCAGGCCTTTCCTTACAATGAAGTCCTTCCAGCTTTTTATAAGCTCCATTACATATAATACCACGGGCAGAATACCATGGGTGCACAATACCATGTGCCCCAAAACCATCACTATTTAACCTATCTCAAGTCAAGTTTACCTAACAATTTATATTTTTATTAATTTACCATACCTCTTTTACAAATATGGTATTTGGCCCATAGGATTCACTTAAATAAAACCTCTTTCTTGAGCCTTCATAAATAGAACGAGGGTTATGGACTAAATATAAAAAGAGGTTTTATTTATTTACGATACGTCTAGTTTATTTATATTTTTATTTATTTACCATACCTTTTGAGTAAGTATAAAAAGACGTTTTATTTATTTACCATACCTCCACTTTACTTATATTTTTATTTGTTTACACCCTTACATGTATATAAGGTGACTTATGGAGTAAATATAAAAAATGTTTTATTTATTTACCATACCTCTCATTTATTTATATTTTTATTAATTTACCATACCTCTTTTATAAATATGGTATTTGGCCCATAGGATTCACTTAAATAAAACCTATTCTTGAAAATGGGCGAATGGATTCACTTAAATAAAACCTATTCTTGAAAATGGGCGAATTGAAGGTTGTAAGTCCTAATTTCAAGGGCTAAATTTACCTTTTTTACCCTCTCCCTTAAAATAAGGTGGGCTATTTGAGGTGATTTGTAAAAATGTACTATGATACAAAATATTCGCCCACTAAAAATTTAAAACCCCTTAATTTCGCCAAAGGGCGAACATTCGCCCCTAAAATTATCCTTGTTGTTAAAGATAGGAAAATTCATTGCACAAAATTTAGGAAGGAAGATTATTGATATCGTTAATGTTCTCACAAATTTAAAATTGGTTGGTGAGGATTGAAAAGGATTATGATCACATGCAACCCTAAAGTTGCCTTCAAATTCCAAAATGTAAGTGCCTATTGGTGTAATAGTTTTTTTTTCTTTAAAGTATTTATCCATTTTAGTGCTTTTTTTCTAGATTAAAGTTAATTTCTAGAGAAATGAGAAACATCTTTTCTTAAATTCATATATTAAAGAAAAATATTAATTTAGTTAAGCCTAAAAATAATTGGTCATGACCAAGGATAATTTTAGGGGCGAATGTTCGCCCTTTGGCGAAATTAAGGGGTTTTAAATTTTTAGTGGGCGAATATTTTGTATCATAGTACATCTTTACAAATCACCTCAAATAGCCCACCTTATTTTAAGGGAGAGGGTAAAAAAGGTAAATTTAGCCCTTGAAATTAGGACTTACAACTTTCCATTCGCCCATTTTCAAGAATAGGTTTTATTTAAGTGAATCCATTCGCCCATTTTCAAGAATAGGTTTTATTTAAGTGAATCCTATGGGCCAAATACCATATTTATAAAAGAGGTATGGTAAATTAATAAAAATATAAATAAATGAGAGGTATGGTAAATAAATAAAACATCTTTTATATTTACTCCATAAGTCACCTTATATACATGTAAGGGTGTAAACAAATAAAAATATAAGTAAAGTGGAGGTATGGTAAATAAATAAAACATCTTTTTATACTTACTCAAAAGGTATGGTAAATAAATAAAAATATAAATAAACTAGACGTATCGTAAATAAATAAAACCTCTTTTTATATTTAGTCCATAACCCTCGTTCTATTTATGAAGGCTCAAGAAAGAGGTTTTATTTAAGTGAATCCTATGGGCCAAATACCATATTTGTAAAAGAGGTATGGTAAATTAATAAAAATATAAATTGTTAGGTAAACTTGACTTGAGATAGAGTCAAAGTTGACCAGGTTAAATAGTGATGGTTTTGGGGCACATGGTATTGTGCACCCATGGTATTCTGCCCGTGGTATTATATCTAATGGAGCTTATAAAAAGCTGGAAGGACTTCATTGTAAGGAAAGGCCTGGAGGTGAGTGGTGAAGGCTCACTTGGTCAGATTGGCCAGGGTTTTGGCCACTGCTAATGAGATCTTATTAGGTTGGATTTTTCCCTCGATTTGGGGTTTTCCCGAATAAACATGCGTGTTTATGTGTTTATGGTTGTTGTTGGTTTTTTCTTATATTTATTCCTCTCAGTAATTATTTATGTCATGCAGTAAATTTCTTAACAACTGGTATCGGACCCAGATATTGGCTTCAAAGGGATTCTTTGATGCCAGGGGTTTATAGTGGCTGATGAGATCAATGCAGCCATTTTACAGATCTAGGTCTAGAAAATAATGGTGGAACAATTGTACGCGGAAGAACCTCGAGGAGAATTTGCGATATTTACTAGTTTGGAACATGCTGACGAATTGTTTGGGATTCATGCGGCTATTTAAAGAAGGTTGAGAAATACCTTTGGTAATATTAAAATTCAAGGTTGATTTTGTTGGGAGCTTTTTCGTAGAGAATCGATAAGGGATATTCCCTATGTGTTCTATGCCGTGTTGAAAGATGGAGTAGGCGTGGGCTGCATGCATGTCATCAGAAGAAAATTGTTCAGACAACTTCGAAAATTGTTCGTTTTCTTCTAGGTTTTTCTGCTACGTGAGGCGCCACCAGTGCTGGAATCTATGAGGTTCTCCAAGTTGGAGTGATTTGATAGAAGTTTTTGAGCAAATCAAATTGAAAGAGGATGGATCGCAGCATCAATAAACAAAAAAAAATTAATGAAGTCAAAATTATTGCATGTAAATGGGCATACTACTGTAAGACCTGATAAGGCATGTGTACCCCTCGGTGATCACCGGTAAAGTCTGGGTTAAACATAGGTGATAGAGGGGATGTCGGGTTAACAATACCCCAGGTAAAAACTCTGAGGGGGGTAAGAGCTAGAGTGAGCGGGATTGTCTCACTTAGCAGGTTTGGCTGGAGTTAGTCAAGGAACCACAAGTCAAGTTTAAGAGGGGAATATTGTTAGGTAAACTTGACTCAGGATAGAGTCAAAGTTGATCAGGTTAAACAGTGATGGTTTTGGGGCACATGGTATTGTGCACCCATGGAGTTAGTCAAGGAACCCCAAGTCAAGTTTAAGGGGGGAATATTGTTAGGTAAACTTGACTCAGGATAGAGTCAAAGTTGACCAGGTTAAACAGTGATGGTTTTGGGGCACATGGTATTGTGCACCCATGGTATTTTGCCCATGATATTAAATGTAATGGAGCTTATAAAAGGCTGGAAGGACTTCATTGTAATGCAAGACCTGGAGGTGTGTGGTGTAGGTTCACTTGGTCGGATTGGCCAGGGTTTTGGCCAATGCTAATGAAATCTTATTAGGTTGGGTTTCACCCCGGATTTGGGGGGTTTTCCTGGATAAACATGTGTATTTATGTGTTTATGGTTATTGTTGGTTAATTTTATATTTATTCCTCTCAGTATTTATTTATGTTATGCAGTAAATTTCTTAATGTAAACAAATAAAACATTTTTTATATTTACTCCATAAGTCACCTTATATTTACGAACACTCAAAAAATGGGTTATATTTAGGTGAAACCTATGGCCAAAATACTATGGGACAAATACCATGGACTAGATTGTTATTAATACCATGCAAAAAACCATTATTAACCCTAATATTAGAATTAATAAAAATAAAAATAGCACATGGTATTGACCCATGGTATTCACCAAAATGGCACATTATGTGTTTATGGTTATTGCTGGTTAATTTTATATTTATTCCTCTCAGTATTTATTTATGTTATGCAGTAAATTTCTTAATGTAAACAAATAAAACATTTTTTATATTTACTCCATAAGTCACCTTATATTTACGAACACTCAAAAAATGGGTTATATTTAGGTGAAACCTATGGCCAAAATACTATGGGACAAATACCATGGACTAGATTGTTATTAATACCATGCAAAAAACCATTATTAACCCTAATATTAGAATTAATAAAAATAAAAATGGCACATGGTATTGACCCATGGTATTCACCAAAATGGCACATGGTATTGACCCATGGTATTCACCTGGAGTGTAGCCTATTGAAATGGGGGAATTAAACCAGCATGTAGCCTATGCTAAGATTCACTAGGACTTTACAAAGTTTTATTATTTAGTGAAAGACTCACCAAGATCTTACAAGATTTTATAATCGAGTAAAATATTCGCCATGCCTGGTGAGAGATTCGCCAAAAAATTATATATACATATTATATTATTGATAAAATCGCCTTTCATTTTTCCTATATACCATGGATATTCGCCCATTTATTATATTTATAAATTTAGGGGGGTTCTTAAAATTTTCCCTGGTCATGACTAGCTTGATATCACTTGCATTTGAGCTACATCACTCTTGAGTTCATTACCTCCAATCATGAATCCTAAATAAATAAGAGATTTCTTGACAAATTCTGCTACATACTAATCTTGAGGAACATTTCTACCTCCAATGTTTTATGTGTTATGGCATCAAGACTACTCACTTATGACATATTTTTATCATTGTTGGCATGCATATCCCTTCTTTCGAGCTGTTGTCCACCATCATATGACCTCAAACTCATTCAAGATACTTTTTTTCAAACCCTAAAAAAATGAACAAAAATGGCTAGCACAAACATACCTCAAAAATAGTGCAATCAAACATTAAAGACAATACCTCCAAAAGCTACATTGCTCAATAATTAAGCCAATTTTCATTGGTTTCACGCCTCATCAATATGCCCCACTTGACATGATGGGAGGTTGTTTATATGTGGACCATCCTAAACCCCAATTACTAATAAACCCTAATATAGTACACTTACAAAATATTAATGGACCCTCAAATATGTGAAATTTCCTAGTTCAAAGATATACAACTTATATCCATATTATCTCCAAGTCTACTAAGCATAGACAAGTATCAAACCTCTTGAGGTGCACACCTCTTTTACATAAAAATAATAGAGCCCAAAATGACCAATGATAAATTGACTATTTTACCTCAATTTTATTTTAATTATTTATTATTTTATTTTTTTATTTTATTTAATTTGATCAAGTCAAAATATTTATACAATAAGACACGTTAATACAACATCTCTTCCATTATTGAACTTAAGAGTGCCTTTAGGCCCAATAATCCATAACACCATGTAACCACTCATTATTGTGTTTTAAATATGTAAAAAGTAATAAAATTTATTTTCAAAATTACTACTTTTAAAAAATAAATACCAATTTAATATTCTAAACTGATTTTTTTAATAAATATAAAAATATAAAAAATTACCATAAATAATCCATATTAAAACAGTGTACAATGTACAATGCAACTATTTATGATTTAGTTATCTAATCCATTTTTCCTCTTCTAATAATTTATAGCATCCTTAGAACTTCAACCATGCCACAAATTGACATCTCTACCTAAAAACACTAATTAATCCCATGACCTTAAAATGCCCAGAAGAAAAATTGTCCAAAAATCACAAAGATTCTTTGGTCCTTACAAACACTCAGAGCTTCAAATGTTGGGATGATGTAAAAACACTAATTAATCGCATGATCTTAAAATGCTCTGAAGAAAATTTGTCAGAAAGTCTCCAAGATTCTTTGGTCCTTACAAAGACTCAAAGCTTCAAATGTTGGGATGATGTGCATGTAAAATAAAGAGGTAGCCCCACCGTTTCTTCTTAAAGTATATAAAGTGTTGGTTACCAGCTTTAAGTTTTACCTTGAGAGTTCCACTTGATCTGATGTATGAGTTTGCTTTTACAGTGAAATTGATGCCAAATTAAGATCTACATTTCGAGGTCTCCCTGTTCCCTGAATCCCATGAAACAATACCAATATAATAACCTAATTTGTTATTAACTGCATCTATTAAGTAAACATGATATTTTAATGAAAACAACCATATATTAAGTAAACATGATATTTTAATGAAAACGAGAATTAAATCAGCTTAAATTAAATTAATAGTAGTGCACCATTTTCACTCTAGGGTTATTCCTAGTCTAGTTTCAGGGGGATTTTCACAATATGTGTTTTGAAGTATTTTAAAGAAATTTAATTTGTTATGATTAGTTTAGCAGAAATAGTTTGGGAAGCAATTTGTTTTCGGGTTACATGGTGAGATGCCTGGGAGTCAAGGATCCAATCAAAGCTACTGCTAGATGTATATACACATGCATCCTCTACTGAAATAGTAAACAACACATCACCATCTGTGGCTCAGTAGTCTCACCTTCATTTGTGTTGGATGACTTGTGATTTGTATTAGATGGTCTCTAATCCTCTTCCAAAATCGAAATTCTTTCTTCATGTGCTTGGGTTTGCCACAATGAAAGCGAATGATCCTTCCTCTCCTTGATTTTAATCATCCTCTCGATCTTGATCATCCTTGTCGGCCTCGATCCATTCTCCTACCATGATCAGCTAGAGCTAGAGCTTCTCCTTCATGGTTTTCTATAATTGACTTGTGTCCCAGTTCCTCATTCATTAAACTGCTGCTGACATCATCAAACTTCAGGGTCCCTACAATTGTTGAAGTGCTCATAGCTACAATTAAATTTTCCCAGTTGTCTGGCATGGAACAAATTAACAAAATAGCTCTAATTTCAACATCTAAAATGATTTTAACAGAGGCAAGTTGATTAGTAATAATATTAAATGCATTCAAGTGCTCAGTAACTGAAGCACCCTCCTTCATTTTGAGATTATAAAGCTTCTTCATCAAGAACACTTTGTTTGATGCCGTGTTCTTCTCATATAAATCATGGAGCTTCTTCCATAATCCTTCAGCCGTCTTTTCTCCAGACACTTTGAAATTAACATTCTTTGCTAGATATTGGCGGATTGTTGCAATCACCTTTCTATCTAGCTTACTCCATTCTTCATTTGTCATCGATGAGGGTTTCTTTGTTGTGCTCTCAATCGGCAAATACTGATCCTTCAAAATCAATATATCCTCCATCTGTGATTTCCATAGGGAAAAATTAGCCCCGCTCAACTTCTCCATATCTGTAACTCTTGTCTCCATTTTCAATATATTGATGCCCAAAAACAAAAACATATATAATGTTTTAACCTTTTCGCATTTCACACATACATATGTTGGTTTGTATACGATTACGAACTCCACGTAAAGCTTCATGGCACGTTTAACCACATGCCCACAGCCTTTTTATTTCTTACAACAATTGTCTTAACGTTCCTCAGCTGTTTCCTGAACAGATACTTTTCCTAGACTCTCTTCTTTGCAACGATTTCTGATTTCCTAGATAGATCCTTCAACAACTCCAGAGGTAACAACCAACGTTTTAATGAACATTGCCAGAATAAGGCGATGGCACTAAGTGGCTTACATAGTGGATATTCGACCCTAGCTCTGATACCAGTTGATAGTTCAGAGCATATATAACACACATCAGATTTGCACTCAGAGACATAGACATCTATTAAGCAAAGAATAATTTTAGAGACAGACAAATGGAGAAACAACAAGATTACTCAATCAGAAACAACGGAATAGATAAAACAATCACTGGAGAACAGAAATCACTTTTCATTACGTAACAGGCGTGGACCTTGGCTTTCTTTCCTTGGCCAAAGAAATTACAAATTTATAGAGGCTAAAGAAGGATCTAGAATCGTGCATGTGATTTAGATGGAGATCTAGAAACTAATAGCGGTGTAGAAGGATCTAGAATCTTGCATGTGATTTAGATGGAGATCTAGAAAGTAATGGCGGTGTAGAAGGATCTAGAATCCTGCATGTGATTTAGATGGAGATCTAGAAACTAATGGCGGTGTAGAAGGATCTAGAATTCTGCATGTGATTTAGATGGAGATCTAGAAACTAATGGCAGTGTAGAAGGATCTAGAATCATGCATGAATTTGGCTTCACACTTAACAAAACATATTTCACATATCATACATCTCGTGGTGAGTCAATGTTGTGCTGTGGATTGAGCCAATATGAGTTTGGAAAGGTGGCAACTTGTATTGCTAGAGCAACACCAATATGTCAACCTCAAATAAAAAATAATTGTTGATAATTAATGCGTCATATAAAATAGTATGCCAAAAATTACATCAATCTCTATCCATTTAATAACCATAACCTGAAACAAAACACCAATGACTGACTTACGTCAATCATCAGATTGTTTTCATGCAATTTGGGGTGGATCAAATAAATAAAAAATGGAGCCAGAAGTATCATGTCACTATCATAATATGATAGTTATAAATACAAAACCATACCCATATATCATATCATATATTAATGTTTAATGACAAGTTCGAAACCATAGTGTATATCCCTTAATCAACGATGCGTGCAAATGAAAAACTGGATTACCTAATATATGAGTTCAATAGTAATTCTTGAACTAAATAACACAACCCTTTGAAACCCCAACATTCAATTTGGAATGTGTATATATGTATGTATGTATCTTGTGCACGTTGCAATGGTGCCAAACCATTGTAATATATGTATGTATAATCGATTCCATTAATTAAAACAATCAATACTTTGTGTCCTAAAGATAATGCATTGACTATATATATATCTATATCTATATATATATATATATATATATATATATATATATATATATATATATATATATATATATATATATATATATATATAATGTGATCAAAATGTTCATTCTCTAACTTTTGAATGTCAATCATATGCATTGATACAACTTACACAATAAGGATCCATTGAAGCTTTCCGTTATAAGTCTCAAGGCAAATGTTAACTTGTAACCTAACAATTTTCTGGTTGGAGGTCTCACTTACTAAGTCAAATTTGTTGTAGTTTTGGGCGTAAATAGGAGAGGATTTATTGCAGGTAACGGCAAATGTTGACTTGTAACCCAAGAATTTTGTCATTGGAGGTCTCACTTGCTAGGTCAAATTTGTAGTAGTTTTGGGCATAAATAGGAGAGGATTTGTTGTAGGTCACAACAATGGCTTGCTGAATTTTGTTATTGTTGAGGGGTGCAAACACTTACCCTGAGTACCTTTTGACCATGACAACACGAGTGGCCTCCCTTATTTTTCTCACACCTTACATGCTAATATCATCAATGGTTAATAAAACTTGAAGGTATGGCCTTTTGGAATTTCACGTGTGAGAGTTGAAAATTTCAATTTGCCTCACAAAACTCAAATTAGATCCTCCCATTCACCTATTTTTCTAGTAATGACAATTTCCATGATATATTTCACCCTTATTTTATGGGGATACCAATTATTTGGAGTTATTAACTTCATCTTGTGTACTTCATCTTTACTCTATTATATTTTTTCATTACTCTAAATTTGTTGGAATGTGGCTTTTTATGGTAAAGTTTACCTACTTTTCATGGAAATTGTTGGTTATATGGGAACCATTCCATCCCTATTTAAATAACCATGGAAAGGGAAGTTGATCCAAATATTAAATTAGTTCTTCAATTCTTCCTAGCTTATTCACAGCTAGCAAACACAACTCTTTAACATTCTACATTTTAATTTGGTACGTCGACCTTCTTTGGTGGTTCAAATGAAAAACTCTCCTGCATAGAAAAATGAATATGGTTACTAAAATTTTACCCTTTTTCACCTATACCTAATATGTAAAATTTATGTTGAGTTAAACTATTATGATTTTCCTTATTTTAATAATAAGGCCGATCACTAAAAATTTAAATAAGTAAGTGTTGCACAACCTTTTTATATGTGTAGGATGATTATTTAGTTACAAGTAAATCAATGAATTATCCAATATTTGGAACACTTGAATGCACTAGCCTAGTGAAGATGAGCAATATTGAGCTTTTAGACCCTACAATCTTGAAGTTTCCATATTCCTAATAAGAGCTATAACTAGTTCATTGATATGTTGTGCCATGTGTCATGGAAAATAAAAAATATAGCTCCCTTGCACAAATATGGGCTCATATGTCTTCTAGCTCCATCAGGAAGCTTTTTCATAGTCATGCCAATATCGCCATCCCAAGTTAAGTAGTGTGTATCTAACTGAACAAGTGGATAATCTTTTACATGTTAGAACATATTACTCCAATTCGAATGATATTCAAAACCTAATTCCATTGGAAGAATGAGCTCCATAATCCAAGACAATCTCATATCCTAGAATACTAAGATGGTGATTTTTGTGGAAGTCAATTGTTCAAATCATGGATTTGCAAGATCATTATTTGATAAATCAAATGGAAGGGTAATCCATCCATCACATGCTACTTGAGAAATAGAATATGATTATACATATACTTTGTATGATTTTTCACTAAGAGGTGCTCTCCAACCTAGTATGGAAGAGATGTTGTAATGTTGTGTAAACATTTTGACTAGGGCAACATAAATTAAAAATAAAAAAAGTAAAAATAACTCTATGTTTTCAGCTTGGGGTACCTCAATTGGCAATGGCCATGGAAATGAAGTCTCACCTAACAAGAAGTTTTGGGTTCAAATTTTGTGCTATCCCCCCAATAGGGGTGACAAGTTGGACATGATGAAGATGTAGACCTACCAAGCTTACAAAAAGAAACTCTATGTTAAAATAAAAACAAGTTCAAATTAACATAATTATAATAAAAATGATACATTACTATTATTATTATTATTAGCCTATTTAAAGGGGAAATTAAACCAACCTAGATCCATCTTAAATCCTGATTGATCAAATGGGTAGAGAGATCAAATCTCTTGAGATGCAAACATCTTTTATAGTGAAAAGAAATTTGATCCTTGTCGACACTTGGTAGATCCAAATTTAAGATGGATCTAGTCTAGAATTAATTAGAATTGATTTATGACAATTCTAATTTAAATTTAAAAGGTTGTTAAAGATAGGAAAATTCATTGCACAAAATTTAGGAAGGATGATTATTGATATGGTTAATGTTCTCACAAATTTAAAATTGGATAGTGAGGATTAAAAAGGACTATGATCACATGAAACCCTAAAGTTCCCTTCAAATTCCAAAATATAAGTGCCTATTGGTGTAATAGCTTTTTTTTCTTTAAATTATTTATCCATTTTTAGTGATTTTTTTCTAGATTAAAGTTAATTTCTAGAGAAATGAAACATCTTTTCTTAAATTCATATATTATTAAAGAAAAATATTAATTTAGTTAAGCCTAAAAATAATCGGTCATGGCTAGCTTGATATCACTTGCATTTGAGCTACATAAGTCTTGAGTTCATTACCTCCAACCATGAATCCTAAATAAATAAGAGATTTCTTGGCAAATTATGCTACATCCTAATCTTGAGGAACATTTCTACCTCCAAATTTTTGTGTGTTATGGCATCAAGACTACTCACTTATGACATATTTTCATCATTGTTGGCATGCATATCCCTTCTTTCAAGTTGTTGTCCACCATCATATGACCTCAAACTCATTCAAGATATCTTTTTTCAAATCCTAAAAAATTGAACAAAAATGGCTAGCACAAACATACCTCATAAAGATAATACCTCCTAAAGATACATTGCTCAATAATTAAGCCAATTATCACTGGTTTCACACCTCATCAATATGCCCCACTTTACATGATGGGAGGTTGTTTATATGTGGATCATCCTAAACCCCAATTACTAATAAACCCTAATATAGTAAACCTACAAAATATTAATGGACCCTCATGTGAAGATTCCTAGTTCAAAGATATACAACTTATATCCATCTTATCTCCAATAGAGAGGGATCAAACCTCTTGAGGTGCATACCTCTTTTACATAAGAATACTAGAGCCCAAAATGACCAATGGTAAATTGACTATTTTACATCAATTTTATTTTAATTATTGATTATTTTATTTTTTAATTTTATTTAATTTGATCAAGTTAAAATATTTATACAATAAAATAGGTTAATACAACATCTCTTCCATTATTGAACTTAAGAGTGTCTCTAGGCCCAATAGTCCATAACACCATATAGCCACTCATTATTATATTTTAAAATATGTAAAAAATAATAAAATTTATTTTCAGATTTACTACTTTTAAGAAATAAATACCAATTTAATATTCTAAACTAATTTTTTTAATAAATATAAAAAATTACCATAGATAATTCATATTAAAACAGTCTACAATGTACCATGCAACTATTTATGAATTAGTTATCTAATCCATTTTTCCTTCTAATAATTTATAGTATCCTTCGAACTTCAACCATGCCACAAATTGACATCTCTACGTAAAAACACTAATTAATCCCATGACCTTAAAATGCCCGGAAGAAAAATTGTCCAAAAATCACAAAGATTCTTTGGTCCTTACAAACACTCAGAGCTTCAAATGTTGGGATGATGTAAAAACACTAATTAATCGCATGACCTTAAAATGCCCTGAAGAAAATTTGTCAAAAAGTCTCCAAGATTCTTTGGTCCTTACAAAGACTCAAAGCTTCAAATGTTGGGATGATGTGCATCTAAAATAAAGAGGTAGCCCCACCGTTTCTTCTTAAAGCATATAAAGTGTTGGTTGCTAGCTTTAAGTTTTGACTTGAGAGTTCCGCTTGATCTGATGTATGAGTATGCTTTTACAGTGAAATTGATGCCAAACAGATCTACATTTCCAGGTCTCCCTGTTCCCTGAATCCCATGAAACAATACCGATATAATAACCTAATTTGTTATTAACTGCATCTACTAAGTAAACATGATATTTTAATGACAACAACCATATATTAAGTAAACATGATATTTTAATAAAAACGAGAATTAAATCAGCTTAAATTAAATTAATAGTAGTGCACCATTTTTACTTTAGGGTTATTCCTAGTCTAGTTTCCGGGGGATTTTCCATAATATGTGTTTTGAAGCATTTTAAAGAAAATTTATTTGTTATCATTAGTTCAGCAGAAATAGTTTGGTAAACAATTTGTTTCCAAATCAATATGAATTCAAGTGGGAAAAGACATGTTACATCTAGCCTATCATAACATTTATAAAATAATTATATTTAATGTAATCTTAGCTGCCTATGTTTACCAAAAAAACCTCAAACAGATTAATTTGTGAAAGATAAAACCCACATTTGCTTTCTGTATCGGCAGGCTCCTGATCTTATTCACAACAGTGACATTATTGTATTGGCAACCATTGCAAGCTGGCTAGTTATAAACCATCTCGATGTTCTGTAAAAGAATCCTTATCACTAACCTATATAAAATTGTCACAGCCATTGCAGAGAAGCTCCTAATGGGTTGTGTTTAGTATTATTTTTGTTGTTTGCGTAAAGGTGGGCAGTGACTCAATAAGCTTGTCTCCACAGAAAATTACAGAGGCCTAGTTTCCAGTGGATCTCTGACTCATTTTTAAAATACTTTTAAAAAAACTCATTTTCTCTATACTGCCAAAGGCTCACAGGCAATTTGATTTGTTCATATAAAGATCACATTTTTGTCTCTGTATGAGTAGAGATCCCACTTTGCTCACAATTGTGACATTATTAGACTGCAACAAGTGCAAGGTAGACAACTTAGTCTCAGGCTACCCTTCAGATTGAATTTTGATCAGCTCTCACAATGAATTTTGCATATTTTAAAAGTATCTCAA
Organism: Pinus tabuliformis; assembly: GCA_031772625.1. Lineage (NCBI taxonomy): Eukaryota > Viridiplantae > Streptophyta > Pinopsida > Pinales > Pinaceae > Pinus > Pinus tabuliformis. The sequence goes on from CM062818.1 coordinate 1,811,290,265, forward strand.
TGTAACGTAAACAGATCCTCATCAATAACATATATAAAAATAATATGTCACAGCTATTGCAAAGAAGCTCTTAGTGGGTTGTGCCTTTTTTATAATTCCTTTTGTTGTTAATCTGAAAGTGGGCAGTGCCTCAATGAGCTTGTCTCAAGTGTCCATATCTCAGTAGCTGACTCTCAATAAAATAAAAAGAAAATAGCTGACACAGACAATTAAAAAGTGGCCATATCTCAATAGGTGACTCTCACTAAAATTAAATAAAAAGGAAAATAGCTGATAGAGAAAATTAAAAAGTGCCCATATCTTAATAGGTGACTTCTATCGAGTCTTTTAGCATAGATTCTATATCCTACTATAACTTTGATTCGTGTTCTTTGGAAACCAGGCCACTTGTATTATGTGGATAGAATTTAAGTAGCAGCAAGTAGGGACACATTATCTTGCTTTAATGTTCAAGATATTAAATACAATAACAACACTTGGAATTTAAGAATTGCAAAATGCTAATGGTGCTTTGGATTCAGCGTTATAGATTGTGTTAATTGAAATATAAGAATCTCAAGAATTTGAGCATTCCTGAAAATATAAACATATCTAATTCAAATTTCAAAACCAACTAAAAATAATATATTTATTTTAGATTTTTATATTATTATAAAAAATTATTTATTTTTTAAAAAATAATTGTTGATCCTTGCCTGAAACAAAGAACCCTGCCTCACATCACATCTGAAGTGAAAATCCCAACGCTTCAAAGCACGTTTCGTCTCACGAGGAACAAATAATGTAGACCATAGGTTAAAAGTTCAAAAAAAATCTTAAGGTAATCAGTGAAAAATCCCAACCCGTTCAAAAATATATATATGTGTGGAATCATGGCCCAGTGAGTTCATTAGCATTATACACCAATCATTTCATGGTTGGATAGATGAACAAATAATGAAAAGTGAACCCTAAAGAGTATATATGGTTTTTTTCTTTTCATGGTCATTTTTGTATAATATTAATCCTATTATGATTTTATTTTGTATTTTTAAATCATATTTTAGTAGTATTATTTAATTATTATAATTTTTGGAGCTTTGGTTTAAATTTTCATTATTTTTAGTGACTAGATAAGCATTGTACATAAAGCATTTTATTATTGGATGGAATTATTTTTCTACACACCCAATTACCAATGCCCTAGAGAGCTAGTGTGTCCTTATCTTTTTGTGAGTTGTAAGGGGAGAAAACCCCCTTCAATGGGAAGAAGCCTTTGAAGTCTTCAGGACTGGCATTTTGGGCCAAGGTCCATAATGATGGTTGCTAAATTGAGTGCAAGGAGATGCTAGAAAGATGCAATTCATTTTCAGACTTGCCATATACATGTTTATTTAACATGACAAACAAAACTTATGCAAGAAATGCACTAAATATACTATAAAAAGTGTCAAGCATTTTCACATCCGACACAACATAAAAAGAAAACATTCCTAGACACCTTTGTGACCTCCACTCAATGCAAGTATTGAACCTTTCTACAAGGCACCAATTACCTCAAGCCTATGAGATGGATGGTACTCATGTACTCATTAAAACCACTTATAACATTTATGACATGCAGAGTGGGGAGGGTACCACTAGCGTACCCTTGCTTCCCACAAGAATCATCTATAGGTAATATACTTTACCTAAGATGGATCATTATGGAACCTTAGCGAGATGGGGGAGAAGTAATTGCCGGTGGAATGGTATGTGATCTGCCTAGAACCAAAGTGGCAGATAGCGACTAAGTGAGCACACTAACCAACATACCTTGGGCTTTACCTCCTTGTATCACGACACTATTTCTCTTGGAAATCATTTTCCATCTAGTAATGAAGGATTTTTTAAGCTCCCTACTCATGGCTAAGACATAATAAGATTTCATATTCCAATTTATCATAGTCAATGCCAACAATTAATAAACATTTTTTATGCTCTACAACATGTCTTACAATTAGAGAATTCAATGAAAACATATCCAATATGTGTTGAATTTCTTCTTGAAATATTTATAAAGACTTACCATTCATTTGTTTCATATATTTAAGAGGAATCTTGAGAGCATAGTGTATTTTGTTTTTGCAATTATGTTAGACAAATCAATACCAATTGAAATAAGCAAAAGCAAAATCCTAATACCAATAACTACCAAATTAGAAAGAACTTGATAAATATAACTACCAAATAGATATTCAAATAAAATGATTGATTTGAATAAAAGGACAGCGACCAAGGTGGAAAAAGGTTAGGGTTTCTGTAAGCGGTATGGGGTACTGCTGCAGATCGTAACCTGACCTGCAACTACCCTTGTTTGACCTCGGCATTCACCCATCTCTTAGAACTTCACCCTCATGGTTTACCTCTGCCTTGATGTTTTTTCTTTTTATGCTGCTCCGGTTCTTACGCCTCAGTTCCTTTCGCTATCACTTACCTGAGGGTTTCTACCTGCTACCATTCACCCTACTCTAGTTTACTGCTCCCTATTGTTCACACTGCGTTATCCGTTTCCGTTCCCCCCACTATCGGTGTCACTTCCCGTAGGCTAGCTATTTGGAGGTGGTTATTATCGTTTTTTGGTGCAGCTGTCGGTATGGACCTTGATGTTGTAGACTATTCAGATGAACCGCTAGAGGAAGGCTCCATCTGGCAGTCCACGTATGTTGCTTCTAAAGGTATGTTAAATTTCAGTGAGGGTTATTCTGGCAATCTTGAAGGTTACCCACAGTTCTCTAGGCTGACAACTTCTGCTCCTATTCTACCGGACGAACCCCCTGTTTGGCCAAATTTCTCATCATTTCTGTCATCTCCGTCCACCCTAGGGTTTATTACGGAACGTATTAACCCTTCGCGAGAATTGGAAGCTCCTTTACAAGACCCATTGCCCCACTAGGCAGAGCCATCCGCTCAGATTCCCTCCGTCAAGCCACGGTTTATCAATCCCAATCCCTCCTCCTTTGCTGCACCCCCCTTGGGTAGCTTTACCTCTATTCCGCCGCTTTCGGAGGCCATCCCTGAAAAATCTTGCTAACCCTAACCCCTCAGCCGAAGTCCCTGACCTAGTGAGGATTTCACAACTCCCCCCCTCTCAACCTCCCGGTCCCAGAAGAAGCAGAAGTGCTCTAAGTCTAAGGTGGATGATGTGATCCTGAGACTTGAAGAGGACATTCAGTGGGGTGATACTATGGACTTTGCAGACAGGGTTTTGGTGGGCAGAATCAGAGGCAGAAACTATTCGGCAGCTCGATTAAAGACCTGGGCAACCGAGATCTGGGGTCATCACCTCGCAGACATCCCTTTTGTTCAAACTTTTGTGAGGGGATGGTTTGCATTGAGATTTGCTTGGGCTGATCACAAGAATTGGGTCCTTTCCTCATTTTGGCACTTTGAACAAGCCCCAGTGCTACTAAAGCAATGGATGCCTCTATTTGATCCTGAAACAGAGCAAATTGGTGTTGGCCCTATTTGGATAAGGCTACCCGGCCTGCCATTACAGTATTGGTCCGAGGACATCTTCAGAAGGATCGGGAACTCGCTAGGCACCTATATGGAGTATGATAAATCCTACCAGACTACGAGTATGATGGCTTTTGCGAGGATTTTAGTTCATCTGGACACCAGAGGCAGACTGCAGGAGTATATCACGATTCAGTGGTAATGTTCTTTGTGTAAATAGCTCTTAGATTATGAAGGTATTCCATATCAGTGCAGAAGATGCCATAAGGCGGGACATCTCTTCAGGGATTGCCCACTCAACTGGAAAAACACAAAGATTGCACACGATGTGGACATGGACCCCCTATTGATCAGCCTCAACAGCTTGTTGTAGTGGATCATATAGAGGAGCAATTAAAGACCTATGATACTGTAGAGGCTCCGAGTGCTGGTGTGCAAAAAAAGAGAGGCAAGGCCCCCATTCAACCTTCCTCTCCTCCAATGACAAGATCCAGGGTAGCCCAAGGTGAAGTCTTCTCATCGGTTATGTCTATCTCTTCTCATGCTCCTGTATCCTATCATGAGGCATCTCTTTCATCTCATTCATCTCATTTTATTAATCATGCATTGGCTCCATCAGATCTCTTCTCCTCGCCTCCCATCTCAGCCTCATTGGATCATCTGATCCTCCATCCAGCAAGACAGGCTCTAGCCTCCTTTCTATCCTGCTCCCTGCCCCTGCCCTCTTCCGCATACACTTCGTGTCACACTTCTACTTTTCTGCTCTCCTTTCACCCTCCACCTTCCCCATCAGTATCCTCCTCCTCAAGATACCCTCTTCGCTCCAAAGCCAAAGAGAAAGGACTTGATGCAGTTGGTCTAGATTCTAAGGCTTCTCCAACTTCCCATAAGCCAACCAGGGAGTGCCTTTCATCTCTTTCCACAGCTAAATACTAGGCTTGGGAGGAGGTAGCCCTCGGGAAACAAAAAACCATCGATAGGGTTCCTAGAGCAAAGAATGCTCTCCCCCTCCCCCTCCATGAAGATTTTATCCTTTAACTGTCAAGGAATAGCTAGCCCTGTCAAAAAACTAGCTCTGAGGCGACTCTTTTCTTCTGTTCCTGTGGACATCATTTGCCTACAAGAAACCCTATGTATGACTACTTCAATCACTCCTCTTTTGGAGTCATGGATGTCGGGATGGACCTTTCATGCTCTTGATGTATGTGGGTGATCTGGAGGTATTGCAATTGGTTTTAAGAACCGCTTTATTGATTTGCAAAGTATTTGGGGAGGTGGAGGCTTTATAGGGGCAGACATTAACTTTGCAGCCTTGGAGACTGAATTCAAAGTCATCAATGTATACGGTCCCTGTCAAGATAGGGTTGTTTTCTGGAGAAGACTATTCAACACCTCAATCATGCAGGTTGATAACATTATTCTTGGAGGAGACCTTAATTTCTCTCTGGGCTTCATGGAATCATGGGGACAGCTGGCTCAGGTGGATGGATTAACTGATGTTATCACAAACCTGCTGGAGGATCATCATTGGATTGACATTCCATCAGCAAAGATTCAGTACACTTGGAAGAACAATCGTATTGGGGAACACAGTCTGGCCAAGAGATTGGACCATTTTCTAGTAAAAGAAGCACTTCATGCTAAACATCCCCGTATCAGGCAATGGGTGGGTATAGGAGGAATTTCATATCACCACCCAATATACCTGGAACTTGATGACAGTGTACACAAAATCAGTGCTCCGTTCAAATTCAACTCGTCATGGCTTCGGGATCCTGCCTATATAAAACTGGTGACTGAATATTGGCATTCACACCCAATCAGAGAACATGAGGATACTATAGAGGGATTTGTTCACAACCTAAAAGAGTTAAAGAGCATTTATAAAGAATGGGCACACAAGAGAAGGAAGCAAGAGGACTTCATCCTCAAAGATGCAGAATAAGCCATCACAAATCTTGAAGCAAACTCAGATGGTACCTTTACCTAGCAGGATCAAAAAGAGCATATCTTTGGCCTTATCAAATAAAGAACTCAAATTTTAAAAGACAGGGAGGAAAGCTGGAGACTTAGAAGCAGGGCGACTTGGTTAAAAGAAGGAGATGACAATACAAAGTTCTACCACAAGTTTGCCAATGGCAGGAAGGCCATAAATTCTATTTGGGAGCTTTAGGATGAATAAGGGTGCATTGTTAACACTTCGAGAGAATTGGCAAGCTTAGCCACTTCACATTTTAAACAAGTATACAAGGCCCCCGTGGGAGTAAACATACTAGAAGTTATGCGTACAACAGAGCTATTCCCTCAGTTCGTCGATCAGGAGGATGAAGATGATCTCACTGAGGAAGTGACACTGGGGGAACTGGAGGCCACTATCAAAGGTTTCAACAAGGACAAGAGTCTCATACTAGATGGCTCAACTATCAAATTATATATTGCATTCTTTGATATCCTAGGAAACGACCTTCTTAAAGTAGTGGAGGATTGCAGAAATTCAGGCACGATGTCCTCAGCCATTAAATCCACCTTCATAGCTCTCATACCCAAATCAGATAATCCCTCAACTTTCAATGATTTCTGCCCTATTTCCTTAGGCAATTGTCTATATAAGATCATTGCCAAGATCATTTCTAATAGACTCAAACCTGTCCTGTCAGCTCACATATCCCCTAAGCAATTCGCTTTCCTCCACCACAGGAAAATCCATGAAGCCGTTGGCACTGCTTAAGAATTGATTCATTCAGTTCATTTGAGAAAACTAAAAGGCATGATTTTAAAAGTAGATTTATCAAAGGCTTTTGATAGGGCAAATTGGTTATACATCCGAATGCTCTAACTCATCTCGAATTCCCCTTCCTATACATCAAATGTATTATGAGTTGCATTACTAATGTTCCATTTAGTGTTCTTCTTAATGGTGTTGCCACTCCTTTCTTCTATGCAGAGAGAGTTCTCAGGTAGGGATGCCCCCTAACCCATTTACTATTCCTTCTCATCATGGAAGGCCTAAGTAGAATAATCAATGCTGAACATAGAAGAGGCAGAATTGTAGGCATCAAAATCACAGATACCTGCACCCTAACTCACCTTATTTTCATGGATGATGTCCTTATTTTCTTGAATGGGGGCATAGGGGACATATCTACTCTTCAGAACGCCTTTGACCTTTTTCAGCAAGCCACAGGCATGGTCATCAATGAAAGCAAGTCTACCTTCACTGCTCTTGGATGCTCTCAACATGAAGTCCAATTTGCAATAAGAAGGTTTCCATTTACTCTTCTTAATTTAGAAGAGGGTCTCAGATATCTTGGATACAGGCTAAAACCCCAAGGTTATAAAATTGCAGATTGGACCTGGCTGATCTCCAAGGTGGAAAAGCGCCTCAATATTTGGTACCATCGGTACCTATCAAGAGCAGGCAGGTTGGTACTTATAAAAGTTGTTTTGGAAGCGACTCCAGTGTACTTGATGACTTTGGCATGGATCGCAAGAGGAATACTGGCTAGGTTACAAAATAGTTGCAACAGGTTCTTGTGGAAGGGAAAGCAGCAAAGGAGATTATTTGCATGGGTCAAATGACTATTGCTAGGCCTAAACGATGGGGAGGATGGGGTATAAAAAGACTGGACATCTTTTCCATAGCTCTGGCTGCTAAGCTGGGGTGGCAGCTTCTGAAATCTCATAGTCTATGAACCAAGGTTGACTATGCAAAATACATTAGCCTCACAAATATTATGGACTAGGTCAGGCAGAACCAAAGGAGCAGCAACAACATTTCTATTAAATGGAAGGCAATGATCAACTCCATCTCTCTTATACGAGAGGGGTTAACATGGAGAATACAAGATGGCAATGCAATGCGTATAGGAACTGATCCTTGGATTGGATGTGGGAATGCCCATAGACTTCCGGTAGATCTGATAAGACTCCTTTCCAATCAGTGTATTTCTTATATCAGCAATATTGCAGATCATACAAATTCTACTTTTTTCCAAAAAGCTTGGAAATCTTCCCTTGAAATAAATATTCCTACACAGTGGCATTAGGAATGGCTTGAATACATTGAAGCTCTTACTCAAGCCCATATCAGGATTACTAAGGGAGAAGATGGGATTATATGGGCCTATGCCAAACACAAGAAATATTCTCCTAAGGAGGGATATTTGAAGCCGATGGACCCTGCAAAGCCGTAGCATATTGAGAGCTCTTGGAAATAACTCTTGAAACTTAAGGCTGCACCTAGGAGATGCATGCTCATGTGGACTATCTTGTTTAATAAAATCCCAACTAGTCTCAACTTAATGAAAAGATCTTTTTATGGACCTTTCTGGTGCTACCTCTGCGGAAAGGATGAAAAGAGCACTGAGCATCTTTTTCTTGGATGTTGTGTCATTACAAAACAATGGAAACTCATTACTGCACATTACCCTTCTCTCTAATCATGGCAGGGCAAGAACATCACTGAAGCTTGGAACAATGGGTGTAATGGACACAGTGGCAAGGAAAGGAATATGCCATTAATCATGTGCTAGGCTATTTGGATAGCTAGAAATCAGACTATCTTCAATCTAAACGACCCTCAGTGGCCTTCCATTTTGATTTTGATCTCCTTTTTGAAGAAGACCCTAACCCTCCAACGAGAATAATTACCTGAAGCTCTTGATAAATCCATTCCATGGGCCTTTTTTGATGGCTCAACCCAGGAGAATGGTTGTGTGGTGGGGGGGACCATATCATATATTAATGATGCTCACTATTTCAAAATTCAAATACCTTTGGGGAGGGGCACTAATAATTTTGCTGAGCTAAGTGCTGCAAGACATCTCATTCAATTTGCACTTGAAAAACATTGCATTCATCTTCAACTTTTTGGGGATTCCAAAATAATATGCAACTGGTTAAATAGAACTTCTCATTGCTCTGCATATTCATTGAGGCACATATTGGATGAAGCACACAGACTTATATCAGCTTTTGATTCATTTGTCTATCATCACATTTACACGGAGCGCAACACAGGGGCAGACTTCCTCTCAAAGGAGGCAGCGCACAGGTAGGATGATGATTGGTTAATTCAGGAAGAAATCGATGGAGTTTTCTACCAGCATTATCATAGACCCTTCATTGATTTGCATGCTCAACAGGGGCCATAAGCCCCACATGTTTTTTGAAATTTTTGTATATAAACATGTTTTATTTTTTGTTTTTAAGATGTACATGAACATACAGTACAATTTACAGATCTCTCTGCAAAGAGACAGGTTCCATTTTTGGATAATTTATAGTTTATCTTCCTCTATGTGAGAAGAAAGTCTCCATTTTTGGGATGGCTTTCTCCCTATGAGGAGTATATGTTTCGGTACCATTTTTGTATCACTCATCTGACGGGCTATAACCGCAACATGCATATACTACAGCATCTACAAAATGTAATTTCTTATTATTAATGGAAATTATGACTTTTTTCCAAGGAAAGAAAAAAAAAACCACCAAATATAAATATAGCAATTTTTACATAATTCTTCCATTCTTATCTTACCATTTCTAAAATATCTTCTCTCCTCTAATCTTCAATTTTAAAATATATATTATTTTTTAAATTCCTTCGTCCCATAAGATTGGTGTAACTAAAATCTAGGTAGATAATTTCATTGATGGTCCAAAAACCCATTGAACCATTTGTTAGTGTTATGTTTGTGTTTTAGCTATAGTAATAAACCACAACTATTTGTGTAGCTTGCCATCTCATCAATGTTACATGCTTAAAATGTGAACAATGTAAATGTATGACATGTTGCACGCTTAACATGTAAACAATGAAAATGTATGAAAGAAAACCTCAAGGCGAAAAAACGAGTTCGAGTGGATGCCCTCACCCGGTTTGTCCACTCCTCGATTGGCTGACCAGACGACGGGTGAAACGAAGTCGGATACGGGATGGCCTGCTCGTTGGACTGCCACGGGCGCCTTTCGATCGTCAGCAACGTCATGTTAGGAACTCCAGGGACGTTCAGCAAGCCAGTTCCCCAGCCCTTGCCAGCACCGAAGTCCCAGGCCGTGCGACCCATCACCATGAAATGATCTCTTCCCCCACTCTGCATTATCCAATATTTATGTAAAAAAAATAGTTGTAACACAATTAGTCCATGGCAATTGGACGAGGGAGAGTTGAAAATTTTAATTCGCCTCATACAATTCAAACTAGATCCTCTCATTCACCTATTTTTCTGGTAATGGCAATTGCCATGATATATTTCACCTTTATTTTATGGGATATTAATTTATTTTACCTGGTGTATTTTATCTTTATTTTATTATATTTTTCCATTATTCCAGATTTGTTGGAATGTGGTTTTTATTTTATTATATTTTTCCATTATTCCAGATTTGTTGGAATGTGGTTTTTTAATGGTAAAGTTTAGCCATTTTTTTTTATGGAAATGGTTGGTTATATGGAAGTCATTCCATATCTATTTAAATGACTATGGAAATGGAATTTGATCCAAAAATAAAATTAGTACTTTACTTTTTTATAGCTTTAATTTTTCCTAGTTTATTCACATTTAGCAAACACACAACTCTTCAATATTCTTCATTTTAATTGGGTAAGCATCCACATCCCCTTTCTTTGGTTGTTCAAATAAAAAAACTCTCTTGCATAGAAATATAAATATGGTTACTAAAATTTTACCTTTTTTTTTACCTATACCTAATATATAAAATTTATATTTAGTTAAACTATTATAGGTTTTCCTTATTTTAATAATTAATTCTATCACTAAAACTCTAAATAAGTAAATAAGTGTTGCACACTCTTTTTATATATTTAGGATGACTATCAATAAATTATCCAATATTTGGAACACTTCAATGCACTAGCCTAGTGAAGATGAGAAATATTGAGTTTTTCAACTCTACAATCTTGAAGTTTCCATATTCCTAATAAGAGCTATAACAAGGTCATTGATATGGGGTGCCATGTGCCATTGAAAATGTAAAATATAGCTCCTTACAAAAAGTTATCTAAAATTGCACAAATATGGGTTCATAAGTCTTCTACCTCCATCAAAAGCATTTTCATAGTCATGCCAATATTTCCATCCCAAGTTAAGTAGTGTGTATCAAATTGAGCAAGTGGATAATCTTTTACATGTTAGAACATGTTAGTCCAATTTGAATGATATTCAAAACCTAATTCCATTGGTAGAACTAGCTCCATAATGCAAGACAAACTCATATCATATACTACTAAGATGGTGATATTTGTGGAAGTTAATTCTTGCAAGATCATTATTTGATAAATCAAATCCAGGGGTAATTGGTCCATCACATGCTACCGGAGAAATAGATTATGATTCTACATCTACTTTGTATGCTTTTTCACTAAGAGGCACTCTCTAGCCTAGTATGGAAGAGATCTTGTAATGTTGTTTAAACATTTTGACTAGGTCAACATAAAATAGGAAGAAAAAAAAAACTGTGTTAAAATAAAAACAACTTCAAATTAATATAATTAAAATAAAAATTATATATTCTTCTTATTATTATTACTAATTTTTGTTGTGTAGTTAAGGTAAACCTGATTTGGTCAAGTTTGGTGGTTTTTGAGCTCTAGGTTTATGAGAACCTATGGTATCAATCCATGGTATTCATGTGGAATATAGTCTATTTAAAGAGGAAATTAAACCAACCTAGATCCATCTTAAATCTGGATCTAGCAAGCAGCAATCAAATCTATTGAGATACAAACCTCTTTTAGAGTGAAAAGAAATTTGATCTCTCGGTGCTTGGTAGATCCAGATTTAAGGTGGATCTAGGGTGGTATTAATTATAATTTAAATTTAAAGGGTTGTTAAAGATAGGAAGCTTCATTGCACAAAGTTGTATAGTGAGAATTAAAAAGGACTATGATCAAATGAGACCTTATAGCTCCCTTCAAATTCCAAAATATTTAAATTATTTATAGATTTTTAGTGATTTTTTTTCTCAATTAAACTTAATTTCCACATAAATGAGAAATATCTTTTCTTAAATTTAAATAGTATTAAAGAAATTTTTTATCTTAGTTAAACCTAAGAAGAATGGATCATGGCTAGCTTGATCTCTTGCATTTGAGCTACATTTCATTACCTCCAACTTTGAATCCTAAATAAACAAGAGATTTCTTGGCAAATTCTACTACATCCTAATCTTGAGGAACACTTCTACCTCCAAATTTTTATGTGTCTTATGGCATCAAGATTACTCACTTATGACATTTTTAGTAGTCATATTAATTTTCATCATGGTTGGCATGCACATCCCTTCTTTCAAACTGTTATCCACCATCATATGGCTTCAAACTCATTGAAGATATCTTTTCCAAACCCTAAAACATTGAACAAAAATGGCTAGCACAAAAATACCTCAAAAATAGTGCAATCAAACATTAAAGATAATACCTCCAAAAACTACATTGCTCAATAATTAGGCCAATTTTCACTGATTTGAGGCCTCATCAATATGCCCAACTTGAGATGATGGGATGTTATTTATATGCCGACCATCCTAAACTCCAATCACTAATAAACCCTAATAGTACACTTACAAAATACTAATGGACTTATATGTGGACCATCCTAAACTCCAATTACTAATAAACCCTAATATAGTACACTTACAAAATACTAATGGACCCTCAAATATGTGAAGATTCCTAGTTCAAATATATACAACCCATATCCATCTTATTTCCCGGTCTACCAAGCATAAAGAGGGATCAAACCTCTTGAGGTGCAAACCTCTTTTACATAAGAATACTAGAGCCCAAAACTACCAATGGTAAATTGACTATTTTACCTCAATTTTATTTTAATTATTGATTATTTAATTATTTAATTTTAATTTTATCTAATTTGATTCAATCAAAATATTTATATAATAAGATAGAATATTACAACATCTTTTCCATTACTAAACTTAAAAATGCCTCTAAGAGTAATAATTCATAACACCATCCCAACAGCTTACTATTATATTATATTTTAAAATATGTAAAAAATAATAAAATGTATTTTCAAATTCACTGCTTCAAAAAAAATACCAATTTAATATGTTGAACTGATTGTTTTAATAGATATAAAAATATAAAAATTACGGTAGATAATTCATATTAAAACATTATACAATATACCATGCAACTATTTATGAATTAATTATCTAATCCATTTTTCCTTCTAATAATTTTAAAACATTGTACAATGTACCATGCAACTATTTATGAATTAGTTATTATTATAGTATCCTTCGAACTTCAACCATCCCTCAAATTGACATCTCTACCTAAAAACAGTAATTAATTCCATGACCTTAAAGTGCCCTGAAGAAAATTTGTCACAAAGATTCTTTGGTCCTTACACTGACTCGGAGCTTCAAACAGTAATTAATTCCATGACCTTAAAGTGTCCTGAAGAAAATTTGTCAAAAAGTCACAAAGATTCTTGGGTCCTTACACTGACTCGGAGCTTCAAATGTTGGGATGATGTGCTTGTAAAGTAAATAGGTTGCCCCACCTTTTCTTCTTAAAGTATATAAAGCGTTGGTTACCAGCCTCAAGTTTTGACTTGAGAGTTCCGCTTCATCTGATGTATGAGTTTGCTTTTACAGTGAAATTGATGCCAAATAGATCTACATTGCCGATATAATTTGTTTTTTATTTTAACGAAAACCAGAATTAAATCAGCTTAAATTAAATTAATAGCAGTGCACCATTTTCACTTTAGGGTTATTCCTAGCCTAGTTTCCAGGGAGTCTTCCACAAAAATATGTCTTTTGAAGTTTTTTAAAGAAAATTTATTTGTTATAATTAGTTTATCTATGTAAACAATTTGTTTCTTCATTTATATGAGTTCAAGTGGCAAAAAAAACATGTTACATCTAGCCTATTGTAACATTTATAAAATAATTGTATCATGTAATCTTAGCAGCCTATGTTTACAAAAAAAACCTCAAACAGATTAATTTGTGAAAGATAAAACCCACATTTGGTTCCTGTATCGGCAGGCTGCCCATCTTATTCACAACAGTGGCATTATTGTATTGACAACCATTGCAAGCTGGCTAGTTATAAACCATCTCGATGTACTGTAAAAGAATCCTTATCAATAACCTATATAAAATTGTTACAGTCATTGCAGAGAAGCTCCTAGTGGGTTGTGTTCAGTATTATAAGCTCCTAGTGGGTTGTGTTTAGTATTATTTTTGTTGTTTGTGTAAAGGTGGGCAGTGACTCAATAAGCTTGTTTCCACAGAAAATTACAGAGACCTAGTTTCCAGTGGATCTCTGACTCATTTTTAAAATACCTTTAAAAAAACGCATTTGCTCTATACTACCAAAGGCTCACAGGCAATTTGATTTGTTCAGATAAAGATCACATTTTTGTCCCTGTATGAGCAGAGTCCCCACTTTGCTCACAATTGTGACATTATTAGACTGCAACAAGTGCAAGGTAGACAATTTAGTCTCAGGCTACTCTTCAGATTGAATTTTGATCAGCTGATTCAGCTCTCCGTTTGAATTTTGCAGATTTTTAAAGTATCTCAGTGTAGTGTAAACAGATCCTCATCAATAACGTATATAAAAATAATATGTCACAGCTATGGCAAAGAAGCGGTTGTGCTTTTTTAATAATTCGTTTTGTTGTTAATCTGAAAGTGGGCAGTGCCTCAATGAGCTTGTCTCAAGTGTCCATATCTCAACGCTATGGCAAAGAAGCTCCTAGTGGGTTGTGTTTTTTTTATAATTCCTTTTATTGTTAATCTGAAAGTGGGCAGTGCTTTAATGAGCTTGTCTCAAGTGTCCATATCTCAATACCTGACTCTCAATAAAATAAAATAAAAAGAAAATAGCTGACCCAGAAAATTAAAAAGTGGCCATATCTCAATAGGTGATTCTAAGTAAAATAAAATAAAAAAGAAAATAGCTGACGGAGAAAATCAAAATGTGCCCATATCTCAATAGGTGACTCCTATTGACTCTTCTAGCATAGATTTTATAACTTTGATTTGTGTTCTTTGGAAACCAGGCCACTTGTATTATGTGGATAGAATTTAAGGAGCAACCAGTAAGGACACATTATTTTGCTTTAATGTTCAAGGTATTGAATAAAGCAAGATAATGTTCAAGATATTGAATAAAATAACAACGCTTGGAACTTAGGAACTGCAAAATGCTAATGGTGGTAATGATTATAGATTGTGTTAATTGAAATATAAGAATCTTGCAAAACGTTAATGGTGCTTTGGATTCAGCATGATAGATTGTGTTAATTGAATCAGCATTCGTGAAAGTATAAACATGTCTAACTTCTCTATTCTGTAAACAGTGTGAATTGCAAATTATAATTGATAATTAAAAATTTCAAAACCAACTAAAAATAATATATTTATTTAGATTTTTATATTATTATGAAAAAATTTAAAAAAAATTCACTCAAACATAGATACCCCTGCCTCACATATGGAGTGAAAAATCCCAACCCTTCAAAGCACGTTTCGTCCAGCGAGGAACAAATAATGTAGTCCATAACATAAAAGTTCAAAAAACTCTTAAACATATATATATTCTTTATCGCTGAAATCATGGCTCAGTGAGTTCATCGACAGTGTACCCAAATCATTCCATGATTGGATAAAGGAACAAATAATGGAATGCGAAAGACAAAAGTTCAACAAAATCGTACTGTAACTTTTTCAAAAGTTCAACAAAATCGTACTGTAACTTTTTTATAGATATATACACTGTAATTTTTTTATTTTATAGATATATACATTGTAAAGAGTATGTATGATTTTTTTTTCTTTCATTATTATTTATGTACACTATCAATCATATAATGACTTCATTTTGTATCTCTAAATATATTTTAGTAATATTATTTCATTATTGTTTTTATCTAAATTTCCACTATTTTTAGTGACTAGATAGGGTGTGTGTTTATTTTTTTTTGTGAGTTGTAAGGGGATAAAATTCCCTTTTAATGGGAAGAAGCCTTTAAAGTCTTAGGGGCTAGTCTTTTGGGCCAAAGTCCACAATGATGGCTGCTAAATTGAGTGTAGGGAAATGCAAGACAAATGTAATTCATTTTCATTTTCCCACTTGCCATGCACATGTTTATTTAAGATGACAAACAAAACTTATGCAAGAAATGCAATAAATATGCTATAAAAAAGTGTGAGAAATGCAATAAAAAAGTGCGAGTACTTTGAAATCCACACATCCCACAATAAGGAAAGCAAATTTTCCTAGACACCTATGTGTCGAGTCCACTCAAAGCAAGTACTTGAACCTTTCTCCAAGCCACCACCAACCTGGTCTCAAGCTTGTCAAATGGATGTTACTCACGTAATTGATTAAAACTGGTTATAACAATGGAGACTCAAGAGGGTACCAGTGGCCACCAATGTCCGATCCAGGTATTGTTTCTTCTCACAAAAGTCATCAATAGGGTAATACCAAGTATAGTTTCTTCTCACAAAAGTCATCTATAGGGTAATATACTGGTCATTATGGAACCTTCAAGAGGCACTCCAGAAGTAATCCACCATTGAACGTATGTGACTAGGGTTTTAGCTCTTGGTATCAAGAAATCACTTCTCTGGGGAATCCCTTTTTGTTTGGTGATGAAGGGCTTTTTAGGCTCCCTACTCATGGCTAAGACAATAAGATTTTATATTCCAATTTATCATAATCAATGCCAATAATTAATAAACATTTTTTATGCTCTAAAGCATGTCTTGCAATTGCAATTAGAGAATTCAATGAAAATATATCCAATATGTGTTAAATTTCTTCTTAAAATATTTATGGAGACTAGCCATGTATTTGTTTCATATATTTAAGAGGAATAGTGAGAGCATAGTATATTTTTTTTGCATGTATGCTAAACAAATCATTACCAATTGAAATGAGCAAAAGCAAAATCCTAATACTAATAACTACCAAATTAGAAAGAGCATGATAAATATAACTATTTTTACACAATTCTCCAATTCTTGCCTTAGGAATATTACCATTTCTAAGGTATCTTTTGTCCTCTAATCTTGATTTTTAGAAAATATAGTGTTTTTTAAATTCCCTCATCCCATGAGATTAGTGTAACTAGAATCGAGGTGGATAATTTCATTGGTTGTCCATGAGCCCATGGAACCATTTGTTATTGTTATGTTTGTGTTTAAATACATTGTAATTTTTCTCTTTATAGTAGCATTACCTCTTGAAAATTTTCATTTATTAGTTTGATATTTCCCTTAGATTTTGATGACTTATTCAACATATTATTGTTCACACTTATGGCACACATAGTGGAAATATTGCTTAGTATCAAAATCCTCACTTTAGATTATCTACAGTAATAAACCACAACTATTTGTGTAGCTTCCCATCTTGTTTCTCCTCAATGTTACATGCTTAACATGTGAACAATGCAAATGTATGAAATGTTGCATGCTTAACATGTAAACAATGAAAATGTATGAAATAAAACCTCAAGTGAACCTACTTTGTGTACCAATAAAATAAGTGTGAATTTGACTAGAATGAAAGTGATTAGGGTTTTAGACACAAGTCAATATACCTATTTCCTAAGTAATCTAGTCCCACAAGCAATAATCTCTCCACTCTCCCCCAAACACATGTTTAAGAAATGGGAAAAACTAAATATTTGGGAATAGGATCGAAGGATTTGTGGTAAAGGTGATCTATTGTTCTATAACCCCAAAATTTTACTAGTGAATAGGTTCTAAGCTTTGTTTGGTTTCACAACAAGTCACATTTACCAAGTGAAACATTGGATATTTTTCAAAATTAGTTCTTCTTAGCAACAATTTTTCATTTCTTCAAAAGACCATATACATTCTAAACTCAAAATGTTCCCTAAAACAAGGATGGTTTTATATATTTTTTCATATATCTCATTCATCAAACATATTAAAATCCAATGCCAAGTAAAAGGGATTGTGAGAAGAGAAGGAAATCAAAAAATGATTAAAAAAGAATAGGTGTTAAGAATAAAATTAGAAGAATTGGAGAGTAAATAAAAACCTAAAGAAGCCAAAAAGAGTGGCTAAAAAATGAGAAGAGGATGAAAATAGAAAAGTTAATGAAGAAGATATTGTATAATAATTTGCATGGTTGTTGAACTAAAGACTAATAGAAATTAAAATTTATTCTTATAGAAGAAGTATGTATACATATTGAGGGAATTATTACTAACTTAATGATATGGAGAATATTTTGAATTTGAGATAATGGAAGATTTTTCTCATATCATCAATACATGCATGCTAATATTTTTTTACATATAATATATGAATAATATTGATTAATCATGAGCCTTTTGTGGAGCATTTTAGTGATATGCAATAACAAACTTATTTTTATGCAAGCATGAGTCTACACTGCACTTTGTATGTCTTTGAACACAATTGAACAAATTCTCATAACCTTCATGAGGATTGAAAGAGTAATGTTGTGAGGTGTTCAATAGGTAGGGATCATCATTTTCAGTCAAACAAATGTTTCTAGGTTTTGGAGCACCTATGTGACAACCCTTTTTGCTAATGGCTCTTGTAAATATTTCTATGAATTGCAATTCATGTAAATTATATGGAGATGTAATGGTTTATTTGGTTAAGTAACATTCTTAGTTTTTGTGGCTTACCCTCAACCATTACAATTTATAGGTGGTTCACAATTTGCATGAACTCAAGGGGTTTCCTGTTTGCAATGAATCATTAACCACACCAAGTGATTTTTCTTTAGTTGTTGTTGCATCTCAATTTTTAAATACATGCTATTACTTTCATTTCTTATCTTGTCTTGGTTCTATTGTTTCATTCTCGGTTGTTTTCTTTTTTAGGATCATATTTCGTGATGCATACAATATGAAGCAGGTAATATGAGAAGTGAGATGAAGAATTACATGTATTTAAATGAATTTGTTGAATTGGATAATATTCTTGTTCTGTCAATCTCTGTCATCTTTTCCTCATCCTTTCTCTAGCAATTTATCGTGCTCCCTCTTAGTTTGGAACTTGAGCTCCTTTTCAAGATCAAATTCTCCAATTTCCCACGTTTGTTGTTAATCTTTGTGTAATTTTTATGTTGTGTTATTTTTCCATGAACGAGCATTTTTTTCTTTTTTTTGGGTGGTGAGAGTAGATCCATTGAGCTTGTAGCTCTCTAACACTCCTAGTAAATACCATGATATTTGGATGTTGACTTGGTGGGAATTTTATGGTTAGAAGGGCTTGATGAGAGCCATCTTAGCTGGATCAAGCCCTTGTTTAACTATGTCAAAAGCTCGAGCTATTTCAAATTTTACCTAAAGCGCTTGATCGAGCTTTTTAAGCACTCAATCAAGTTGTTGAGGGCCTAAAAAATAGAGTTTCAACTCCCATTGTGCATATTTCTCTCCAAGGCAACATGGAAAACTTAAGGCAATATTTGTCCTTAGGTGGCAGAGTTGATCATGTTGGATTCATGAAGGAATCATCTATTCAATGACATATGAGTTTGAATTTTTTTTGGATAGTTTCAAAGGGGATGAATGAAAAATCAATAACATAAAATATAAATGTCTTTCAGATTAATCATAGCATCCTAATGATGTGATTAATCCGAAAGACATTTATTTACAATATGGATCACAAAACTATTAGAACATAAAATATAAAAGAAAAAAATATTTAAAAACATATTGTCATCTTCATTTAGGAGTCCTCTTCAAAAGTCTACTCTTGGTTTTTGAATTGATTTAAATAATAGAAAAAATCGTACATGAAAACGTGTTTGAAAATGTAATTCAAATATTAATTCGCCAACTTCGAAAAATAATAAAAAAATATAATTTGCATAAAAAAATAAAGTTTCAATATGCACAATTTATTTCTCTTTGTGTATATCATGCTTATATATATATATTAAGGAAAAGACATAATTCTCCACAAATTGTCTTTTTACTCCAAATCAAAATTCACAAATCTTATATGAATTTTGAGGGCTTCAATTCGATAAAAAGGTAAAATTTTGAAATTTCATTGCCACATTTGGACCAAGAGTGTAAACTATCTTTATGAATTCACCCATTAGTGTTTATAACATATTATATTACCCATTGATTGTAATGATAATAGGTAACATGTAAATTATTGAAAGCATTTAAGTGTGCAAGGCATCCATAAATGGAAAAACTGTGCTCAAATCGAAGTGTTTGCGAAGATGCGGGAAGGTGCAGTGACAAATATTGACTACGGTGCAGATGAATCGTACTTAGCATTGAAGAATTAATGAAGGCTTAGTAGTACTATATATATCGCGTTTTGAAGATCAACCACACTCGTTGGTTCGAAATGCATCAACCAAAATACTCAATGTGATTTATTCTGAAAAATTCTCTATACATTATGATATGGATCGTAGAAGCTTGAATTCGAAAATCATGTCATGACTCAAGTGCTTAATGACATTTACTTTGATGCATTGTGTAATGCTTACTAGCTACAAACATAACAATAAAATTGTGTTTATCGATATTGTAATAAACACATCATTTAAGTGCCTAATAGCATTTTTTGTTTGTAAACAATTCAATAATATCACAGGTATCTAGAGCAAGGATCCTTCATAGCAAATTGAAACGATGTGTGGATCTCCTTCGCACACTTCTATTCACATATTTCTTCCACACAATGGAAGCTTCCTATGCATCTCCACACTCCGCACATGTGTAATGATTATTAGTCGTAAACATATCAAGGAAATCATATTTATCAATATTATAAAATAGTCTTTTTGGCATTTATTCAACGAACTGACATGTAATCAGCACACTTGTAAACAAGTCAAGAATATGCACAAGGCTCTCTATCTAGTATCTGTTATAGCAGATTGAAAAGATATTCTTGGCACACTTTTTGCTCACATTGCCTCGTTTGTTGTCAATGTTTTTGTGATTACTAGATATAAAAGAATAATAGATTAGTAATCAAAACATCATAAAAAACCTAATTAAGTCTTAATTCTATGATTCATAGATATGTTTTAAAATTTCAGTGGCAAGTAATTGTAAATAATAAGCATTTGTAGCAGAGTAATGGTAAAATCATTATATATTTAGAGATTATTTGAATTCAAGCCTATTGAATTTGCTAATCATTCTTGTTTATTCATGCTACATAGTTGTTATCTTTTTATGTTGTTTAGATAAAGAAGAATTTGTGATGGGTTCCTCTCATATAAAGGTTGTCCAAGCCATAATGAAGAAGGGAACATAGACAAATGAAATATGGATAGTTGTTCAAAATTTAGAAATGAAATGGAGGACAAAGTTTAAGTATTCTTGTTTCAACATTGCAACATGGCACAATATACATCACTCAGTAAACCCATAATATTTAAAATATTAAGGGGAAAATTTTGGTATATAGAAAGGAATGAATCAAAATTTATGAGAAGCTCGTAGCTTATAGATGCACGCTTTATGGCAAGAGAATTTATAGTACTATTTGCCTTGTCTGCTCAGTAATTATCTTGTTGTGAATGAGGATGATGAAGAAGTTGAGAGACCCCTGTACTACAATACAAAAAGAGGCAATTGTTTCTAATTGTAGTTTGTTTAATGCTAAAAGATAATAGCCATTAAAGATAAGAAATTAGAGAATGGGGTGACAACAGTTCTAGGATTTGTTATGAAAAATATGTATGTGTAAAGGACTCAATATGAGAATTGTGTTTAGTTAGATTATGTACATATGAAATGGGCTTTCTAAAATATTGTAACCATGATCATCACTTCAACAATATTGCCTTAGAAACGGTGTGGGTAGATATCTATTTGCTACACTAGTTACTTAGACAAAATCACATTGAATATAATAAAGCATCAACTGTTATTTGTCCAAATTGCATGAATTATGGTCTTTGTTATGATTTCATGTAATCTAGTTACTCCTTACAAATTTTTCTATTTGTATTTGTATCAATACTGAAATTTGCAATGATTATAGAAATATAATAATTATGTATTAGTTATGATTTTCCCCTTGAAATTGTTGCTAAATATCTATTCAATATGACTTTTCGGGCTCTGCACAATGTATAAACACGCACCTCTGCTTCTTGCACGATGTATCAATGATAGCAGTGGCAAGAGATGATATGGAAATATTAATATTATATTATAATTCTAAGACATATTGTTGGGCATCTCATTATTTCATTGGTAAGTGATATGCTCAAGGAGGTGTGGAGATTCCATTCATTGTGTGCAGTGCAGAGGTGCAGAGGCAGAAATAACAATAGATGACAAAAACAATTGTTGAATCAAAGCCTTCTAGGATAATGAAAAAACACAAACCCCACATTTCTTTAATCAGTTAATTCATTATTAGCCATTAAGATATGGAAATATATGTGTTAATCATAAGATTAATCCTTAATTAATTTTTTAATATCTAATAATCCGCGCTCTAAAAAGTTGATATTTGTGGAGGAGTGATGTATACAAAGGTGTAAAAAAGAGGGAACAAAGATTCTAACACACATATTGTTCTTCTGCACATCCTTCTAGTATGATAGAACGGATCCTCATTGCAAAGCCATGTTTATCTATCCATTCTCTAAATAAAGGCCATTTTATAATATCAATCGATTTGTTAAAAAGTGGTAATCATTATACAATGTATTAGAGTAAGTGATATTAAACAGTAAAACAATCTCTTTATTATGCGTCCATTCACCAAATAAATCATTTACATTAACTAGAAAAGAAAATAGACAAAGACACAAATTAAGTTAAGGAAATATTTTTTGGTTTGTAGAAAGATGGGGAAAATAAGATTTTTCACCTAGAGCAAAGCAATGACTAAATCAAAGACAATATACATTGACGAAAGGTATAGCCAGTGAATTAAAGAGAGGCATATAGATAGATGTTACCCAATTAAACATTACTTATTCAAAAAATTTCATTATATGCTATTATGTTGTTTCCAAACACGATAAAGAGGTGAGATGGAATGCTTCTATGCTCTAGTTTCAGTACTTTTTGTTATTGCTAGGAGGTATTATGTAACTTTTCTTTTGTAGTTAGTGACTATTCATTTACACAATTTCATTTGGTACTAGGTCCTGGTTCATTGAAGTCTAAGTCTAAGTGGTTTGTTGTTGTTGTTGTTAGATGAGTTGTTGTTATGTTTAATGTAAAAGGTTTCCTTAGTTTAGCCTATCCATAACATTATTGTTCAAGTCTTTTTTTTTTTATCTGGTAAAATAAAAGATGCCATGTGAACAAGGCAAAGTAAGGTGTGGAGTTAGTGAGTGAACAAAGTCAAGTCAACATCACCGGGAGATCATTGGTTAGGGGGAGGCTATAGATCCTAGCTCAGTCAACAAACCTGATTTTAATGACCTTGCACTTGATCAAAATAGTTTTGGTAATGAACTTGCATATCTCAATATGCTTCTCGAACAACTCGTAAGAGACAGACATGATGAATGGAATACGATGACCTCATTCATAAATGATATCCAACGTAGCTAGTGGTATATGCAAGAAAAAATAACAAATCTACAAAGGGGTGAGGAGCATTTACAATAAAAACTAAATCGCTTTAAAGACAAATTGGCTTACATGGAGAAACATGTACACTATGAGTTTCGGCTTCCACCATTAGTAGGTTCAGGACCAAAGAATCTTGTTCTATAAGCACCCCTCATAAATTTAATAGATTTTGGGTATGTACTAATCTTGAAAGTTTTTTGGATCTATGTTTGTTTTCCTTTTTTGGTAGTGAAGCAATTTTTTGTCAAGTTGTTCTCGACACTATAATTTTTTTTTGCATAAATCGATACTTAGTTTTATTTACAAATGCTTCTAATGTTGTCAATTGTTTGAGGTTTTATTTTTCATTTTATGGCATCCATGTATTATTGTTTCTTTATTTTCATTTATTTTTATTTAAAATTTGATGACATGACCATTTTATTTCTTTAGGAGGAGGTATCCAATCCTTTTGTGTTGGAATTTATTTTTAGTCTTTAATATCTTATGAGATACACTTTATTTATCTTCAACCATTTCTTTGATGCATTAAAAGGTTTTCTTATTTAACATATCACACAACACCGTGATCAAATCTAGAATGTTGTCCTAGGGTTGAACAAAAAAACGTTGCCATTTGGCGAATTGAAAGGAATACTAAAATTCACGAATGAATGGATAAATAGTTTTAAAAACATGTTTATTTGGATATATTAAATCAATTTATTCAATTAAAAAATTAAATAGTTCGATAAATTGTATTATTAAATTTTGGGAAAAACCCAAAAAATCTAAACGATATATGTTGAGGGCAGAGGAAGCCTTTATTCTAATTTGTCCTTATTCCGCAAATTGCAATGTGAAGCATAACCATTTCATTATTAAAATAATGTAAGAACAAATATAGAAGTAGATTACGAAGATAAAGTAATTTATAGATTTGTTTTAATAGTAAAAATGGTGTTTCTGAACGAGAAGATATGTGTATCAAATAACATAAAATGATGATTTATAGTTTGCAAAAAAAATGTATGAAGGGGGAATATGTACAGATCGTGAGAAGTCGACTCATCTTTTGTGACACTTTGTAAAAATGTTACTACAAAACGGTAAAATGTGTGTGTGTAAAATAAACAGGAGAGCCTATGTAGAGCTACATATGTGGGTGAATAAATGTTCACCTGCACATATCCATTTTATGTGTATCATTTGAATTTGTTAGAATGAATACTAGCTATGGAGCCTGATATATCAGTGAACATTGTAGATTGTTCTAAAGTAAATGTTATTAAGAATTTGAAGGATTCCTTGTTGATGTTAAAAAAAAATAATTATTAATTCATTAATATGTAGCTTGCAAGAATGTATGCGAATGCACTTAAAATTACCAAAGAAAATTTGTGTTCCTTGCTCCGCATACTCATTTTCCCATACAACACTTCTTCCTCTTACACATTACAAAGAGATTTTATTTAATATTACCATTCAATTGACAAATGTGAAATAAAAAATTCACTTAGTATTTATGTGGCTGAAGCTTTTTATGCGTCAAACCTTAATAAGCTCAAAATGTTAAATAATTGATTAATATGTAAGAGGTGGAAATGTATGTGGATATATGGGACATTGCAGGGGAAATTTTATGTGCCTTGCTTCACATAGTCATTTTTCCACACAACATTTCTTTCTCGCACACATTAATAAGGCAAAACTTCCAATTAGTTGATTAATGTGTTTCCCAAAAAACGTTTGAAACTCAAAAAATTCAATTTAATGCTCAATGCATTTTTCTCAAGTACATTTAATGCATTCTTGTGTATGGATATGTTATAGTGGCTACAAAAACCCTTCAAAATTTTGCCTATGCTTTGATTTTGGAGCTTTCCTTCCTATCCACAAGAGATTATCTTGTACTGTTTTCAAATACTCATTATTTGACCATGACTTATATTTTTCATTTTTGCTTGTTTTTGCTTGTTCTTACACTTAGCTGGTCATTCTATGTCACAAGATAATCACTTGACTTGGTCTTATAGTAGTTCTGGGCTTGCCTCTAAAAACTGCGGAATCCTTAAGGGCAAGCAACCTTTATGATTGGAATTGCACAGTTCAGAATGGAAGTCATCCTTGAGCTCAGAAACTGCGCAGTCATGGAAGGGAGCCCAACATTGAGCCCAGAAACTGTGAAATCCCTCATTGAGCTCATAAACTACGCAATGAATTGAACCGAGAAGTTGCCCAATTCCCCAAAATCGTCCAATATTTCCCGATGGCGTGCATGGAAAGTTTCCCCGGAAAAGAAAAAAAAAACATAAAAAGAAAAAAAGAATCCCTAAAAATAGTGACCCATTATTAGTATCCTAAAGGAGGCATACTCGCTATTTTTAGAAACCTTTGCCAAGTGTCGCTTTTTCCTTGATTTTAGGCATGCGCGTCATAAATCCTAATTCACTAAAATTTATTTAATCGATGCCTCTAGAGATCATTTGAATATTAGATCTTGGATCTATAGCATTCCTGAGGAGATCAAGGAACCTTCGTTGTGGTCATTGTCTCTTTTCCGGGTGAGTTTCACTTTTATCGTCTTTTGTTGATTTTTCTGTCGCTTTTTGTCGCTTCACTTGTGTGAGTGTTGTTTTGCTTATTTATCTTCACGGTTTCTAGCGTTTCAACTTATTTTAGCTTGTATAAGTGTTGTTCTAAGTTGTCCTTTTCCTTTCACAAGCGTCACATTGATTTTCTTGTTTTTCACTGATGGTCGTCATTGTAGTGACTCTCCTCACACACTTTATTTTCCTTTTGTTTGTTCAATTTCTCCACTTGATTCACATTGATTCATTCATACTTACTCATTTTTTCACTCAATCTCACATCATCACTTAGTTCTTCTCATTTTCCACACCTCCACCAGGAAGATATGCACTTTCCTTGGCCAGTTTTTAGCTTCCCTAGTTGGGCAGTATGCAATACTAAGGCTCAAGCTGAGAGCTTGGCCTATGAGACTGCACAATGCATAGTACAGGCTGGCCCAAATGTGAATTGCGCAGTTGTTATGAAACCAGCTCAAGAAAAGATAGAAAAGATAGATCAACGCCTTAGAATTCAGCCTCTTCGAGGGGCAACCTCCTTTACATTACATAAATGAACAATTCTTGGATGATACAAATGACAAAACCTCCTTTCTATATATAGGAGTCTAAGGAGTCACAATATAATCCAGCCGACCTAACAATAATAATATAAAGCCACAAAAATAACAATAGAGGGATTCTATGGGGCACAGTAATAACAATATGGGGGCAATAGGGGCACAACAATATTAATAAGGGGTATAACTACAATAGTAATGGGGTAATCACTAGTATTATAGGGACCCAACATGCCCCTCTCCTTCAAAAAAGTGTTGTCCTCAACGCTTGAGTAGTTCTGGATACTTCTGCATAAAATTCTCATCCTCCCATGTGGAATCTTCAGCGGATAAGTTCTTCCACTTGATAAGATACTCTGAAATTGATCGATTTCGTAGCTGTCGAGTTCTTGTTTCTGTGACTGCTTCTGGTTCCAATATAATTTTTCCTTCCTCGTCAAGTTCTGGCAATATTGTTTGAACTGGGAGCTTGTCGCCTATAACCTTCTTTAAACATGAAACATGGAAAACTGGGTGCAATCGAGAAGCTGCAGGAAGCTCCAATTTGTATGCCATAGTACCAATCTTTTGCAACACCTTGTACGGACCATAATACTTTGGTGATAATTTATTATCCTTCTTAGCTTGCTTAGGGACATTTGCTTATATGGTTGTAGCCGTAGGAATACCCAATCACCTACATCAAAACTTCTTTCACTGCGATGTTGATCTGCCTGTTGTTTCATTCTATTTTGTGCCAACACGAGGTTATCCTTTAAGAGTTGGAGGACTTGTTGTTGATGTTCGATGTGATGTTCCACTGCCTGAACCTTAGAATTTTCTCTTAAATATGATGTGATGGATGGTGGTTGATACCCATAAAGTGCCATAAATGGGGTCATTTTTGTTGCTGTATGGAAGGAAGTGTTATACCACCATTCAGCCAGAGGCAACCATTTGACCCATTGTGTCTGTTTATCAGATACAAAGCAACGAAGATATCCTTCCAAACATTTGTTTACTATCTCAGTTTGCCCATCAGATTGAGGATGATAAGATGAGCTATGAGCTAACTGAGTACCAAGACAAGAAAATAATTCTGTCCAAAAATTTCCAGTGAAAATGGGATCTCTGTCACTTACAATAATCTTTGGGTTTCCATGTAGCTTTTGAATTGTTTCCATAAATGCAGTAGAAACTGTACTGGCTTTAAATGGATGTGATAATGCACAAAAGTGTGCATACTTGGTAAGTCTGTCAACTACCACCATGATGACACTCTTTCCCTCAGACTTGGGTAAACCTGTGATAAAATCCATTGAAACCTCCTCCCAACGTTGGCTTGGAATGGATAAAGGTTGTAATAGACCCGTGTCTTAATTGTTTCAACTTTATTTTGTTGGCAAACCAAACATTCCGCCACAAACTTTTGAATATCTGATTTAAGGCCATCCCAAAAAAATTCCTTCTTAACCCTGTGGTAAGTTTTTAAAAATCCTGAGTGCCCTCCTAAGGGAGAAGTGTGCAATTCCATAAGAATCTTTTGTTTTAGCTGGGAATTCTTACAGAGGTATAAGCGATCTTTGTACCATAACGAATCATTTTTCCAGCTAAATGTATCAGACGTACTGGAATCTTGTTGTAACTTTCGAATAAGTGCCCACACTTCTTCGTCATTCTTCCATTCCTCCCTTGCTTCGTTTATCCAATCTGGTTGGATAATAGAAATGGCGCACAACAATGCTTCCACATCCTCATCCTTTCTTGAGAGTGCATCTGCCACCACATTTTGCTTCCCTTTTTTGTAGATGATTTCAAAGTCATAACCCAACATCTTTGTGACCCACTTTTGTTGCTCTTCAGAGGATAATCTTTGTTCTAAAAAGTATTTAAGGCTATCATGATCCGTTTTTACCTTGAAGTGTCTTCCCATTAGGTAGGGTCGCCATTTCTTAAGTGCATGGAGTATTGCCAACATTTCCTTCTCATAAATAGCTTTGCTTAAAAACTTTCCCTTGATTGGACGACTTTCAAAAGCAATGGGTCTTTCATCTTGCATTAGAA
Organism: Pinus tabuliformis; assembly: GCA_031772625.1. NCBI lineage: Eukaryota > Viridiplantae > Streptophyta > Pinopsida > Pinales > Pinaceae > Pinus > Pinus tabuliformis. The sequence continues at coordinate 1,811,318,513 of CM062818.1, forward strand.
CAACACCAATTCCATTTCCTGAAGCATCACATTCCACAATAAAGGTTTTTGTGAAGTCCGGTGTAGCTAAGACCGGTGCTTGGCACATTGCCTCTTTAAGATGTTCAAAGGCCTTTGTTGCTTCCGGAGTCCATGAAAATGCATCTTTCTTCAATAATGTTGTTAGAGGTGCTGCTATTCTCCCATAATTCTTAACAAACTTGCGATAATACCCTGTCAACCCAAGAAATCCTCGCAGATGCTTTATGGATGTGGGGATTTTCCATTCCTTAATGGCTTTAATTTTGCTAGGGTCTACCTTAACTCCTTCATGAGATACAATATGACCCAAATATTCCACCTCCTGGACTCCAAAGAAACATTTGGATCTTTTTGCATATAATTGTTTCTCCTCCAATAGTTGTAGCACCCTGTCAACATGTTCAACATGATCCTTCCAAGACTTGTTGTAGATTAGTATATCATCAAAAAATACTAACACAAATTTTCTAAGGAATGGTTTGAAAATTGAATTCATCAAACCTTGAAATGTTGAAGGTGCATTGGTAAGGCCAAAAGGCATGACCAAAAATTCATAATGACCCTCATGAGTTCTAAATGCTGTTTTCGGAATGTCTTCAATCTTCATTCTGATTTGATGATATCCTGAACGAAGATCCAACTTGGTGAAGTAAATTGATCCATGCAATTCATCCAGTAATTCATCAATGACAGGAATGGGGAACTTATCTTTAATAGTGAGCTTGTTGAGCTCCCTATAATCCGACACATGCGCCATGATCCATCCTTCTTGTGCACCAATACTACTGGAGCAGAGAAAGAACTTTGACTCGGTTGAATTATACCAGCCTCTAGCATTTCTGCAACCATACGTTCAATTTCACTCTTTTGGACATAGGGATATCTGTACGGCCTGATGTTTGGAGGAACACTTCCTGGAATCAGATGAATAGCATGATCATGATCACGCATAGGTGGGAGACCTTTGGGAGTCTCAAATACCTTGGAATGATTGTCCAAGACTTTTTGGAGATCTGGAGAAATAGATGATTCCAATGTGGAAACATCTAGCGAACATAATTGTGCAATTACACCTCTTTGCTCCTTTTTTAGAAGCTTTGTCATACCATTAGAGCTGATTATCTTTCCTGGTTTCCCTGCAATACCCCTTAATTCAACTTCCTTTCCTTCCATAGAAAATTTGATGAAAAGTTCTTGAAAATTAAAAGCTATTGTACCCAAGGATTGTAGCCATTGGACTCCTAGTACAACATCAGCACCTCCCATTGGAATGGAAAGCATTGGGCTAGTCAATACATATTCTCCCATGGATAGCTTGATATTATGGCACTTTCCAGAACAATTTATTGTTCCTCCATTTGCAATCATCACTTGACACTCTGGTGCTGGATATAGGAAGCAATTCAATTCTTTTGCTACCTTACAATGAATAAAATTGTGGGTGCTTCCTGAATCAATCAACACTATTACCTTTTTCTTCTTGATTTGTCCTTCTATCTTGATGGTTTGAGGAGTGGTAATTCCCGCCAATGCATTACAAGATATGGTCGGATTTATTTGTTCTTCATCTAGGCTTTGTTCCTGGAGTATATCCTCTTCTTTTGACCTTTCTTGCTCCTTTTCTTCTTCCTCTTCACAATCTATGTAGAATAATTTCTTCTCAGCACACTTATGACCTTTAGTGTATTTGCTATCACAACTGTAACAAAGCCCTTTTGCTCTTTTTTCTTCCAATTGTTGTGGTGTCAACCTTATAGGTTGTGGAAGACTAGGGGCAACAACACTTCCATCTTTATAGTTGTGAGTGGTATGCTTCCTGGTTGCCATAATTTTGCTTTCCATTTTTCTTGCTAACCTGAATGCCTTCTCTAATGAATCAGGTTCCCAAAGGCGAACATCATGTTGGATATTATCCTTTAAAGACCCTATGAACACATCAATCCTATGCTCCTCTGGAATATCTTTTACCCTTATGTTCAATTTTTGGAACTCCTCAATGTGCTCCATTATTGAACCCTTTTGTTTGAGACTTATCAATTGGCTAAAAAAAGTGTTGCTTTTTGTATCCTCATAATGTGCTATCAATTCTTCCGTAAAAATTGCCCAAGTGATAAATTGTTTACGAGAGCAAAGCCATTGATACCATACAAACTGATTTGGTTCCAAATATAAAGTTTCCATACGTACCTTTTGTGTGTTTTGCACATTATTGAGATCGAAGAATTGCTCCATCTGTAATATCCATGTGGCGGGATCCTTGCCATCAAACTTCCTCATATCGATTTTTGGAACATGGTGAGTCTTCGATCCAACATTAGAGTCTATGGAATCATGATTAACATTTCTTTTGTTCTCATCATGAGTTTCCTTTAGTACCCTTTCACCCTTAGTGACCATTTCTTGTAGCAACTTATTCATATTTATCTTCAATTCTTCCATCTTATCATCCATGCCATCAATTTTAGCGTCCATGCCATTCCCCTTAGCTTCCATGCCATCCATCTTAGCTTCTACACCTTTCTTTAAACAGTCCATCTTAGCTTCTACACCTTTCTTTAAACCATCCATCTTAGCTTCTACATCTTTCTTTAAACCATCCATCTTAGGTTCTGTTCCTTTTTGTGCAAGGGACAGTTGTTGCACTTGGTCCTGTAATTTTGATATATCATGTTGCATTTATTCCTCTTCTTCATGAGTCATGTTAGAGCTTTCAGGTTCCTTACTAGGTGTTTGCATTTTCTTTCCTCGAGGCATCAATTACCAATAATAATGCTCTACTATGCCCTTTGAAATCCTTCAAAATAAATTTTCAAACCAAGCTTAAGCAAAAATTTAAGAAAATATACACACCTTTTTTCACTTTGTAGGAGCTTGATATTGCCTCTGATGTATCTCTGTACTTTCCAATCATCTAGTTCTGAATTTCTGATCTGTAGTAGCCCTCTGTGTCCTCTTTCCAATGCCACAAGTCTGACCCAAATTGGATTCTCCAAGGAAGAGTTATGTGAAATCTCCCACAGTGACTTGCTTATAGACTAGTTCAGTAGAGCGAACTTGTATGATGTTCCACGAGTCACTGTTTTGACCTTTGGATCTGAAACACGCATACAAGAAACTACAGTTCGTCCTCTTTCTGTACCTTCTTATGAAATTTCAATCCGATCCCCAGAGAGAAAGTTATGACGATTTTCCCTAGGTCACCTGTTTTGAATGTAATTCAGGAGTCTGCAAAAAGACCAACTTCCTCAGAGCATATCTCCACAAATATCGCACGAAAAGCTCTGAAATTTGGACCCAAGGTTCAGGGCGATTTCTTCTCAAATGGGTTTTTTTTGCGACTTCTAAAACATCACAGAAAAAAGTTATAGCGAAAATGCCACGATGACCTGTTTGGAGCAGCGAAACCCTAGAATCCAAAGCTCTGATACCAAATGTTATGAAACCAGCTCAAGAAAAGATAGAAAAGATAGATCAACGCCTTAGAATTCAGCCTCTTCGAGGGGGCAACCTCCTTTACATTACATAAATGAACAATTCTTGGATGATACAAATGACAAAACCTCCTTTCTATATATAGGAGTCTAATGAGTCACAATATAATCTAGCCGACCTAACAATAATAATATAAAGCCACAAAAATAACAATAGAGGGATTCTATGGGGCACAATAATAAAAATATGGGGGCAATAGGGGCACAACAATATTAATAAGGGGTATAACTACAATAGTAATGGGGTAATCACTAGTATTATAGGGACCCAACAGCAGTTCTAGGGCTCAATCTGCTACCCATGGCAACTGAGACTACGCAATGTGCAGTCTCTCCTAGTCATTGCATAGGCTTAACTACGCATTGCATAATCTCAAGCCTTAGGCTGCACTCTTGGCTGTTAGGACTACGCAATTTGTAGTTCGCATGGTCATTCTCCCTTTCTTGATGATGAAAATTGTGCTATCTCTCTCACTATTTGCAAAAGGATAATGTTTCCTTTCCATGAGTGTCTTTTTTGTCCCACAAGCACTACACTTGTGAAGCACTTCTCTCCATCATTCATTGTTATCATGGCACCAAAGAGAGTTGCTTCAAAACAAACCACTAAAAGAAGTATTAGGGAAGCAGTTGAGAAAACAAGAGTGGAATTTCTAATGTATGAAGACACTCAATTGTTTGTAGAAAATAATTAAGACCTAACATGGCACAAGGTTGAGGAAGCTTTTTAGCAAGGAGCTTCAAAGAAGATCTAGAGGACCGATAGGTTTACATCAATGTTCAACAGTCGGGATTACACATGATTGCATGTAGGTATCCATTCTTCCCATGTGAAGAAGTCATTAGCTTACAGTCCAAGGAAGGAAAGAATTCGGAAGATTGAAGAGGATCCTGTTGTTATGAAAGAGGCTATAGCAAGTGAGGTAAAGAGGAAGTAGAGGCTGTAGAGAGCAGAATGGAGGAAGAGAAGAAGAAGTAGGAAGAATAAAAAAGGAAATGTGCAATAGTAGTAGAAAAAACACAGAAGCAAGCTGAAGAGCAGGAATAGAACCGACCAGTGGAAGAGGAGAAGAGCGAACAGATGTAGGATCAGGAGCTTTCTCAAAAGATCGAAAAATTAATTGAAGTTGCTCACATGGAGTTGGAACTGGAGCCATGGAATGAATATGTGAACTTGATTTTGAGTTCAACACAGGTCACCGTTCAGACTCCAACACCTCCAGCAACAGAGATAGCTTTGAGCAAGGAAAGGGATGTTGTTCCTATTGATGATGATCCAGTAATGGGCTTGTACAACTTTTCGTATGATGAGTTCAAAAAGAAGAATGTACAAGAATAAAGAAATAAGTTTATAGATGATCATGCATCACCTACATTCGTTAGAGAAAGGGTGATAGTGGCGGACATCAAGAAGAATCCAAATTTCATTTCCAAAGCCAACTTGGCCTTTGCAGTTGCAATAAGATCAAACATTCAGTATTTGATGGCCGAGAATGAGAAATTGGCATAGAACTTACAGGCTTCCCAACAAGAGATAGAACATATCCATGCAGAAACACATAATGTAGCTTATGCATGGGTCCACTTGGATGAGATGAGAACAAAGATACTTGTTGAAGCATCAACACTTGGAGAGACCATACGAGACCTCTATGAGAGCTCATTACCTACATGGCAGTTTCACTCTTGCATGGCTTGCAACAACAAAGCAAAGAATTTCTCAAAACTATCAGGAATATACAAGTTGCCATCACATTTACGCATGAATGGATAATGCAATACAAAGGGGAACCACTTAACATGGGAAAGAAAATGAAGCTATAGGCAGAGAAGGTTAAAGTGAATATTCGAATATTGATTTAGAATAACAAGAAGCTTGCCTCATTTATTGGTAACATTCAGGCTTCGTATGTACAGTTATATAGTAGTTTGGATGTCTTGGTGAAAGCACACAAGATCCTATCAATTGGCTCAATCACCAAAGCCAAACCCAAGAACCAGGTATGGAAGGAGATCAAAGAGTACTTGCAGTAACTGACACAAATTTCCACTAAAGAAGATTTGGAGCTGAACAGACAAAACATACAAAACTACATCGGTGGTCCTGTCCAAGTTAGAAAAATGGTGTGTATGCTTCAAGGGGTAGTTGAAATTGGTTCCAAGTCATTGTACCCAGATGCCATGGAGACTAGAGCCCACTACCAGGTAGACACCATCACGCAGTTTGGGGATGTCATTGCACAATACCAAGCTTAGCACCAATATGTCACTAAGAAACATCAAGTGCAAGTTGTTGAGCTAGAGTTTTACCAAACTCAAGCATCATAGTTTTTTGTCTTGTTAGGCTATCAAGTTGTCTCTACCCTATTTTTTCTTACATGGGTACAAGTGTAAATTGTAATATTATTTGTAATTACTTTGCAAGTGAAATTCCAAGTCTCAATATTGGAACATGAAGACTCATGAGGATAGTCCAAAGGTCACAAATGGGAGTTGAAGGGTCATCCACCCCGTTGTTATAAATAAAACCTCATAACTCATGTAAGGGGCTTTTGGAAGCCAATATTTTGGCTAGGCTTAGGATTAGGAAGAGCTTGGGAGTTTTGTGAGAGACTTGGATTCTCCGTAGCATAGGGAGAGTATACTTCTTTGGAGGCACAGGTGTTATTAACTTTAATGTTCCACTATTGGGGTTAGTGGTTCATCAATGGTGTATGTATGATTATAACTTTCACCTTTAATAAAACTCAGAGCCGACACGATGTCATGCATATGTTGTGAATATAGTAGGACTATTCTTGTTTATTTGCAATGCATCTTATTTAAGTTACACTCATTCTTATGAACTATTTCATTTTCATTTGTACGAATCTTGTTGAACTCATGTTGTTGTATTATTTCATCACCTTAATTTGTGGAGTATTATGCATGTTAGCTCGTCATGTCATTATTCTCATGTGTTCCTTTTAAGATGCATACTATTATAGGCTTCTAAGGGTCTCACTCTCTTTTCCTTTTGTGTGTTGGAACCATTCATGCATCACACTTGATTATCTGCAAGGTCACACACTTGTTCTCACCAAAGACATCGTGCACCACTCTATGCGTATTTGCAACCAAGGAAGATCATTAACACTCCACTACTGAGACTCCTATTCTGAATGGTGTGAGGTCTAGTTGAGACTTCATATTGGAGAGCTCCCCTGAATGTTGCCAGGTCCAACCATCAAAATTTTTGGCACTAGGAGGGCCAGATGACAAGCTAAGTCCTTGAAGTTTGTTTTGAATTTATGCACTCATTTAATGAATTATCCCCAAATCATAACCTCGAAATGTTTTTATAGACACACAAATATGAAAGTGTAGGCGAGAATTATTGATGACCTGCTAAATTTGGAGTTCAATGGCAAGGGTGAAACAACCTTATTTGAGTACACGACTCATTTTCTTGATTTTTGCATGAAGCACAACATCCACTATGAGGATGTTTGCTATAGGCTGTTCCTTCTCACATTCAAAAGGCTTGCGCAGGAATGGTGTAACACATTTCTTAATGACTCCACACACTTTCAAACATCTTGTCACAGAGTTGTTTCGTGCTTTTGATATGTATGATCGTAAAACTCTGTGCAAGAAAATTGTGAATTTGCAAAAAGCACCTGATGAATCTACCCAGGATTTTCATGATCGTTTTATTCATTTTTTCTTTGAATTTCCTGAAGATGAAGTTGATTGGCATTTCTTGGTAAACATATTTCTATATCATGTTCACATTTCAGATAATACACACAATCTTGAATCTTTCGAACCTGTCCCAACATACCTCGGTTGATCTGATATTCACCCTATGAGTGACATCAGTTAAGATTTATTAAACAACAGGTATTACAGACTCATGTGCTAGTGTGTGTTCTGTGTTATTTAAGCAACAGATCGATCAGATTGCCAATACACAGACATTTCAAATGGAAATACAACAGAGAAATACAATAAGCAATACAAAGACACAAACAATTTTAATAAGGAGTTCACCCTAATCTCTAGGGCTACATCTCCAGTCCAGCTTCAGTGGTGGACTTGTTTTATTGCGTCTTCAAGCAGAAAAATTACATTACAGGGACTCAATATGAGTTCTCCTAAAGTAGGTTTGCTTGACAGGGTGGTTCTTGGATTCCCCAAGCCACTCAGAGTACACTGACTCTTGTTCTTCCTACCAGCTCTGTGATCCTTGGTCTACAGTGGAAAGAGCCAACTGTGATGCTCAATCCAGATAGATTCCTCTATGGGAAGGCTTGATTCCTCAAGCTCTCTAGTGCTTGATGTGGCCTGTGGTCAGCTCGGCCCTCTGTCACCTCTGCTTGGCTTTACTGCTCTCTGTGCTCAGTCCTCCTCTCAGGGTTCACTGTTCACTGTCTTTTTTTCTCTTCTGTTCCTCGTTTGAATAATTTCCTGTTCACTGTCTCTGTTCATGGATTTAGCCATTTGTCCTCTGTGCCTGTTCATTTCCTCTCCTTCCTGTGTCAATTCGCCTGTCACCCACGTGCTTGGAATTCCCTGTTCGGTGTCAGCATAACGCTCAGGAAGTAGCCACGTGTCTCCATTGGAACTGTGCCAGCCCACTCGTCGATTCGTTGCCTTTCTCCATCATGGTGGTCAACGGATTCCAAATCCTCTTAAATCGCGGCTTAATCCTCTGTCAATTCCGCTCTATCCATCGGGCACAATCTTAGCCGTTTGATCTAGGCTCCTCCAGATCCAATGTCATTTGCACGTCGAGCGCGGCTGACTTGCTTGACTGATAACGTGTGATCGTGGTGGTTTTTCTCTCTCCTCTGCTGCCATGCGTCGATCGCTGAGGGTGCTCGCTCTATTTTCTCCAAAACCACTTACCGTTCAAGGGCGCCCTGATCAAACCGCCGGTTTCCAGGTTGTGGGTCCCACCTTCGTACGATGGCGCTTTATATTTCTCCACCCACGGTCCTCTGGCTCCAACGTGACCGAGTGCTTTAGGCTTTACCATTTCAGCCCTGTTTGCCCAGCGATGCGCATTAGCGCTAATGCTAACGCGCATTGAAAATCAACTCCTTTTCCTGATCTGGGGCTCCCAGGGGCTATTTTGACCTCCTGCGCAGTCTCCATGGGCCTCGGTCAGTGTGCTTTGACCGAGGTCCTCGTCGTTCTGTGCTGGCTGCCATGGCCACTGGTTCAGGGTGTTTTCGATTTCTGTCTTGGATTCTTCAAGGATTTGTTCGACCTGTTTTTAATCACGGTTCTATGACAGTTGTTTATGGATCCGATTCGGATCATCGGTATTAGAGCTTCTAAATCTGCAACGAACAAAGTTGTTGTTCCAAGTGGCCCTCCTTCACCTTCTTATCAAACAAATCTAGTTCCTCGGGTTGAGGTGGGAGAGCTTGAGAATTCATCTGTTGATTTATAACCATCCCCTCCCACCCCACATACTCAGATTTCAGCGTAGGTTTGGACTGCGAATCTCATGGTTACGATGAAGTGTTATCTCCTGGTCCTCCTTCCTTTGGTTCCTTTGATCCTCCAGATTGTGAGTTGTTGTGTTCACTTATTTTGGATCATGAGGATCAAGTTTCGGATGGATTTAGTGTTGAGCAACCAACTTGCGCTATACTTTATGATGATTATGTGTGGGAGTCTACATCTGAACAAGGATTTGCGATGAAGGATGATTCTTCTCCTTCTGCAGCTCTACCTCATTATCCTGACATCTTCCACGATCCTATCATCCCTATTGAATATTGTGAAGAATAAGTTTTTGATCATTCTCATAACACATGGAATATAATTTTTTCATTCGAATGCGTAGAGGACAAATGTCTTTTTCCTGATCTTTCCAATCTCTCATCTTATCTTTCTAAAAATATAGAGGGTGAAATTTCTCATTTTCCATCATTCCCTCTTTACGATTCATCAAATCATGAGGATGTGTCTATTTGTAATCTTGAACTTTCTGATCATGGCTGTCATGACCTTTTCATTGATTCATTTGGTCATGATCCTGATTCTTCTACTCTTGATCTTTCCAATCCACTAATCTTTGATGATCCATCTTCTGAGGTGTTAGAACTTCCCCAAGTTGTCGAGGCACTTCAGCCCAAGCTAATGGTTATGTCAAGTTCTCGTAGTCTTGTGGTCAGTTACACTTCTAATCAGAAATAAGTTGAATCTTCCTAGGCTCCTCATCACTCTGCTGCACACAATGAAAATCATTTTATTCTACGATTTCCGCATCCTCCATTTGTATCACACAATCCTATCACTCAGTCATTGGAGGAGTAGTACGTGGTGAGCACAGTTGTGAAACAAAATTTTTCTTCTTTATTTATGTTCACCTGTTTTTGCAATTCAAAAATTTGTTCTTGCATGTCTTCAGTTTGCAGCGTGTCCAAACACCAAAATGCACCCATAGAATGTCTTCCATGCACGTTTCGTTCTTACTTTTCTGCATGTACTTCCAAACTTCGAACATTTTGTTTTGCAATGTCCTATAATTTTTGTCTATTGTTATGCTTTTATATCTTTCTTGACATGCATTCCCTCGCTAACATAAGCTAGCCAATGCACTGCTGGCTACACTAGAAGTATCATTTCACATGATTCTGGCCTATTCATTGTTAGGTTAGGAGTAGGAGTATTTGTTTTCTTTTCTTGGATTTGCTTTCATTTTCTTTCCGATCCACACTTTTCTTCTGTCTATTTTCTTTCAATCATAGGATAGCTTCCACATGAGACCGTGCTTGGCTTCTAAAGCAAGCTTGGTAAAATCAAAGAGGAAGTTGTTTTGTTATCAACACTCGGTTATCTATTTATTCCCTCCCTTGACCTGAATCTTGCATTTATTTTAGTTGATGATACTCTGAGGGAAAATATGTTCCTTTGGGAGAAAGTCACATTAGGATAACGATGCCTGCACTTTTAACTAGTACTGCCTACTCTAATTGGTCTTCTATTTTTGGTTAATCCTTGTCAGCTAAGTCGAGTAGAGTAAGGAGGGGAGGAAAACCTTAAGAAGTATGTCAAAGGTGTATAAAATTATCCTTCTCTAAAGAGACAACCTCTTCTTCTCTCAATAAGTCGGGATCCCTCTTTTGCCCCAATGAAATAAATAAGTGCCTATGCACAGTTCTTTGAACAACAAAAAAAAATATGAAAAATGAAATAAAGGGCGAAAGAAGAGAAAGACTACCTACGCAGATAGGTGAATAAAGCAACTCCACTATGGTATTGTCTAGGCTCATTGGTAGTGGAGCATTATTTGTGTTCCAGTAACACCCTCCTCCGACAACTACCGACCCAACCGGCCAACCAGGGTAAACATGCGATGAGAGGCCACTATGATATGATTCAACCTCCTAAGTCACGTTAAGGAAGTAGAACTAATGGAAACACACCATACAAACATTAATCATTAGCTACAAGACCCTTAGGAACTAATCCAATACTTTAGACAACTTGCCCTGGAGTCCCACTGATCTTTTGGACAGCTTAAGCCTCAGTCCCTCCCATGTTATACCCACGAGGGCGACCAAAACCCAAAGTCGCTCTCATAGGCTTGCCTACCAATGACCAGAGACCAAAACTGTCAGTGCTATGCTAGCGACTCCGGGATTTGAGCCACTTTTCAAGCCTAGATCCCAGGTCACTGCCCCTGAATTGAACCATCTCTTCAAATCAGTAAAATAACATGGAAATGATAGTACTAAGGCAAATACTTGTTCAAGACCTTGACTAGATTCCTATTAGCCATGACAAGAATTTCATCAAACATATTGCAAATGTGTAATCTACAAGTATAATTAATAGTTCTGAGCATAGGGGTCTCATACTTAGCTGAAAATCATTAAGAACCATTGATGCCTCAACACATCAACTTCCATTCCATCCATTAGGTCATAGATACATTGATCATTCAATTACAAGTTAAAACATGATAAGATCCACACATGGTTGTTGGCATAAAACATATACATAACCAACATGATAGGGATAGAAAAATCAATGAAACCACAACCATATAGACCACATATAATCCATCATAATACTCATAGAAATACGAGGAGAAATAATCTTTGATTAATGATGCAAAATCCAAACTCGGGATGGAACTTCCACATTCCACCCGACCGTAGAATGGTTGAGCCAATTCTCTCTTCATCCATTCACCCTCGTTCTATATTCCAAGCATGAATGTGGGATCTCATAGAACACATCAATAAAAACTCATCCAATGCTTCTAGAGGCCATCCACCTCAACCCATCAAATAGTGATTCCACCTAATGATTAAACATCACAAAAACAATCCTCATATCGGTTTATATCCCATCCATCTAGGGCTCCAGAGCAGAGCTTCTTTTCCATAGCTGTGACATATATAAAAATAATATGTCACAACTATGGCAAAGAAGTGGTTGTTCTTTTGATGCAGGAGCATCCGGACTTAGCCAACAATGTGAAAGTTTGTTCACATGTTGTGGCTAGACAAGTTGAATTTCATTGACCTGATTGGTAAAAAGTCAGTTTTACTGAGAGGGTTGGATGTATCAAGAAATGAGTTGTATTTCATTATTGTAATAGTTAGAAATTGTCTTATTTTAGGTTCAAAGATAAGTTGTTAGCATAGGTGTGTGGTAGAGCTAGGAATTAGAGATTTGTTGTTATATTGATTAAAATAGGGATTGAGTTGTTAGGCACAAAATAGAGTGATATTCTATTAATAAAAATAAGGGAAAATGTAATGAAAGGAGAATTGAGTGGAGCGAGAGCAAGAATAGTGTGTGGATTGTATTTTGAAACAGAGGTCTTTTGATTGTGTAATCAAGCCAAGGCTGAGACTCTGTAACTATTTTTATTGTGAATAAATGATGTTGTGCATATGATTAGTTATCAAGTCTGTGGAATTCCATGTTATGCTTTCGTTTTCTTTGTATTCGAAATAGAGTGATGATTCACTGTTTTCATGCTTCGTAATAGAAAAACATAGAGTTAATCGAAATCGTGGCCTTTTCTATAAACGTCATTGTTTGTTGCCGATTTAATCCCAGCCGTTGGATCACCAATATCGGATCGGTGGAGTTAATTGACATGGTTTTGGTCCTGCAGGCGAAAATCTGATTTACACTAAGAATTAGCGCAAAACACCAAGCGGATCCGAAATTCAGACTTGAAATGTTATACATGGGACTTTTGTAACTTTGTCAGGTCCGTGAACAATTACATATCACATCACAAGTTTATTTAAGTGAAAGGCGGACCCCAAGTCTTCACGAGTTGCGATTAGTGACTTCTGCTATATCGCATCAGAGCATTGAGTGGGAGCGACAAGACCTTAAGCCGAGGGAAGCAACGATTTCCGACAATGATCGGTGCGATAAATCACATTGGGACTTTTTAAAAGGGAGAGAATTACATCGGCGATTTGCGACTTGCGACTTGTGATTTGCGATGTTGTGATTTAATTTGGACTGTCGGTTCATTTAGATCGCGATCTCCAGTGAATCGTGAACATTTCTATTTATAAAGGGCAAAAGGCATTGTTTTGGTCATTTTCAAAAGGTAATCCGGTTATAAGAGAAAAGGCAGAGTTGTAAAGAAAAGGGGAACCGCAGGGTGATTGTTGAGGTTTATTAATCCATTGTTTCCACCTGCGTCATTTGTGGTATCAGAGTAGAAGTTAAGGTTGATTGCAGCAAAAATGCCGCCAAGGAGAGGAGCTGGCACTGGTCAAGGAAGACTTGAAGCAAATGCAGTACTACTGGAAGAGATTCGGAGTCTGCGTATGAGAATGGAAAGAATTGAGATTGTTCAAATAAGAACACCTGATGAAGGAGCTAACAGTACTAAAGAAGAATCTTCTGAGGAAGAAGAAGAGGAGGAAAATGAAACTACCAAAGTTATCAAGATGTTGGCGAAAGTAGGAGGAAAACCAAAGATGGAAATTCCTACGTATGAAGGGAGTCTCAATGTAGAAGAGCTAATGGATTGGATCAATTCATTGGACGAATATTTTGACTATGGAAAGGAAGCCAACGACAAAAGGAAGGTGAAATTTGCAGTTACCAGATTGAAGATTCATGCAGCTATTTGGTGGGATGAATTACAAACATCTAGAATGAGGAAAGGAAAGTCCAAGATCAAGCAATGGGACAAAATGGTGAGTAAAATGAAAGCCAAATTTATGCCTAAAGATTATTAGTTAAATATTTTCAAACAATTGCAAAATTTAAGGCAAAAAGGAATATCAGTTAAGAAATACACAAAAGAGTTTTATAGGTTGAGTATTAGTGCAGGACATGCAGAAGATGACATGGAGAAGGTAGCTAGATATATCAATGGCTTAAGGTATGACATCCAGGATGAGATCAGCTTGTTGAGTCTAAAGACTATTGAAGATGCCTATCAAGTAGGTTTGAAGGTAGAAGAGAAGATATTGAGAAAACAAAATCAAAGGAATAGAGGAAGAAGCTCAGTAAGAGACAGAGGAACTACGAGACCAAGGGATCAGCAACATCAACATGAAGCAAGAAGTTCAAGTAGTAGACCACCACAGAGAGGAGAATTTAACAGAGGAAGATTTGTGCCCAGAGGAGGAGGCCGAGGAAGAGATGTTCGGTGTTACACATGTGGAGAATGGGGACATGTGTCATGGAACTGTCCTCATAATAAACCAGCAAGTCAAAGGAATGCAAATGTGGTTGAGGCAAAGCCAGAACCACCTCTACTTATGGAAAAGGAAGAACCCCCTGAAGTAGGAGAATCCCTATTATTGAGAAGGACTTTGCTTAAGACAAAGAATGAGATTGAAGAACCAGTGCAGAGGAAGAATTTATTTAGAACTACCTGCAAATCAAAAGGTAAGTGTTGTAAATTAATAATTGACAGTGGAAGAACTCACAACCTTGTTTCTACAGAGATGGTGGACAAGCTCGGACTAGCAAAGACAATACACCTTACTCCTTACAAAGTGTCATGGTTACAGAAGGGACATCAGATTATTGTGACAGAACAATGCAAGGTTGAGATACAAATTGGTATGTATAAAGATGTGATATTATGTGATGTAATGCCCATGGATGTATGCCATGTATTACTGGGAATATCGTGGTAATTTGATCGGAAAGCTATTCATGATGGGAGGAGAAACACTTATACTCTGGAGAAGGGTGGAACTAAACATACATTGTTGCCATTGAAGGACAACACTGACAAAGGAACACCTGGAAGTAGTATTATGCTGATAAGTTGAAAGGAGCTGCTACAAGAGGTAGTGAAAAATGAGGAGTTGCACTTTTCTATTGTGGGAAGACCAAAGGTAATTTTAAATTCCACAAACCTGGATGATTTTCTTGAAGCAGTTAAAATTATGTTAGATGATTTTGCTAATATTATTGTGGATGAGTTTCCAAATGCGTTGCCACCGATCAGGAGTATTAGTCATCATATTGATCTAATACCAGGAGCAAGTTTGCCAATTAAAGCAGTGTTCAGATTAACTCCTGAAGAGAACGCAGAAGTTAGAAGACAAGTGCAGGAGATGATGGATAAGGGGCTAATCAAAGAAAGCCTTAGTCCATGTGCTGTACCAACAGTACTCAGTCCAAAGAAACAAGGAGAATGGCGTATGTGCACAGATTCCAGAGCCATAAACAAGATCACTATCAGGTATAGATTTCCTTTGCCACGCATGGATGATTTAATGGATTGCTTGGGTGGATCAAAATATTTTACTAAAATAGATTTGAAGAGTGGATATCATCAAATAAGAATTCGAGAAGGTGATGAATGGAAGACTGCATTTAAAACAAACAGTGGGTTGTATGAGTGGTTAGTGATGCCTTTTGGACTCACTAATGCACCTAGCACATTCATGAGATTAATGAATGAAGTTTTGAAGGAATATGCAGGAAAGTTTGTTATTGTTTATCTTGATGATATTCTAGTCTTTAGTAGAAGTAAAGAAGAACATCTAGAGCATCTTAAATTGGTTTTAAGAACTTTGCAGAAAGAGAAACTACTGATAAATCTGAAGAAATGTAGTTTCATGAAGGAAGAATTAATTTACTTGGGATTTATAATTTCTAAAGAAGGATTGAAAATGGATCCAGAGAAAGTCCAAGTAATTGGAACTGGCCTATTCCCATAAATATATTTGAGGTAAGGAGCTTCCATGGTCTTGCAAGTTTTTATAGAAAGTTTATCAAAGGCTTTAGTCAGATTTGTGCACCAATTCTTGAAACAATTAAGGAGATCAATCAGCCATTCAAGTGGATAGAAGAAAAAGACAAAAATTTTAAATTGCCAAAGAGGAAAATCACAGAGGAACCAATTTTAGCTTTGCCTGATTTTGAAAAAGTATTTCAAGTTGAAATAGATGCTAGTGGAGTTGCAGTTGGTGCAGTTCTGAGTCAGGATCAAAGATCGATAGCGTACTTCAGTGAGAAATTGAATGAAGCAAAGAAGAAATATTCTTCTTACGATAAAGAGTTTTACGCTATTGTACAAGCCTTGAAGAAATGGAGACATTATTTGCTACCAAAGGAATTCATATTGTATTCGGATAATCATGCCTTACAGTTCATCAATAACTAGCCGAAGTTGAACCAGAAACATGCCAAGTGGGTATAATTTTTGCAAAGTTTTACTTTTGTGATAAAACACAAGAGTGGTAAGTCAAATAAAGTTGTTGATGCATTGAGCAGGGTAAGTTTTATTGTGCAAGAATTCAAAGTGGGTGTTGTAGGATTTGAGGAAATGATTGAAATGTACAAAGATGATGCAGATTTCAAAGATATCTATACAACAGTTCAGAATCCAATAGTTCATAACAGAAGTCAGTGGTTGGACTATCTCATTCAAGGAGGCTTATTGTTTAAAAGCAACAAGTTGTGTATTCCCAAATGTTCTATGAGGGAAAACATAATAAAGGAGAAACATAGTGGAGGATTATCTGGTCACTTTGGACAAGATAAAACCTTTGCTCAAGTGAATGTTTTTTATTATTGGCCAAAGATGCAGACTGATGTTAAGAAATTTGTTAAGAAGTGCAGGATATGTTAGCATGCTAAAGGGAAAAGCCAGAATACAGGATTGTACCAGCCATTGCCAATACCAAACCGACCGTGGGATGCAGTTAGCATGGATTTTGTTTTGGGATTACCAAAAACCTAGAGAGGGAATGATTCCATTTATGTTGTAGTAGATAGATTTTCCAAGATGGCACATTTCATTGCTTGTAATAAAACTAGTGATGCAACACACATAGCTAATATATTATTTTAAGAAACTATACAATTACATGGATTACCTGTAAGTATTGTGTCTAATTGAGATACAATGTTTGTAGGACATTTCTGGAGAACTCTTTGGAAGAAATTGGGAGCTAACCTTAGTTTCAGTTCAGCATACCATCCTCAAACAGATGGACAAACTGAGGTAGTAAACAGGAGCTTGGGAAACATATTGAGAAGTTTAATGTATCAAAATCCTAAGCAGCAGGATTTAGCACTAGCTTAGGCTGAGTTTGCTTATAATGATACTACAAACTGAAGTACTGAAATGAGTCCATTTTCGATTGTTTTTGGAATGAATCCAAGAGGTGTGTATGAGCTTAGAGATTTGGGTAAACAGGAGATCAGAAGTGCAAAAGCTGAAGAGTTTGCAGAACAGATGCAGAGACTACAAGAATATGTCAAAGGCATATTGCAGGAAAGCAATGGCAAATACAAACAGAGGGTAGATATGAAAAGAAGAGAGAAAGAATTCCAAGTGGGAGATTTAGTGATGGTGTATTTGAGAAAAGAAATATTTCCTGCTAAGACTTACAATAAACTGAAAACGAAAAAGATAGGACCATGTAGAATTAAAAGAAAGTTTTCAAGTAATGCTTATGAAATTGAATTGCGAGAAGGGATTGGGATATCACCTATATTCAATGTTGCAGATTTGTATCCATACAAGGAGACAGAGACAGAGCTACAGGAGGAGACTACAGAAGATGAAGTTCAAACTTTGAACTAGGAAGAACAAATGCCAAAGACAGTTAAGAAAGAAGTGGAAGTTGTTTTGGAAAAAAGAGTATCCAAAAGAACCAGAGGACAAACTTATTTCCAATATCTAGTCAAATGGAAAGGATAGCCAGTGGAGGATGCTAGCTGGTTGACAACAGCAGAATTGCAGAACTATGGAGTAAGTCCTAAAATTTTGAAGTACGGTTCTTTTCTTCCCCAAGAGTCTGATGTAGGAGCATCCGGACTTAGCCAGCAATGTGAAAGTTTGTTCACATGTTGTGGCTAGACAAGTTGAATTTCATTGACTTGATTGGTCAAAAGTCACTTTTACTGAGAGGGTTGGATCTCTCAAGAAATGAGTTGTATTTCATTATTGTAATACTTAGAAATTGTCTTATTTTAGGTTCAAAGATAAGTTGTTAGCATGTGTGTGTGGTAGAGCTAGGAATTAGAGATTTGTTGTTAGATTGATTAAAAATAGGGATTGAGTTGTTAGGTACAGAATAGAGTGATATTCGATTGGTAAAAAGAAGGGAAAATGTAATGAAAGGAGAATTGAGTGGAGCGAGAACAAGAATAGTGTGTGGATTGTATTTTGAAATAGAGGTCTTTTATTTGTGTAATCAAGCCAAGGCCGAGACTCTATAATTATTTTTATTGTGAATAAATGATGTTGTGTGTATGATTAGTTATCAAGTTTGCAGAATTCCTTGTTATGCTTTTGTTTTCTTTGTATTCAGAATATAGTGATGATTCACTGTTTTCATGCTTTGTAATAGAAAAACAGAGAGTTAATCGAAATCATGGCCTTTTCTATAAACGTCATTGTTTGTTGCCGATTTAATCCCAGCCGTTGGATCACCGATATTGGATCGGCAGAGTTAATTGACATGGTTTTGGTCCTGCAGGTGAAAATCTGATTTACACTAAGAATTAGCGCAAAACACCGAGCGGATCCGAAATCCAGACTTGAAATGTTATACACGGGACTTTTGTAACTTTGTCGGGTCCGTGAACAATTACATATCGCATCGCAAGTTTATTTAAGTGAAAGGCGGACCCCAAGTCTTCACGAGT
Organism: Pinus tabuliformis; assembly: GCA_031772625.1. Taxonomy (NCBI): domain Eukaryota; kingdom Viridiplantae; phylum Streptophyta; class Pinopsida; order Pinales; family Pinaceae; genus Pinus; species Pinus tabuliformis. The sequence goes on from CM062818.1 coordinate 1,811,337,139, forward strand.
TGTGATTAGAAACTTCCACTTCGGAGCATTGAGTGGGAGTGACAAGACCTTAAGCCGAGGGAAGTAGCGATTGCTGACAATGATCGACACGATGAATTGCATCGGGACTTTTTAAAAGGGAGAGCATTACATCGACGATTTGTGACTTGCAACTTGCGATTTGCGATGTCGCAATTTGATCTGGACCATCAATTCATTTAGATCGCGATCTCGTGTGAATCTCAAACATTTCTGTTTATAAAGGGTGAAAGGCATTATTTTGGTTGTTTTCAAAAGACAATCTGGTTATAAGAGAAAAGGCAGAGTTGTAAAGAAATGGGGAACCGTGGAGTGATTGTTGGGGTTTATTAATCCATTGTTTTTATAATTCATTTTGTTGTTAATCTGAAAGTGGGCAGTGCCTTAATGAGCTTGTTTCAAGTGTCCATATCGCAACGCTATGGCAAAGAAGCTCCTAGTGGGTTGTGTTTTTTTTATAACTCCTTTTATTGTTAATCTGAAAGTGGCCAGTGCTTTAATGAGCTTGTATCAAATGTCCATATCTAAATACCTGTACTCTCAACAAAAAATGAGCGGCCATATCTTAATAGATGATTCTAAGTAAAATAAAATAGAAAAAATAATAGAAAATTAAAATGTGCCCACATCTCAATAGGTGACTTCTATTGACTCTTCTAGCATAGATTTTATAACTTTGATTTGTGTTCTTTGGAAACCAGGCCACTTATATTATGTTGATAGAATTTAAGGGGCAACTAGTAAGGACACATTATTTTTCTTTAATGTTCAAGATATTGAATAAAGCAAGATAATGTTCAAGATATTGAATAAAATAACAACGCTTGGAACTTAGGAACTACAAAATGCTAATGGTGGTAATGATTATAGATTGTGTTAATTCAAATATAAGAATCTTTCAAAATGTTAATGGTGCTTTGGATTCAGCATGATAGATTGTGTTAATTGAATGAGAATTCATGAAAATATAAACATGTGTAACTTCTCTATTCTGTAAACAGTGTGAATTGCAAATTATAATTGATAATTAAAATTTTCAAAACCAACTAAAAATGATATATTTATTTAGATTTTTATATCATTATTAAAAATTAAAAAAAAAAATTGTTAATAGTTCACTGAAACATAGATACCCCTACCTTACATCTGGAGTGAAAAATCCCAACCCATCAAAGCACATTTTGTCCAGCGAGGAACAAATAATGTAGTCCATAACATAAAAGTTAAAAGAACTCTTAAACATATATATATTGTTTATCTCTGAAATCATGACTCAGTGAGTTCATCGGCAGTGTATACAAATCATTCCATGATTGGATAAAGGAACAAATAATGGAATGCGAAAGACAAAAGTTCAAGAAAATCGTACTGTAACTTTTTTATAGATATATACACTGTAATTTTTTTATTTTATAGATATATACATTGTAAAGAGTATGTATGATTTTTTTTCTTTCATTATTATTTATGTACAATATTAATCATATCATGACTTTACTTTGTATCTCTAAATCATATCTTAGTAATATTATTTAATTATTATAAAATTTGTAGTTTTTATCTAAATTTTTAATATTTTTAGTGATTAGATAGGGTGTGTGTTTATTTTGTTTTGTGAGTTGTAAGGGGATAAAATCCCCCTTCAATGGGAAGAAGCCTTTGAAGTCTTAGAGGTAGGCTTTGTTATAGGGAAAAGTGTCTACTCAGAACTGCTTATCCCAATAAGGTGTGATAGCTGCCTTAGAAACAAACAAAGTAAAGCTACTTTCGTTTTTCCTTTATGAAGTATAGATAGAGAAGAACAAAGAAGACTAACCTCTGTCTTGCGCTAATCTCCTAGTTCGATTCCTATCTTCCTTGATAGTCTTTCGCTACTTGTTCCCTTACACGCCCAGCTTCACAGAGTACCTGTAAGATCACAGTAGCATAGCACTATACAAGAACATGGATCTATAATCATAAACAATCTAGGATCAGATGTAAATTGACCATACAAATGCAGCAAATATAAATGACACAAGAGTATGGAGGAAGACTTGAATAGCTTTTATTGATAAACAAGAAAGAGCCAAGGGGAGTTACAACTAGTTGTTCTGACTTGCATCATCCTCTCAGCAAGGAAGCCCCTCTTCACCTCATACAAAGCTTAGATCACCCAACAATCTGATGTTTGTCTCAAGAAACCAACAACAATTCCTTACAATATGCAAAATTCCAGCCTCTGGATCTCTGGGATGAGGGATCCATATATAGATGTCTGTAAGGGAGATGAGTCATCTTGTGACTTGATTAGTGTCTTCCCTCTGATAGTTCTTGCTTCCACTTGGAGATTGATGATCTCTTACTCATCCTTGGTCGAATTCAGAGAGGCAAGTGTCATAGGAGAAGTTTCTGGAAGTTTCCATTGCCTCTCCACCTCGCAGAATGACACTGCCATTTGTCATTTCTCACCCATCGCACCCCATAGAAGGGCTTTTTGAAATGAAACGCACCCAAATGGTGTGTTTAGGTGAGATGCAATGCACTTTGCCTATGGAGTAGCTGAAATGATCCTGTTTTGACCAATTCTGAGCAGTTTTTCATGGAGAACTTCTGGGAGAAGCTGTAATCAGTTGACCTTGTTCCTTTAGGGGTTAGAACAACACTTTTAGGGACTTAGGAGCCCTTGGTTTATGGACATTTCATGCTTGGGGTTGTAGTGCCCAAAAATGTCTATAACAGTTGCCCCCTAAAGCATGAGGTCGTTAATCTTTTGATGTCGGGTGAAATGCTTTATTATGAGGATCCGAAGTCCTTTCAAGCTCGGAGGAGACCTGTAATAAGATACAATACAATACATTATCTTCATAATATTTTCATGATCTAGCTAAGGCTGGCATTCCCATGCTCAGCTTTATAAATTCATTTTCATGTACATAGGACAGACAATTGTCAGAGTGTAGACTGATGATTCTGGTAGAGCCATCATCCCTTTGATTGGATGACTATCTGTGCAGCAATGATGTACATTTAATGTCTTTATTTCCCTGAATATATATCACAGCCCGGATGGATGAAACTAGATCCGAGGTCTTCAATCTCGTTCGATCTTCACTCGAAGTACAAGTCTATCCATGTGAGAGATGTTCTAGAGTCGAACATGGAAAGACATCTCCTGATTACCAGCCAATGACATAAGTTGTTAACAGGCGCGAGAGGAATCACCGATAATGATAATGACCCTCAAGGTACTACAGTACAATTCATGTGGTGTGAATAAAGGACTTGGCGTCGAACACCACATAAAATCTTTCGGTCGAAGGCCATTGATGTAAACTTGTCGCCGAAAGTGAGAAACTTGCCATTGAGGCATGCAAGCTGCAAAGTACTGAATGGGGTGTTCCTAGATCTACTTCTTAGATAATGAGCTGATGTCGACAAGAAGCAATCCGTCACAAGAGGGCCTTAATGAATCCCACATCAATGACATGGAACGGAGCAAATGATTTTGATGGAGGTGAAAACGATCTGGTGATATAAGGTTCAGGGTGGCTGTCATGAAAGAATGGAGTATAAATGTATTGTATTGGGTGAGACACAGGTGAATTCTCTGAATGGCTTCTCTTGAACATATCGGCGACACTGACGTGATGGATTGGTAGCATTAACCCTAAATGTGGATGGTATGATGGGACCATGGTGATGTGACTGGTGAATGAAACAACCCTACCCGACTTGGATGCGGAGTGAAAGTGTCATGTTCAAGAGCGACTTGCTACCAACAAAGTTTCTTCAAGTTTTCTTCTCAATTTTTCCCCAGTCATTGCTAACCAGTACCTCTTTATTTTTGTCAAGCTTGAGGAGGATAACATATGCTTGTTTTATAATTTTCCCTTCGGGCAAACCCATCGCTATGTTTTAATGAGCCTAGCAATAGTGAAACTCGTTCTCGTCTATAGACAAGTTTGTCACTATTAAATTTTAATGAGTTTAATGACAAAGATAACTCGGTCCTTTTCAATTTTAGAGAGTCTGAAAAGGAACGTAAAGGAAACTCCAAAAATTCCTTTTTCGTCATCTAATCCCTTAAGTCCGAAAAAGTATAAAACAATACAGAAGGGATGAATTTTCGATCCTTTTAACGAGCCAAACAAGAAAAGCGCTCGATCTTTTTGTGTAATAATCCCTTAGGTCCAAAAAGATTAAAATTTAGAGGAGGGATAGCACTTCCGGTCCCTTTAACAAGCTGGAGAGGCCAATGGCTCGGCAACCTTTTCATATTTTACGAGTCATTTGAAAAGAGCTTAAAGGAGACTTGTCTTTTGAGGAACGAGTGATAAAATGGGTAGCAGCTGATTCCAGGTAAGCTTTGGAATTTTCCAATTACGGCAGTGTTACAAGGATGGCTAGTGGGATCACTCTTCGTAGCGGTTCCTCAAAGGGGGTAAACAATCAAATGGAGGTGAATGATCGGCCAATACAGAGTGGAGGTGATGATGAGAACACAACCAAGGCTTTAAAGGCTGAAGTACTACATTCACGATGGTTATTTACCAGGAAATAGTTCATTTTTTAATGAGCGTAAATGTGGGGAGAAACATTTGCTCATGACTTATGTTTATTTTTTAACGAGCTTGAACTATGTGCTAAAACTGCTCGATGCGGGTTTATTTTTTAACGAGCTTGAACCCTGCAGTAACACTGCTCGTGGCGGGTTTATTTTTTAACGAGCTTGAACCCTGCAGTAACACTGCTCGTGATAAGTTTGCATGCCCCCAACATAATAACGCAAATCAAGGTGCATGCCCCCCAAGCTTCATTGCATTCAACTCGGTGGTTGGAATGAAGGTTTACCTTTGATATTTGGAAAGGGGATTTGTTTCATTTTTTAATGAGGTTGACACAGTAAAAGAACTATCCTCATGACTCCTTGTTTCATTTTTTAACGAGGTCGACATGAGATAAGAAAAATCCAGAAGATGGGAGTGATGGTGGTAATCTTCCCATTGTGCCTCCCCTATCATCATTGATTGAATGATTCCTTCGTCTGTAGAATGTACATGCGACCAAGGATCTGAAGAGGTACCATATTCCTTAGACCTATCTATCCAAACACTCGATGAGCATTGGTTTGGGTTTGCCCCCCACGCCAATAAAATTGATTGCTACAATATTTCTAAAATGGCGATGATCCATGCTGACAAAATGTTTAGGAATCTTCTGAATCCTTTAGATATAGAAGATTTCATATTGTAGGTTTCCACTGTGGCCACTTCCGCTGGATTACTTTGAGGGGCAAAAGTACCCATTAAGGCAGGGTCTTTTAGGAGGCCTACTCCAATATTTTGAAGCGAATTATTGCTTCCATGGATCGTTGGAATGCTTCCCGTAACTTGTGAACTATTAGGGAGAAATGTTTGTTGTTCGACGATTTTAATTTCTCCTTGAAAGGGAAATGTAATCTTCCTGAAGTAGGTCGACAGAACTGCGGCCATGGCATATATCCAGGGCCTTCCCAGTAGGATGTTGTAATCGAGGTTTCCATCGATTACTTCAACATCAGTTTCTACTATTTTGCCCCCTAGTTCAACTTGCAAGTTACTTAAAATCCCGTATGGAGTGTATGACCGTCCATCAAATGCTTTGAACATTGTTGATGATCGTGACAAGGGTGGTGAGCCTAAATTTTTCCAGCAACTCATCGACATAATACATGTAGATGCCCCCTCATCAATAATTGTTTGATGAACAGTTTTGTTGAGGGATTTCACTTGAATAAGGAAAGCTAGTTGAGCTGGTAACTGAGGGTCATATCCTTTATGATCAAAGGCCACAAGATTGGAATCCATTGGGTCAATCCCACCTATTGCTGATAATAAAGCTTGCTCTTGGGAGGGGCAATTTTGCGGTACCTCAAGTGTCGACATAGCGGACGGCGATTGGGCCAGGTCCTCTACTATATTATAATTCTGTGCTACTTTGGCACGAGGATTAAATGTCGATTTGTGTACTACTCCCTTTGGCGGCTTTATCATTGGTTCAGGAATGATGGGTGGCACAACTTCGGTCAAAGTTGTTGTCGAACTACTAGGTTGTTCATTAGCCTTGTTATTCGACAGCTGTGGATTCCCGTAATCTTTATTCCTTGTCAAAGCATCATTTTGCTGCTTTGAGATAGACAACATAAGCACTTGGGATCGGGAAGCATTTTGATTAGAAACCAGTTTGGTTCCCGGGTTTGGAAACGGATCAGTCAATACTGCTGAGGTTTTTGAACTCTTAAAGAGTTTCTTAACTTCAACTTTATGTGGACAATCTCTCATCCGATGATCCTCATCGCATATGTGACACCCCGCAGGGGGTTTCCTTTGCCCAGAAGGGTTTGCAGAAGGTTTTTTAGGAGATGACTCATCCTGCTTCTTTCTTCTCCCTTTCTTTTTCTTCTTGCCCCCTGGTTGCTTCAGTTGTTTGCCCTTGTCGGTCGACACGGCATTCACTTCTGAGGCAAGAAGTTCCTCATTTGCATTTTGACTAGAAATCTTACGAGCCTTTTTAGATGTAGCCTTCGTTGATTTCGTGTTTGTGGTACCAATCACGCCATCGTCAGCATGAGAGTCATTGTTTGATTTAGGAGGAGGAGGAACGAAAAATTCTGGTCTGGGAGCGTCAGGGATTTTATCGTAGAGTGTGCCAGACTGAGTATAAATCAAGTCTAAATATTGCGCATGAGCAATAACTTGCTTTTCGGTGACGACTCCCCCTTTTGCCACATCTTCTGTAATGGAAGGTAACAAAGACTTAATAAACCATTCAGCTAAAAGCTGATCAGGAACATACGTTTTTACCATTCTACGACAATGTTGCCACTCATGTATATGATCAGATATGTGAGTGGCCGTTGTTTGTTTGAAATTGGTAAGAATTTCTGTTCCCATTTCGTACCTTATCGATAACTGAAAATGGGTTAAAAAGGTTGTGGCTAGGGTACTGAAGTTGTCAAACAAATCTCTGGGTAACTCGATATACCATTTTGCTGCCGGACCAGTTAACATCCTCTGGAAAAGGCAAAGCCTAATTGAATCATCGTTTAGGGTGTTTGATGAACACCACAGATGAAATGTCATCACATGATTCGACGGGTCTTCACCCGAATTTCCATTAAATTTAGGAATATCTGACGTAAGTTTATGCGGAATCGCTGGCCACCAAGGGGCATAAGCAATTGGATCATTCGTCAGCCGGTTTAGATCTGGTAATTCTAGAGTTGCTACAAAGGGCAACTGTTGATTCAGGTTAGGCGAAGCATACCCAGGATAAGATGGAATCGCCTGAGTAGTGGGTATTTGCATACTAGCATAATGTATTTGATGCTGGCAACTTTGAAAAGGTTGATGGGCATAACCATTATAATATGGTTGTTGATAACCACTTTGGAAATGTGGTTGCCCGTTACTTACAAAGACTTGTTGCTCAGGTCCTTGATATGATTGCTGGAATGGCGGTTTTTTAGATTGAATCAGCCATGGTTGTTGGACCATTGGCTGTTGCCCAGTACTGGATGATTGACCAAGATGAGAAGTCATAGTACTTGTTTGAGCCCGAGTCGCTCCGGATAAGGAGGCACTAACCTAAAGTTGTGATTGAGTCGTTGAGACAAGAGGCTGTTGTATTGCAACCTGAGAAACTTGGGGTTGACATACAACATGTAGCGCTTGTACTTGCGACGCATTGACCATAGCAGGTATAGTGGGAATATTCGACATAGGGTGGACTGGTTGCATTGAATATACAACCCTTGGTTGTTGAGGCAGTATTGGTACCCAACCGCTGGATGTAATTCCAGTTTGACCTGAACTTTGTTGTAAACTCCCACAAGGTTGTTCTCTGGGAGGGAACAATGAAAAGGCATACTGCCCTCCATATGGTGGAAATCCATTACTTAAAGGGTAGATTGGCCTTTGAAGACACATTGGATCAATTTGTTGAGTTTCAACATAAGAAATACCAGATGATAATCTGGATGAAGAAATAGGAACTGACCATGTCATTGAAACAGTCCCTGATTGGACTCTGGCTTGTTGTTGATAACTTGCCGGGACAGATGGTATACCGGCGAACATCGTTGGAGTAGCAATAGGAGGCTCTGCTACTGCTGCGTCGGATGACACAGTCCTGGATGTCAACAGTTGTTCAGACATATCTAGTCTATCCAAAAGATTTTCTAGCAATTTCGATTGACTTTCTTCCACCATTGCGGATTACTCGATCAACTAAAAATAAAGGGGAGATATGTTTCCGAATTAAATGAATTTTAGACGCTTTGACACAACTTGTTTTTTCAATTTTTAAGAGTCGAGAAAAAACAAAAGATGACTCTAGTCGCCTTCGATTTTTAATGAGCCTGAAGTGACAAGTGCTCAGATGGACCTTTTCCATTAAAGAGTCTGAAAAGGAACGAAAGGGACTGCTCTGGAAATCTAGGTAGAGGGATTACCAAACCAATCACAAAACTGCAGAATAACTTTTACGGTACGGCAGTCAATCTTCCTGAATGTTGTGTTCAGTGCATTTCGATTGATAGGGCGGCAGACACGACTTCCTATGGATAAAGGATCAAGCCTATTGTGGTCTCCCAAAATATACTCGACGGTACGTGGGAGCACAAGTCCGTACTGGCACTTGTCGTCTCAAAGTGGAGGAATCACCCAACCATCAGTGAGAACAATAGTTACCAGGCTTTACGACGCCGGAATACGTCTCTAGCCTAGACTTCTAAATGTTGTGCGTTAAGTTCCAAAGCATTGTTAGATTCATTGAATTTATTTTATAGTTGATCTTGTTTATGAAGTTTGCCTTTTAGGTTCACCGCGAGATGTAGATGTAATTCCTAAAATGCAATCGAAGATGATAAACAATATTTTTATCTTCTTTGTGCAATGAAAATCCTAGCTACTAAGGAAAGAAAGACATAATTCTTTCACAAAGAGCAAAGAGCACACTCTAAATGCACTTTCCTAAATCAAACCAATTAGACTGTCTAAATGCAAATGCACATGCATGTATTTGTTTTCGACTTTCTTAGTATGTAAATGATAAAAAGAAAGTTGATGCACAAATGTAAATTACTTTTCAAGCGACAGTTAACAACAAGTTTCTTTTCGAAATCAAAAATGGAGACAATCACAACACCTTACGATTTTGAAATGAATACTTGTTTTCGACACTAGAAAAATTACAAATTCAGACCAAAAACAATAGTAACAGGATAATTGACTATCAACAGCAATCAAACTCTTTCCTATGATTGAAAACGACACTTGCGACACTTTCAAATCAAAGGACGAGAGTGCGATTATGTTAATTTTTGCAAAGGAGAACTGAAAATGACTCAACAAACACACAAAAACATTCACAGTTCTTTTGTACAAAGGAGGCGGAATAACAGCAACGAAAAGGGGTTTCAAACAGAGATATACTGATCACAGGTAGCAAAATTCATGAATAGAACTGGAAAGAATGAATCACAGAAACCAAAATTGCACAATGCCTAGTCTAATCAGTGCACCTGTAACACAGGGAATTTGAAATGCAGCGCACCTACTACACTCGGGAAGTGCGCTGAATTTCAGATTCTCAGAACAGTACCTGCGTTGGGCTAGAGATGAGACTTTGCTTGGGTTCTGGGTCACAGTTTGCAGTTTAGTTCATGGGTTTTGGCCGAGCAAAAGGTAATCAGTAATGCAACAATCAGGGGTAGATCTAAGGAGGATCTAAGAGCTACCACAAGGGCAATCAGAGAGTTTGTGAATCAGTTGTTTAAAGCATAAACAAATCCCGGAGATCGACTGAAGTGGCATTTATCTACTTTGCATTTGCATAGCAAATGCAGTTTGAAAGCTACCTGGCACGACTTCAGACTCCGTCCGTAAGTTTATGAAATAGACAACAAGGAAGATAAACAAACAAACTAACTCGTCCCCAGCGGAGTCGCCATTTTGTTACAGGGAAAAGTGTCTACTCAGAAATGATTATCCCACTAAGGTATGATAGCTGCCTTAGAAACAAACAAAGTAAAGCTACTTTCGTTTTTCCTTTATGAAGTATAGATAGAGAAGAACAAAGAAGACTAACCTTTGTCTTGCGCTAATCTCCTGGTTCGATTCCTCTCTTCCTTGATAGTCTTTCGCTACTCGTTCCATTACACGCCCAGCTTCACAGAGTACCTGTAAGATCATAGTAGCATAGCACTATACAAGAACATGGATCTATAATCATAAAAAATCTAGGATCAGATGTAAATTGACCATACAAATGCAGAAAATATAAATGACACAAGAGTATGGAGGAAAACTTGAATAGCTTTTATTGATAAACAAGAAAGAGCCAAGGGGAGTTACAACCAATTGTTCTGACTTGCATCATCCTCTCAGCAAGGAAGCCCCTCTTCACCTCATACAAAGAAACCAACAACAATTCCTTACGATATGCAAAATTCCAGCCTCTGGATCTCTGGGATGAGGGATCCATATATAGATATCTGTAAGGGAGATGAGTCAACTTGTGACTTGATTGGTGTCTTCCCTCTGATAGTTCTTGCTTCCACTTGGAGATTGATGATCTCTTACTCATCCTTGGTCGAATTCAGAGAGGCAAGTGTCACAGGAGAAGTTTCTGGAAGTTTCCATTGCCTCTCCACATCGCGGAATGACACTGCCTTTTGTCATTTCTCGCCCATCGCACCCCATAGAAGGGATTTTTGAAATGCAATGCACCCACATAGTGTGTTTAGGTGAGATGCAACACACTTTGCCTATGGAGCAGCTGAAATGATCCTGTTTTGACCAATTCTGAGCAATTTTTCATGGAGAACTTCTGGGAGAAGCTGTAATCAGTTGACCTTATTCCTTTAGGGGTTAGAACAACACTTTTAGGGACTTAGGAGCCCTTGTTTTATGGACATTTCATGCTTGGGGTTGTAGTGCCCAAAAATGTCTATAACAGGCTTTTTGGGCCAAAGTCCACAATGATGGCTGCCAAAATTGAGTGTAAAGAGATGCTAGAAAAATGCAATTCATTTTCATTTTCCCACTTGCCATACACATGTACACATGTTTATTTAAGATGACGAACAAAACTTATGCAAAATATGCAATAAATATACTATAAAAAAGTGTGAGTACTTTGAAATCCACACATCCCCACAATAGGTAAAGCAAATTTTCCGAGACACATGTGTGTGGAGTCCACTCAAAGCAAGTACTTGAACCTTTCTCCAAGCCACCACCAACTGGGTCTCAATCTTGTCAAATGGATGGTACTCAGGTACTTGATTAAAACTGGTTATAACAATGGAGACTCAGGAGTGTACGAGTTTGTTGCTTCCCACAAAAGTCATCTATAGGGTAATATACTGGTCATTATGGAACCTTCACGAAGAACCGGAGAAGTAATTGACCATTGAACCTTATGTGATAGGATTAGAACTAAAGTGGCGGGTAGCCACTAAGTGAGCACACTAACAAGCGTACCTAGGGTTTTACCTCTTGGTATCATGAAATCACTTCTTTGGGGAATCCCTTTTTGTTTGTTGATGAAGGAATTTTTAGGTTTCCTACTCATGGCTAAGACATAATAGGATTTCATATTCCAATTTATCATAATCAATGCCAATAATTAATAAACATTTTTTATGCTCTACAACATGTCTTGCAATTAGAGAATTCAATGAAAATATATCCAATGTGTGTTAAATTTCTTCTTGAAATATTTATGGAGACTAGCCATGTATTTGTTTCATATATTTAAGACGAATAGTGAGAGCATAGTATATTTTTTTTGCATGTATGTTAAACAAATCAACACCAATTAGAAAGAGCATGATAAATATAACTATAAAATATAACTACAAAATTAGAAAGAGCATGATAAATATAACTATAAAATATAAATATAACTATTTTTACATGATTCTCCAATTCTTGTCTTAGGAATATTACCATTTCTAAGGTATCTTTTGTCCTCTAATCTTCATTTTTAGACTATATATTGTTTTTTAAATTCCCTCATCCCATGAGATTCGTGTAACTAGAATCGAGGTGGATAATTTCATTGGTTGTCCATGAGCCCATGGAACCATTTGTTATTGTTATGTTTGTGTTTAAATACATTGTATTTTTTCTCTTTATAGTAGCATTACCTCTTGAAAATTTTCATTTATGAGTTTGATATTTCCCTTAGATTTTGATCCACTTATTCAACATATTATTGTTCACACTTATGGTAGAGATAGTGGAAATATTGCTTAGTATCTAAAACCTCATAAACCACAACTATTTGTGTAGCTTCCCATCTTATTTCTCCTCAATGTCACATGCTTAAGATGTGAACAATGTAAATGTATAAAATGTTGCATGCTTAACATGTAAACAATGAAAATGTATGAAATAAAACCTCAAGTGAACCTACTTTGTGTACCAATAAAATAAGTGTGAATTTGAGTAGAATGAAAGTGATTAGTGTTTTAGACACAAGTCAATCCTAAGTAATCTAGTCCCACAAGCAATAATCTCTCCACTCTCCCCCAACACATGTTTAAGAAATGGAAAAAACTAAACATTTGGGAATAGGATCAAAGCGTTAGTGGTAAAGGTGATCTATTGTTCTATAACCCCAAAATTTTACTAGTGAATAGGTTTGAAGCTTTGTTTGGTTTCACAACAAGTCACATTTACTAAGTGAAACATTGGATATTTTTCAAAATTAGTTCTTCTTAGCAACAATTTTTCATTTCTTCAAAAGACCATATGAATTCTAAACTCAAAATGTTCCCTACAACAAGGATGGTTTTATATATTTTTTCATATATCTCATTCATCAAACATATTAAAATCCAATGCCAAGTAAAAGGGATTGTGAGAAGAGAAGGAAATAAAAAAATGATTAAAAAAGAATAGGTGATAAGAATAAAATTATAAGAACTGGAGAGTAAATAAAAACCTAAAGAAGTGATCCAAAATGGATTTTGGATAGACTCCTGAGTCTAAGTGGTCCTCACAGAGGAAAAGTGAAAGTCCAAGGAAGTTCCTAGAAATAGCCCCATTGTAGAGATCTTTTTCTTCTGAATCTACTGCAACTTGAATGGGCTAAAATGGACTTAGGATGCAAAAGTTATCGCATGCAAAAGATGCCCAGTTCCTTTGAAAAAAAGAGCAAAAACCCCTAAAAATAGCAAAGAACCCTCAAAAAGGGAAATCGCATCGGAAAAAGGCAAAGGCCAGATTTTATGCGAAGGTGGAGGAAACTATGATCCGCCGATCTGATCGATCGGATCAGAGACAGACAGAGATGCAATATTGGGACCTGGATCTATTGATCCCCAATCATGCGATCGCCGATCGTTGATGATTGGATCGAAATCAGAGCTACACAGACGAGCGGCTATATACATATATATATGTGTGATGCAATAGCCAGACCTGATAAAGCAATAAACGATATTCCATAAATTTTGAAATCTGCCCAAAGGCATTTTCTATGTATTTTCGCATATTTCGTTTAATAAACGTAAAGCGAACGACAACGCCGATGCGATGAAAACCGGACCCGAAAGGGTTTGAGAATGGAAATATATATTGTTTCAAGTCCGCATGAAGCCATTTTTGCATTATTTCCAATGTTTTAACGTATTTTCCAAATGCAAAGGAAATCCATGAAACAAGCGGGATTTCAGGAGGAACAAAGCGGTAAGTGGTCTGGGTCGGGCTCTGTTGGAGCCCATACATTGGATGCCATGTGTCCAGGCCGAGGAGAGAGAAAACCACCCTCATCGGGCGGTTAACCTCCGTACGGAAGGGACACCCGAAATAGACCATAGTCGTTGGATCTGGATCTCCCAGATCAACGGTGGAGATGTGATATCGCTACAAAGGCGGACCCGATAGGAGTTATAAAGTGGATTCATAATATTTCAAATCCGATGAACAATGTTTTGGAGGATTTTCCATGTTTTTGCAGTGTTTCTCTGTGTTAATAGAAAATGACTGTTTCTAAGGATTTCAAGTGCCGATGGTTCCATTCCATTACAGCACAGGTGGCCACTATCCCCAAGGGCATTTAGCAATGATTTCTAACGCTTAGAGAGGGGATTTGAGTGGACAAAGGCTGGAAGACAGAGAGCCCGAAAGGGAAAATGAACAGGCAGCGCCGATTTGGCTTAAAAGCCATGAATGTCAGGAATAGCGGGGGGGGGGGGGGTTGTTGTTTGCTGTTGAGATTGTTGTTGGGGTTTTGTTGCTGAAAGTGAAGCCAAAGCAAGAAGCTAAGGCGCAGGAGGCAACACAGAAGAAAAAATAGTAGCCGAGGGAGTCACTTGGAAGTCAAGTGAAAAGCCAAGGGGGCTGTAAAATGATAGAGGGCAGAAAGGAGCCAGAGCCAAAGAGCAAGAGCAGAAGAGCCAGAGTCAAAGCCAAGAGCCAGAGCCAAGAGCCAGAGCTTCAAGAGCCAGGGGATCAAATGGTGTCTAAACCCACTGACAGCAAGAGTTGAGCCAAGAGCTTGTAGAAAGGACTTATACCATAATCCAAGAGGGCCTAGTTGAGTTGACTAGAGCTCACAGAGATGTAGCCCAAGAGTTGTGGGTGAACTCCTAATTAAATTGTTGTTTCTGTGTGATTGTTTATTGTTGCATTGTTTACTATTATATGCATTTGTATATCAGTTTTAGCACATCAACTTACAGTACAAACAATAGACCTTAAAGCATATAATTAGTTAAAAACCAATACAAGCATACACCCATATTTTCAAGCACATATTCAATTCCGCATTGGTTAATCATTAAGACTTGGGAAAATTTAAAGCTTTGGAAGTGGGAGAGGTTCTTGGAAGTTAGACAAGAAGCCTAAGTGCCCCATCTTCAGATCAAGAAGCCAAAAAGAGTGGCTAAAAAATGAGAAGAGGATGAAGATAGAAAAGTTGATGAAGAAGATATTGTATAATAATTTGCATGGTTGTTGAACTAAAGACTAATAGAAATTAAAATTTATTCTTATAGAAGAACTCTGTATACATATTGAGGGAATTATCACTAACTTAATGATATGGAGAATATTTTGAATTTGAGAGAATGGAATATTTTTCTCATATCATCAATACATGCATGCTAATATTTTTTTGCATATAATATATGAATAATATTGATTAATCATGAGCCTTTCGTGGAGCATTGTAGTGATATGCAATAACAAACTTATTTTTATGCAAGCATGAGTCTACATTGCACTTTGTATGTCTTTGAACACAATTGAACAAATTCTCATAACCTTCATGAGGATTGAAAGAATAAAGTTGTGAGGTGTTAAAAGGTAGGGATCATCATTTTTAGTCAAACAAATGTTTCTAGGTTTTGGAGCACCTATGTGATAACCCTTTTTGCTAATGGCTCTTGTAAATATTTCCATGAATTGTAATTCATGTAAATTATATGCAAATGTAATGGTTTATCTTGGTTAAGTAACATCCTTAGTTTTTGTGGCTTACCCTCAACCATTACAATTTGTAGGTGGTTCACAATTTGCATGAAATCAAGGGGTTTCCTATTTGCAATGAATCATTAACCACACCAAGTGATTTTTCTTTAGTTGTTGTTTCATCTCAATTTTTAAATACACGCTATTACTTTCATTGCTTATCTTGTCTTGGTTCTATTGTTTCATTCTCCGTTGTTTTCTTTTTTAGGATCATATTTCCTCGTGCATACTGTTAACACCCAGGTTGTTCCCTTTGACTCCCAAGGGAATACGGCCGGGGTAACCACTAACCAAGCTTTGGATTACAGTTTCTAGCCAAACTGTAATCAGAGAGGGCTCTCTCTTTAAAATTTATCTCTGTTTTGTGAGGATTTTAGGCTAGTTATGAGTTCAGTTTTGTTTAACGTTTTGGTTGAGTGATGTCTTTCAGTACTTAAGGTGGAAATCTTCAGACAGTTTTTAGTCCATTGGGCAATGGAGTCTGTGGCTACAGGTTGTTTGAAATGTTGAGTGAGATTGTTGAAAGAACAGGGCCATTTAGATATTTCATGAAACAAACTTGAAATTGTGATGATGAAGTGCGTTTAACCAGTGAAAAGCAATTAAGAATTTTCCACTAAGCTGGGGGTGTGAGAAAGAGATATATTGCACAGGAGCAGATTTGAATTCCTGAACAATAACCACTGTGAAAGATATAGTCTGAAAGTGCAGCAATTAAGAATTACACCTTATAACTATAACTGAAGAAAACATTTATAACAGCATAGATTGAGATCAGGGTATCCTATGAATAAGTCCTGAAACTATTCTTTTTCTTTGCCATTAACTGTGAAACATAGAACATGAATGGGTTATGAAGAAATAATTAAAACACATAACGAAGAGTTTAAAGGAAACTTATTGTGCCATGAAATACGCAGGAATCCTCTAGCATTCAGCAAACACACACAACGCCTCAGACAACACAGAACTTTGGAAATTCCATCAGCCTTTGTATTAATACTCTGAACATTTACAGCATAAGATCTCTAGAAGAGAAAATCAACAACAACCCCTGCTCCTTCGGCGAGGGGGAATATATACAATCGGTGATACAAAATATCTGAACCGCTGAGTCACTTGAGAAATAAATATGTTCACCAACTTTACAAAATAGCAGATAAGGAAATTATTACTGCTCTAAATACAAAGTGAATGCCCTTTAATGCTGTCAGAAGTCTTTTTGAGCTTTGGAGGCCACTGAGTCGGCTGAGCATTTTGTATTAATGTTGAATGATGTGTCTTTATGGCTTTGTCATGTTGTAGCTTTCTCGGCCCTGTCATTTGTAGCTGTCAGTATTGATTTAGTGGCCGAATTGGCTTGCTGAGTTGGCTCAATTTATTCTTTTCCAAAAATACTGAATGCATCAAATTTTCCTGTATATGATGACTTGTGTTTTTTGATTGCAAAACGTGATGAAAGGCTCTTGATTACAGTATCAACTGTATCATTTTGGTCCACCATTCCTGTGTGGGCAATTGATGTCTCAAAATTGCATCCAAGGTCTCATCTGCCTCTGTATATTTGTAGAAGTTTGGAGGCACTTCAAACAAATGTTTGATCTCATTCATAATGAAAAATAAGTTCTGTACTCTGTCATAAAGACTTTGCCCAGATACTGGCCCTATTTCTTCTGAGGTGCTCGGTCTTTCAGTGATCTGATTGGTGGCAAATGTATTGACCCTTTTTGCATAGTTCTCATGTGAAAGTAGCCTCCCTGCGCTGTTCAGTAAGCCAGGAAGACCTCTGCCTTGTAATGCAGCAAACTTATCCATGAATTTGTTTACTTCTATCTGCATGTCCTGGCTTCTTCTTTCCAGTGTTTGTACCAGGCTTCTTAATGTAAGGACCCTCTTTATCAGCAGGATGGTTTCAGTTCTATTGGGGATTCCCATTGCTGCCAGCTGAGGACCTGTACGGTTATTGAGCACATTAATCATTCTGTTGGCTATCTCAGGCATATTGCCTAGAGATGCCCTTGCTCTCTGGACTTCCCTGTGTGCTTTGCCTATGAGCTCCATTTGCTCATGAATAGTCTCAATATACTGCCACTGATCTGTGATTGATTGGCCAATGTTGGCCCATAAAACTATCTTGAGCTCAGCCACCACTTTATCAAGGGTGAGCTCTTTCTCCAGCTCCTTTATCTTCTCCTTAAGGGCCTTTATTTCCCTTCCTTTTTCTGCTACACTTTGCTTGGATTTGTCATATTTTTCATTCAGCTTAGCTAAATTCTCTCTGGCTTCATTTAGCTCTGCCATTTGGGCTTCTAAGGCCTGGATTTCATTCTTCAGCTTCTGCATGTCAAGGCTTGGAGCCTGCTCTGTTGTTGGTGCTGGTGCTGATGTAGATGGCGCTGTTTGAGCTATCCGTTCTGTAGGAGGAGCACTAGTTTGAGGGGGTTCCTCAAGGTTGATTATTTGTGGAGGAGGCTGAGATGTTTGGCCTACTTCCTTTTGTTGTAGGGCTGCCTGCAGTGCAGCCTCTGATTCTCCCAATTTCTCTTCTGTCTGGATCAGCTGTTTGTATAATGATATCAACATACCTGCTGCATCTTGGTCATGCCTCAGCTGGGCAACCTCTTCTGTCTGTGGGTGAAGAGTTGCTGGGATCTTAACCATCTTCCTTAGTGCTGCCATGTCTGCATCTCTTAGTTTCAGCAGCGCTTGTATAGCCTTGGTGTCCTTGGGATCATGCCCAAGTTCTATGATGATATCCTCCAATGCTTTGATTCGGTTGTCCTTTGCCTGGGAGGATGCTTTCTCCAACTCAAGTTGGGCAGCTGTATTATTTAGGCTATTTTCCAACCTATAATTCACCAATGTTTTGTCTGCAAGAGTGGCATATACCATCTCACCCGTTTGCTTGTGTAATTCAATATGATCCATAGGGTGGATGTCTTTTGCAAGGACCTCAAGGTTGGTCCTTATATAGTCTGTAGCTGACTGTGGCTGCAGCGTGGTTGGCATGAAATGACTCATTATCATTTTGCCCTCTTCTACATCATATGCAGACATCAACCTCTGCTGGTTTGTAGGAGCCATTTTCAATAGGTGATTGTACAGTTGTATCCTAAGTGACTCATTCTTCTTTTTGATATCAATAAATTGTTGTTTGATGCCTGTTTCAGCTCTCCGTTGCTGGCTTGAGGAGCTGACTTCTCCTCCAACTGTTCTTTCTTGTTCCTGCTGAAAGGAACTTGTAGATGCCTCCATACTTGGTGGGCCCATGCCAAAAGATTTCCCAATAGGCATTTCTTCCTCAGAGAGGGGATTCATTCTATGCCTTTTCTCCCCTTGATTTGTGGATGTGGTAAGGGGAGTCTCCTGCTCTCTATCCCTCTTCTTTCCCTTTTCTTCTTTCTGTGGAGTTTGTAGTACTGAGGCCTCCACTGTCTTTTCTTGCCTAGGAGGCACATTCTCTTGAGCCTGTTGCTCAGTGGATATTGGGGCTTCAACTGTTTGTTCTTGTTGTATTGGCTGCCCCTCTTTTTTCCCTCCTTCTTGCTGTTCTACTTGCTTTTCTGATTGTTGTTCATTTATAGGAGGTGGTTGTTCCTGCTCCATCTGCTTCTCTTTGCCTTTGCTGGAAGCCTGATAAGTAGCCTTGGCTGCTTGCTGATGTGCTGTCGAAGATGATGCAGCTGCTCCCAGCTGCCTTTGGTATGAAGAGGAAACCTGTCCACAAGTTTCCAAGTCAGCCTCTTTTTCAATATTCTTTGCCTCTCTTTGTAGCATTTTCTCTCTAGTCATTGGCTCTTCTAGAGTGCCCTCTTTCCAACTTAGTAGATTGGCATATTTCTCAATGTGAGGCAATCTGATGTGAGCATAGCCACCCAATTTATGTTTTACCCTCCTTAGAGAAATGAAATGATTAGGGTCATAAGGTATCCAGCGGAAACTAGTTTCTAATCGGAGGCCCTCTAGGATCCTATCAGCTTCCTTCCATCCCTCCTCCCTTTGGTTGTAAAGAAATGGGCCTAGCTGGTTCCTGACCTTTAGTTGCACTTTCTTGTTTTTACTATGGAAATGGATTTGGTCTGCATTTCCAAACTGCCTGAAATACTCCAAGGCAAATAGTCTCATAGGGACATATCTTGGCAGCCTATAAGGGTCCAACTCACAGCCATATATTCTGATTACTGTATGGTGTTGGTAAAAGTACCAATCACCAATGTTGTAGGCCTTTGAGAGGTGAAGTATTCTTTGCATCTCATCAGTCAATCTTGGAGGAGGGACACCAAATAACAAAGTCATAGCTGGATGAATGAACAGGTCTATGAATTCACAGTATGTGTATGGTGAACGAGAGATGCAATGAAAAACTGAGGTCCAAAATACTACAGACCTTGGATTTCCCTGGGCATCAAGTTTCTTGAGAGGAATAGGGAAGCTGTCTGGTTGATAAAATAGGAACAGATGATAGATGTATGAGGTGTATCTGAACACCCTTTCCCTTTCTAGATTCATCAGTTGCTCATGAATCTTGTTTGCAATATACTCAGCATAGTCATAGTGCACAGCAGGAGGCTTTCCAGGAGAAAATATGGACAGCATGGCCATTATGGTGTCATCAACATCCTCAATTCCCTTATACCCCAGGACATAGCTGATCAAATCCACCAGCATCTTCCCCAAGTCATTGAGATAAGGATTCCAATAGGAGGTGTTCTCAGAGCTTCAGAGCTTGGCTGAATAAATAATTGATTAATTTTGATGACCTGGGCACTGGACAGCCTGCCCCCCTTCTTTAATAAGTTCATCATGGAGAGAGGAGTCAATGGTCTTGCAGAATGAAAGTTCAGCATTTGATTTATGGCCTCAGGGGTAATATGGAACAAGACTGCACCTGATGTACTGAGGACAGCTCTTTGACAGGGATCATAGTTCTCACAGCATCTATGGATCAGGTCTGGAAGGACATTGACTTGAGGGAGGTTGTAAATGGGCAAGTTGGAGTCCCAAATCCCTAAAATATCAGCTCGACTGAGGTGTTGAGCTTTTAATTCATTCAGCATATGAATATTAAATTTGGAATTCATTGAGAACAAGTCTATCATCTGGTAATCTTTATCTCCTAGGGCCTTCCATTCCAACTCTCTTTGTGGAGCGTTCAGAGGTTGAATATTCAGGGCTACTGGTGTTTCCATGGTTAAGTAGTACTATGACTTGTACTAGAACTGGTGTTACTAAACAGAGCAACACAGAGGGGTATCTCTGGAACAGAGAGGTGAATTGTAGAGGAACAGAGGGTAACTGGTAGTGTCAACAATTGAAATACTGCACAGAGGATTGATAGAGCAAATGCTAGGCCTGAAAAAACTGTCTTCACGGTGAATTAGAGCAGCTCGGGTCTCAAGTTCACGAATGCGCGAACTAACTGTAAATTTAGGTAAATTTTGCTAAATGCAGGTTTTGCAGAGGAATTCTGACCCAACAGTTGGAAATAGGCACTGGCACCGGGGACTGACTGGTGAATACAGTGTTTTCTCACTCTTTTTTAAGCTATCTTTGGACAATTATGGACAAAACTAGGCGCGGGGGAATGATTTCGATAAATACCTCTTCGATTGCCGGCAATGGTTACGAATACAGGTGGACTGGATGTGCCCACGGCTTCTTTGTCGATTTCAGCAGGTTGGCGATGGATTGGTCGTAATTCGCATGCAGGGGGAGCAATAGTTGTTTTTGCAAAAAGTGAGAAAAAACGCAATTTTCGGCGAAAATATGGACTTTTGGGTCATTGGCGCCTTTTTGGATGACGTCAGCATGAAATCATCAAGTGGGGTCAGGGTCGGGTGACGTCAGCATGATGTCATTGGGTGACGTGGCGATGTGTGAGTGGTCCACGGGGATTGCATAGGTGGCGGACATGTCGGAGCGCTGGTGGGCGAGGGCGCTGATGCGGCGGTGACGTGGCGATGACGTGACGTGAGCGTGGATGGTCAGCGGAAATCGGAAGTGGTAAGTGGTAAGTTCTCGGACCGCTTTGGATACGGAAGCAGTATTGTCAGAGGGCGGCCCGAGAGAATATGGGGGTGACGCGTGGCAGAGGCCTGACGTCACCCTCTGACAGTTTCTCGAGCGATAACAGCAGTACATCGGGACCGACCCGATATGGATATGGGCCGTCGGATGGGAAGGCCCAGATCCGATGGTCGACGGGTCATCAACTTGTCAGGGCGATACGGCAGTGGGCGGGAGAATAAAATAATGTTTTTTGTGAAATGCGCGCCCGGCGGAAACTCTAGAAAAGTGGGTTTTCAAGCTGTGTTACGGGCAAAATGTATTATGCACGGGTTTATTAACAAAGCCGGATTAAGGTTATTAATTCAAGCGGATCTTGGATTAATCCCCGGATTAATGTATGAGCGCTCTTTGGGTCGCGTTCTAATGTTTTAGCACTTAAACCATTTAAAACCAAACTTAGAGCTATAATGCTCGGGGAAGGGGATACATAGGTATTTTGGGGTTTTCTGCATAATTTACATAGTAATAGGGGGAATAGGGTGTATAGGGATTTACATAGTAAGAAGTTAGGGGTCAACATGAGTGGAAGAGGTGGATGAGGAGTGGAAACACTAAGTTTTATATGGAATCAACTTAGTTTAGGAAGTAGATCAAAATGAAAAGAATTTTAGACAAGAAATGTGGCTCTTAAAGAAACAAGAACCAACACAAGACCTTGACTTTCTTTCATGAACATAACTAGTAAAGGGATGTTAACAATGAATGTGAAGGGGGGAAACAGGAAGTTAGACATGCTCCATTGAGTTGCTGCAAAATGATGGAGGAGAGGACCTTCTCTATCCATTGATGTTTCCTTTATGTTAGACCAGCAAAATGAAAGGA
This sequence comes from Pinus tabuliformis, assembly GCA_031772625.1. Lineage (NCBI taxonomy): Eukaryota > Viridiplantae > Streptophyta > Pinopsida > Pinales > Pinaceae > Pinus > Pinus tabuliformis. The sequence continues at coordinate 1,811,359,554 of CM062818.1, forward strand.
ATGACACTTCTGCAACCCCATCTACTTGCCTAGCATTTTCTTGTTTCTTCATGGAGGGTGCACTTTAGACTTGCAGACCCTCATGTGCCTTTTCTTTTCCTTTGGCTTTTTCTTTTGATTTTCTATCTAGAACTACCCTTATTGCTTCCAAGGCCCCAGATTAAGCAGTTGGGAACCTTAATTCTCTACCTAACTACTGGTATGCCAAGATTAAACAGTTTGGACAGACTTCTTTCTCTATTCTACAACAAAAATTGAAACATGACATGATCCAGATTAGGCTGTTGGACCATCCATTCAAAATTGAGTCAACATCAAGCTATGTACACATATTGCCTTCTCTTGAAAATATGGGATCTTTGCATCACCAAAGCAGAGCATATTTGGGACTTTCTTTGCCAATCATGAAATATGAAACCTATTGGTATAGGTATCTAACAGTGGCTCCACATGGGGATGGTTTTTCTTTTTGAAAGACCAAGAACAGCAGGTCAGAATGCCTTGGCCCTTTGATTTCTTTTCACCAAAACTTGGAGTTTTCCTCCTTGAAATCTCAAAATTGGAATCTGTCATACTTGTGGAACTTGCTGAACTAAAGCCTTTTCCTGATTCTGCAAGACCTTTCAAACTGAGCTATTCACATGCTGAAAGAAAACACTATATACAACAAATTATGTACAGGGGAACAACCATGCTATATACATGGAGAGTAGTCAAAATAGTGCTTCAACATCCTGCCATTCACAGGACCTTCATCCAAATCAGTTTCATCAAGACTTTTAAGAAAGTAAGTATTGTTTCCTTGCACTGCTTGAATAACAAATGGTCCTCTCCAAAGGGAATCAAATTTTCCATGTTTTCCTTTATCTTCCCTTCTTGAATCCCACTTTAGGACCTTGTCACCAATGTTGAAATCTTCAGCCTTAGTCCTTTTATCAAAAGCTTTCTTTAATTTTTCTTGTAAAACTTGAACTCTGCTATAGACTTGGTCTCTAGTTTGCGGTAAGCATATTATCTGATTGATCCTTCTTTGCATGTCATTGGGCTCAGCTTGACTTTCTTGAAGTAGTTTCATAACAGGAACCCCTAGTGATGAAGGAAATTTGGCTTCTAATCCATAGACTAACTCATATGGGCTGACCCCAGTCTGTCTGCCCATAAGGCATCGACCAGCTTCTTATGCCAATTCTTCTTATTTTCTTCCAACACCTTCTTTATGATGTTTGCAAGGCTTTTATTTGATGAGTCAGCTAGGCCATTTCCTTGAGGGTAGTATGCAGTAGAATGGCCCAAGGTAATGTGGAATTTGTGGCAGAAGTTCACCATCTTCTTGGATCTAAAGGCTGCAGCATTGTCTGTTATGATCTTGTCAGGACAACCAAACCTAGAAAGTATATTGGTCTCAAGGAACTGAATGATAGTGGAATCATTGGCTTGTCTACATGGGACAACGTCAATCCACTTAGTAAAGTAGTCTGTAGCTGTTAGAATCCATCTATGTTGGCCTGAAGATGAGGGATGAATTTACCCAATGAAATCCAAGCCCCATTGTTGAAAAGGTCTCTCTGTTGCAATAGGCCTCAAAGGAAGTGGCAGTAACCTTCTCTTTCCATCAAACACTTGGCATTTATGACATGAAGTGGTAAATTTTTTGACATCAGAGAAAACAGTGGGCCAATAGTAACCTGCCCTCAATATCTTATCCACAGTGGACTTCCAGTACAAGTGTCCACCACAATCACCTGCATGAAATTCTTTCATGACATTGTTAGTCTCATTCTCAATTAAGCAGTTTAACAATATACCCTCATGATTTTTCCAAAGCAAATTGCCATCCATGACACAAAATCTTGAAGCTTTCATTTTTAGGAACCTACATTTAGTTCTGGACAATCCTGGGGGAGCACACAGGTTTTGTAACACATAACATATATCAGAATACCAAGAGGATTGTTCAAAGGCTACATTGATCTTTGGAGTCGCCAGCTCTGGTTCATTGTCCAGCTGGTTAATGTCTAAGGCTTGGAAGTTTGCTTCTGTCATAATTTTGGCCAAACCTTGCCCTTTTATCAGTTTTGTAGGTTTTATTTCAATATCATATTCCAAGATGTTGGCAATCCATTTGCCTCTTCTGCCCTCCAAGTTTTCTTGAGTGAGTATGTCTTTCACAATGGGACTTGGCACATAAGCTATAACATGGGAGTATAGGATGTAAATCCTAAAGTCTTTAATGGCCTTGACCAAAGCATAAGCTTGCTTCTCCATGATCTGATATTTTAGGGGTGCATCTCTGAGAGCTCTACTAAAGAAAGCAATGGGTTTTTCATTTCCTTGGTCATCTTTCTGTAATAAGACAACAGCAATGGTATGCTGGGAGGCAAAGGAGAAAATGATAAATTCTCTATCAAATTGAGGATTTGTTAGGACTGGTGTTTGGGTAAGGGCCAATTTTATGCCTTCAAAAGCTTGATTAGCTTCTACTGTCCATTTCACTTTTGAATCCTTCTTTAGCATGTTATTTAGTAATCTGATCAATTCTGCTAAGTTTGGGATAAACCTCCTTAAGAAGTTAATCTTTCCTAAGAAAGCTTGTAATTCTTTGATGTTTCTTGGGTGCGGCATTTGTAAGATAGCTTGTATCCTGTCTGGGTCAATTCTAATGCCATCCTTTGAAATGATATGACCCAACAACTTACCGTCTTCCAAACCAAATAGAGACTTCTTGGGATTCAAGGAGATTCCGTATTTCCTACATGTTAAGAATATCTGTCTCAAGTGCTTTAAATGTTCTTGGTCTGATTTAGAGAAAGGTGTGAGGTTGTCTAAATAAATAACAAGGAAGTCATGAATCTCCTTGGCAAAAGCAATATCCATTGCTCTTTGAAATGTAGCCCCTGCATTTTTCAATCCAAAAGGCATTTTGACATATTTGAAGGTTCCCCAAGGGGTTGTGAATGCGGTTTTGTCTTGATCATCAGGGTGTACTAGGATTTGATTAAAACCTGAGAATCCATCAAGTAATGAGATCCTTGAAGCCCCTACCACTCTTTGGAGAATGTGATTCATCTTAGGTAAGGGATAATTATCCTTGAGGGATACTTGGTTCAAATTCCTTAGATCCACACAAAGTCTTATCTCACCAGTTTTCTTGCTTGTGGGCACCAAATTTGAAATCCAATCTGAAAACCTGATAGGTGCTATGATACCAGCTTTAAACAATTTTTGTACCTCTTTCTCAATTGAAGGGAGAAGCATAGGATTGATCCTTCTCAATTTTTGCTTGAATGGCTTTTGATTAGGCTTGAGAGGGATGGTGTGTTGGATAACAGAGGTGTCATAGGATTTTAAATCCTCATAACTCCATGCAAAGACATCCTGAAATTCTTTGAAGAGGTCAATGTACTTAGGCTTCTGATCAGGAGGTAAGGATGCAGACAATTTTATTATCTTGGGCTTTTCAACAGTTCCAATGTTGCATTCTTCAATGGCAGCATTAAGGGGCTGCATTTTTGGTTTTCTAGGGACATCATTTGAGTCAAAAATATCCTCCAATGGAGTTAGGCCTGTTGGAAGAAAATTGTCTTTCAATTGTATCACTTCAGCTTCAGCATCAGCTACTTCTTCACAACTGATTTGTTGAATTTCTTGTATGTTGTCTTTGTTAAAAATTGTTGGATGTAGCATTTGGTTGGCTGTTTTGGGTGATATTGCTGTTTGGTCCTGTTCACCTAGTGTTTGTGACTCACCTGCAGCCTCTGCATCAATGTTTAGTCCTGAAAATTCTTGCTGCAAAGTCAAGAAATTATTTATTTGTGTATCATCATCAAACACTTGCCAGTCCTTGACATTGTTTGGGACAGAAGGCCGGTGTTTAATCTCAGCTGTAAAGCAATGCTTGGGTTCAAAAGGTAGTTTACATGTGCTTGCAAATGTGGCCAAACTATGAGCATGGAGATTATGGGTTCTAGAAATTTTGGTAATTTGAAATTCAGTGAAGGAATTTAGTATTTCAACAGCAGCAGACCTATAAGATCTCAGTCTTTTGTCATTAGTGACAAAATCCCCCTTCACTTGTTGGATGATTAGGTCTGAATCTCCCATAATCGAAAGTTTTGTGGCCTTCAATGATTTTACCAGTTTGAGGCCTAGTAAAAGAGCTTCATACTCTGCCATGTTGTTGGTGCACCTGAAGTTTAGCCTGTAGGCTCGACCTTCTGCATGACTGTTTTGTTTGTTATGTATCCAAACCCCTGCTCCTGCCCCTAATTTGTTGACTGACCCATCAAATTCAAGGAACCATAGGATTTCTTGGTCAGGGGAGGAATTGTCAACCACTATGGGGCTTGGCATCAACAACTTGAGATCTTGGCTTACACTTGGTTTTCCTTCTTGAACAATTTTGTTTATTGATTGCTCGATCATTATTTCTAGAGCAGTAGTTTGTTCATTTATATCCTAATCTTGTTTGAATGTCTTAGTTTCATCATCATTTGTAGAACCTGTATTATCATTGAAGAGAATATATGAGTCTATGTCAGAATGGACAGCATATATGGGAAAGTTTTGAGGTTTTTCTTCACTGCTGACCATGTATTTCATGAGTGTTTCTCTGTATAGTCTCTTTGGTTGCCCAAAGACAGATATAGTGGCATAAGACATATCTAATTGTAGAGAACCTTGAAGTTTAGCCCCCCATGATCTTGATAACATCATTCCATACTTAGGTGGGATATCAGCAACTACAACATCCATCAAGATTGTCTTATTGGGGTATTGGACAAGTGACACACAGAGATCCTTTATGAGACCTAAACACTTAACTTGGCTACAGTCAAATGAAAACAGGTCCTTATATGGTCTTGTAATATCTAGATTTAATCTTTCCAAACCTGATTTGGGCATCAGGTTGTGGGAGGCACCTGAGTCAAACATTGCATTGTGTAATATCTTATCATGAACATGCAGGCTGACATAAAAAGGCAAGATTCCTGTGACTGCTGTCTTTCCATCAACCTCTGGGCCGAAAAGTAGTTCTGGAGTGTCATCCAACACATTAACATCATCTTTGTTATGAGTAAGTTGAAGGGATCTCTTGATTTGTTGTTTATAAATGTTATGTTTGGCCAACTCTGAGAGAGGAATAGCTATCTTCAATTTTCCAATTTCAGCTTCCAAGTCAAAAGGTTTTTCAGATTGGGTTTTAGTGTTCTGGTTAACAACCTTTTCCCTTTCTATGGAGTCCTTAGTGCCTTCCTCCTGTTTCTCCTTTTGATCTTGAGGCTTGTCCTTTTTACTCATCTTTTGAGAAATATTGCTTGGATTATGCTGCAAGGATGATGTAGCCACTGGCTGTTGATTTGAGGGAGATGCTTCAGTTATTTCTTCAACTGTTACTTCCTTTGTGATTGGATCAGTTTTGTCAATTGGCTCTGTGACAATAGCCTTCTTAGGTTGTGGGGTGTCCTTTGTTTTGTCAGGCTGTGTCACATTTATTGTTCTACTTCTCAATTTATATTGCTTATGAACTTCAAAAACAGCTGTATCATAGCCTTGTTTGAAATCAAATGACTCACCTGATTTGGTTTGGAATTGCTTGATATCATCATCCTCATGATCTTCTTGTGTTAAAAAGATTTGATTCCCACTGTCCAAACCCATTAGGTTGATGTGAGGATCCTCATTGGGCTCACTGGATGTGGAAGCCTCAGCATAATTCTCTTGGAAAGGGGGTCTAACATGTTGGTCAGGATCAGTTCTTCCAGCATTGGGATTTTGATTCTTTCTAAAGTTTTGGTTTCTTATGTTGCTTGTTTGCCCTTCCCATGATGCCTTTCTTTCTATGGTTTCCACTCTGTCCCCAAGTCTATCCATGCCTTTGATGATTGCATCTAACTTCTGCTCAAATGCTGAAGGTTCTTCCTTGAAGGTAGTTCTTCTCTCAGTTCTTGCCCTATTTCTCTTGGCAATCAGATTTGCCTCTACACTTACTGCTATGTCTTGCATGTCAGCCAAAGTTGCAGGGGCTCTTTCTCTTAATTGGTATGCCATATCAGCATCAAACCCATCAGGGAACGTAATTAATGCTAAATCAGGTGGAGGCCTAAGGTTTTGAGGAATATCACTATAGATAGAATTAAATCTAGTGCAATAGTCCGACACAGTTTCTTGTGGACCTCTCTTTATGGTGTCATATTCAGATAAAATGTGTAGAGGGTCTTTTTTCTTTTCCCATCTGTTTAGAAAAGACTGGTAAAGAGCACCTGAATTAGCTATAGAGTTTGCAGCCAGCGCCCTGAACCAAGTTCTTACTTCACCTGTCAGACTTTGTACAAAAATTTTCATTCTCACATCATCATCATCTATCTCATAGTTTTCGAAGTAATCTTGCATTTTCTTGGTATGCTGTAAGGCAGTGTATGTACTGGTTCCATCAAAATAAGTGATTTTGCCTTGGTAATCCTGAGGCATGGCCCCAGGATTGTTTGGCAGCTGGAGGGGTGCATAACGGTTAGCCATATTTGGTGGGATAAGTGGGACAACTGGAACAACAGGGACAACAATAGCAGTTTGGGTGTTAGGTGTTGACAATATATTTTGTGAAGTGGATGATGAAGAGGGGGAGGAATGAGTTGTATGGAGGTGAAAAGTTGGCTTAGAAGGGGTGGGGATAAAAGTGTGCTGAACTGCCTCAGGGCTAGATTCAGGAGATTGCTCTGGTTCCTTTTGGCTCTTATGAGTTTTATGGATCAAATTTGGATTCTCGAAAACAGGAGGAGGATTTGGGTCAGGATTTGACCTGGTGTGCCTAGTTTTCCTTTTAGGAGCCAGCTTCTGAACTTCTTTTTGGTATTTTTTAGGATATTTTTTAGAACTATTTCAAGAGACTGCTCAAGCTGTTTTTAGAACCACTGTCTAAAGACAGACAGCAGTTGAAAAATATGCTGGTCCCCAGTGGAGTCGCCAATTATGTTAACACCCAGGTTGTTCCCTTTGACTCCCAAGGGAATACGGCCGGGGTAACCACTAACCAAGCTTTGGATTACAGTTTCTAGCCAAACTGTAATCAGAGAGGGCTCTCTCTTTAAAATTTATCTCTGTTTTGTGAGGATTTTAGGCTAGTTATGAGTTCAGTTTTGTTTAACGTTTTGGTTGAGTGATGTCTTTCAGTACTTAAGGTGGAAATCTTCAGACAGTTTTTAGTCCATTGGGCAATGGAGTCTGTGGCTACAGGTTGTTTGAAATGTTGAGTGAGATTGTTGAAAGAACAGGGCCATTTAGATATTTCATGAAACAAACTTGAAATTGTGATGATGAAGTGCGTTTAACCAATGAAAAGCAATTAAGAATTTTCCACTAAGCTGGGGGTGTGAGAAAGAGATATATTGCACAGGAGCAGATTTGAATTCCTGAACAATAACCACTGTGAAAGATATAGTCTGAAAGTGCAGCAATTAAGAATTACACCTTATAACTATAACTGAAGAAAATGTTTATAACAGCATAGATTGAGATCAGGGTATCCTATGAATAAGTCCTGAAACTATTCTTTTTCTTTTCCATTAACTGTGAAACATAGAACATGAATGGGTTATGAAGAAATAATTAAAACACATAATGAAGAGTTTAAAGGAAACTTATTGTGCCATGAAATACGCAGGAATCCTCTAGCATTCAACAAACACACACAACGCCTCAGACAACACAGAACTTTGGAAATTCCATCAGCCTTTGTATTAATACTCTGAACATTTACAGCATAAGATCTCTAGAAGAGAAAATCAACAACAACCCCTGCTCCTTCGGCGAGGGGGAATATATACAATCGGTGATACAAAATATCTGAACCGCTGAGTCACTTGAGAAATAAATATGTTCACCAACTTTACAAAATAGCAGATAAGGAAGTTATTACTGCTCTAAATACAAAGTGAATGCCCTTTAATGCTGTCAGAAGTCTTTTTGACCTTTGGAGGCCACTGAGTCGGCTGAGCGTTTTGTATTAATGCTGAATGATGTGTCTTTATGGCTTTGTCATGTTGTAGCTTTCTCGGCCCTGTCATTTGCAGCTGTCAGTATTGCTTTAGTGGCCGAATTGGCTTGCTGAGTTGGCTCAGTTTATTCTTTTCCAAAAATACTGAATGCATCAAATTTTCCTGTATATGATGACTTGTGTTTTTTGATTGCAAAACGTGATGAAAGGCTCTTGATTACAGTATCAACTATATCATTTTGGTCCACCATTCCTGTGTGGGCAATTGATGTCTCAAAATTGCATACAAGGTCTCATATGCCTCTGTATATTTGTAGAAGTTTGGAGGCACTTCAAACAAATGTTTAATCTCATTCATAATAAAAAATAAGTTCTCTACTCTGTCATAGAGACTTTGCCCAGATGCTGGCCCTGTTTCTTCTGAGGTGCTCGGTCTTTCAGTGATCTGATTGGTGGCAAATGTATTGACCCTTTTTGCATAGTTCTCATGTGAAAGTAGCCTCCCTGCGCTGTTCAGTAAGCCAGGAAGACCTCTGCCTTGTAATGCAACAAACTTATCCATGAATTTGTTTACCTCTGTCTGCATGTCCTGGCTTCTTCTTTCCAGTGTTTGTACCAGGCTTCTTAATGTAAGGACACTCTTTATCAGCAGGATGGTTTCAGTTCTATTGGGGATTCCCATTGCTGCCAGCTGAGGACCTGTACGGTTATTGAGCACATTAATCATTCTGTTGGCTATCTCAGGCATAGTGCCTAGAGATGCCCTTGCTCTCTGGACTTCCCTGTGTGCTTTGCCTATGAGCTCCATTTGCTCATGAATAGTCTCAATATACTGCCACTGATCTGTGATTGATTAGACAATGTTGGCCCATAAAACTGTCTTGAGCTCAGCCACCACTTTGTCAAGGGTGAGCTCTTTCTCCAGCTCCTTTATCTTCTCCTTAAGGGCCTTTATTTCCCTTCCTTTTTCTGCTACACTTTGCTTGGATTTGTCATATTTTTCATTCAGCTTAGCTAAATTCTCTCTGGCTTCATTTAGCTCTGCCATTTGGGCTTCTAAGGCCTGGATTTCATTCTTCAGCTTCTGCATGTCAAGGCTTGGAGCCTGCTCTGTTGTTGGTGTTGGTGCTGATGTAGATGGCGCTGTCTGAGCTGTCTGTTCTGTAGGAGGAGCACTAGTTTGAGGGGGTTCCTCAAGGTTGATTATTTGTGGAGGAGGCTGAGATGTTTGGCCTACTTCCTTTTGTTGTAGGGCTGCCTGCAGTGCAGCCTCTGATTCTCTCAATTTCTGTTCTGTCTGGATCAGCTGTTTGTATAATGATATCAACATGCCTGCTGCATCTTGGTCATGCCTCAGCTGGGCAACCTCTTCTGTCTGTGGGTGAAGAGTTGCTGGGATCTTAACCATCTTCCTTAGTGCTGCCATGTCTGCATCTCTTAGTTTCAGCAGCGCTTGTATAGCCTTGGTGTCCTTGGGAACATGCCCAAGTTCTATGATGATATCCTCCAATGCTTTGATTCGGTTGTCCTTTGCCTGGGAGGATGCTTTCTCCAACTCAAGTTGGGCAGCTGTATTATTTAGGCTATTTTCCAACCTATAATTCACCAATGTTTTGTCTGCAAGAGTGGCATATACCATCTCACCCGTTTGCTTGTGTAATTCAATCTGATCCATAGGGTGGATGTCTTTTGCAAGGACCTCAAGGTTGGTCCTTATATAGTCTGCAGCTGACTGTGGCTGCAGCATGGTTGGCATGAAATGACTCATTATCATTTTGCCCTCTTCTACATCATATGCAGACATCAACCTCTGCTGGTTTGTAGGAGCCATTTTCAATAGGTGATTGTACAGTTGTATCCTAAGTGGCTCATTCTTCTTTTTGATATCAATAAATTGTTGTTTGATGCCTGTTTCAGCTCTCCATTGCTGGCTTGAGGAGCTGACTTCTCCTCCAACTGTTCTTTCTTGTTCCTGCTGAAAGGAACTTGCAGATGCCTCCATACTTGGTGGGCCCATGCCCAAAGATTGCCCAATAGGCATTTCTTCCTCGGAGAGGGGATTCATTCTGTGCCTTTTCTCCCCTTGATTTGTGGATGTGGTGAGGGGAGTCTCCTGCTCTCTATCCCTCTTCTTTCCCTTTTCTTCTTTCTGTGGAGTTTGTAGTACTGAGGCCTCCACTGTCTTTTCTTGCCTAGGAGGCACATTCTCTTGAGCCTGTTGCTCAGTGGATATTGGGGCTTCAACTGTTTGTTCTTGCTGTATTGGCTGCCCCTCTTTTTGCCCTCCTTCTTGCTGTTCTACTTGCTTTTCTGATTGTTGTTCTGCTATAGGAGGTGGTTGTTCCTGCTCCATCTGCTTCTCTTTGCCTTTGCTGGAAGCCTGATAAGTAGCCTTGGCTGCTTGCTGATGTGCTGTCGAAGATGATGCAGCTGCTCCAAGCTGCCTTTGGTATGAAGAGGAAACCTGTCCACAAGTTTCCAAGTCAGCCTCTTTTTCAATATTCTTTGCCTCTCTTTGTAGCATTTGCTCTCTAGTCATTGGCTTTTCTAGAGTGCCCTCTTTCCAACTTAGTAGATTGGCATATTTCTCAATGTCAGGCAACCTGATGTGAGCGTAGCCACCCAATTTATGTTTTACCCTCCTTAGAGAAATGAAATGATTAGGGTCATAAGGTATCCAGCGGAAACTAGTTTCTAATCGGAGGCCCTCTAGGATCCTATCAGCTTCCTTCCATCCCTCCTCCCTTTGGTTGTAAAGAAATGGGCCTAGCTGGTTCCTGACCTTTAGTTGCACTTTCTTGTTTTTACTATACAAATGGATTTGGTCTGCATTTCCAAACTGCCTGAAATACTCCAAGGCAAATAGTCCCATAGGGACATATCTTGGCAGCCTATAAGGGTCCAACTCACAGCCATATATTCTGATTACTGTATGGTGTTGGTAAAAGTACCAATCACCAATGCTGTAGGCCTTTGAGAGGTGAAGTATTCTTTGCATCTCATCAGTCAATCTTGGAGGAGGGACACCAAATAACAAAGTCATAGCTGGATGAATGAACAGGTCTATGAATTCACAGTATGTGTATGGTGAACGAGAGATGCAATGAAAAACTGAGGTCCAAAATACTACAGACCTTGGATTTCCCTGGGCATCAAGTTTCTTGAGAGGAATAGGGAAACTGTCTGGTTGATAAAATAGGAACAGATGATAGATGTATGAGGTGTATCTGAACACCCTTTCCCTTTCTAGATTCATCAGTTGCTCATGAATCTTGTTTGCAATATACTCAGCATAGTCATAGTGCACAACATGAGGCTTTCCAGGAGAAAATATGGACAGCATGGCCATTATGGTGTCATCAACATCCTCAATTCCCTTATACCCCAGGACATAGCTGATCAAATCCACCAGCATCTTCCCCAAGTCATTGAGATATGGATGTCCAATAGGAGGTGTTCTCAGAGCTTCAAAGCTTGGCTGAATAAATAACTGATTAATTTTGATGACCTGGGCACTGGACAGCCTGCCCCCCTTCTTTAATAAGTCCATCATGGAGAGAGGAGTCAATGGTCTTGCAGAATGAAAGTTCAGCATTTGATTTATGGCCTTAGGGGTAATATGGAACAAGACTGCACCTGATGTACTGAGGACAGCTCTTTGACAGGGATCATAGTTCTCACAGCATCTATGGATCAGGTCTGGAAGGACATTGACTTGAGGGAGGTTGTAAATGGGCAAGTTGGAGTCCCAAATCCCTAAAATATCAGCTCCACTGAGGTGTTGAGCTTTTAATTCATTTAGCATATGAATATTAAATTTGGAATTCATTGAGAACAAGTCTATCATCTGGTAATCTTTATCTCCTAGGGCCTTCCATTCCAACTCTCTTTGTGGGGCGTTCAGAGGTTGAATATTCAGGGCTACTGGTGTTTCCATGGTTAAGTAGTACTATGACTTGTACTAGAACTGGTGTTACTAAACAGAGCAACACAGAGGGGTATCTCTGGAACAGAGAGGTGAATTGCAGAGGAACAGAGGGTAACTGGTAGTGACAGCAATTGAAATACTGCACAGAGGACTGATAGAGCAAATGCCAGGCCTGAAAAAACTGTCTTCACGGTGAATTAGAGCAGCTCGGGTCTTAAGTTCACGAATGCGCGAACTAACTGTAAATTTAGGTAAATTTTGCTAAATGCAGGTTCTGCAGAGGAATTCTGACCCAACAGTTGGAAATAGGCACTGGCACCGGGGACTGACTGGTGAATACAGTGTTTTCTCACTCTTTTTTAAGCTATCTTTGGACAATTATGGACAAAACCAGGCGCGGGGGAATGATTTCGATAAATACCTCTTCGATTGCCGGCAATGGTTACGAATGCAGGTGGACTGGACGCGCCCACGGCTTCTGTGTCGATTTCAGCAGGTTGGCGATGGATTGGTCGTAATTCGCATGCAGGGGGAGCAATAGTTGTTTTTGCAAAAAGTGAGAAAAAACGTAATTTTCGGCGAAAATATGGACTTTTGGGTCATTGGCGCCTTTTTGGATGACGTCAGCATGACGTCATCAGGTGGGGTCAGGGTCGGGTGACGTCAGCATGATGTCATTGGGTGACGTGGCGATGTGTGAGTGGTCCACGGGGATTGCATAGGTGGCGGACATGTCGGAGCGCTGGCGGGTGGGGGCGCTGATGCGGCGACGACGTGGCGATGACGTGACGTGAGCGTGACTGGTCAGCGGAAACCGGAAGTGGTAAGTGGTAAGTTCTCGGACCGCTCTGGATACGGAAGCAGTATTGTCAAAGGGCGGCCCGAGAGAATATGGGGGTGACGCGTGGCAGAGGCCTGACGTCACCCTCTGATAGTTTCTCGGGCGATAACGGCAGTACATCGGGACCAACCCAATATGGATATGGGCCGTCGGATGGGAAGGCCCAGATCCGACGGTCGGCAGGTCATCAACTTGTCAGGGCGATACGGCAGCGGGCGGGAGAATAAAATAATGTTTTTTGTGAAATGCGCGCCCGGCGGAAACTCTAGAAAAGTGGGTTTTCAAGCTGTGTTACGGGCAAAATGTATTATGCGCGGGTTTATTAACAAAGCCGGATTAAGGTTATTAATCCAAGCGGATCTTGGATTAATCCCCGGATTAATGTATGAGCGCTCTTTGGGTCGCGTTCTAATGTTTTAGCACTTAAACCATTTAAAACCAAACTTAGAGCTATAATGCTCGGGAAGGGGATACATAGGTATTTTGGGGTTTTCTGCATAATTTACATAGTAATAGGGGGAATAGGGTGTATAGGGATTTACATAGTAAGAAGTTAGGGGTCAATATGAGTGGAAGAGGTGGATGAGGAGTGGAAACACTAAGTTTTATATGGAATCAACTTAGTTTAGGAAGTAGATCAAAATGAAAAGAATTTTAGACAAGAAATGTGGCTCTTAAAGAAACAAGAACCAACACAAGACCTTGACTTTCTTTCATGAACATAACTGGTAAAGGGATGTTAACAATGAATGTGAAGGGGGGAAACAGGAAGTTAGACATGCTCCATTGAGTTGCTGCAAAATGATGGAGGAGAGGACCTTCTCTATCCATTGATGTTTCCTTTATGTTAGACCAGCAAAATGAAAGGAATGACACTTCTGCAACCCCATCTACCTACCCATCTACTTGCCTAGCATTTTTTTGTTTCTTCATGGAGGGTGCACTTTAGACTTGCAGACCCTCATGTGCCTTTTCTTTTCCTTTGGCTTTTTCTTTTGATTTTTTATCTAGAACTACCCTTATTGCTTCTAAGGCCCCAGATTAAGCAGTTGGGAACCTTAATTCTCTACCTAACTACTGGTCTGCCAAGATTAAACAGTTTGGACAGACTTCTTTCTCTATTCTACAACAAAAATTGAAACATGACATGATCCAGATTAGGCTGTTGGACCATCCATCCAAAATTGAGTCAACATCAAGCTATGTACACATATTGCCTTCTCTTGAAAATATGGGATCTTTGCATCACCAAAGCAGAGCATATTTGGAACTTTCTTTGCCAATCATGAAATATGAAACCTATTGGTATAGGTATCTAACACATACAATATGAAGCAGGTAATATGAGAAGTGAGACAAAGAATTACTTGTATTTAAATGAATTTGTTGAATTGGATAATCTTCTTGTTCTGTCAATCTTTGTCATCTTTTCCTCATCCTTTCTCTAGCAATTTATCGTGCTCCCTCTTAGTTTGGCACTTGAGCTCCTTTTCGAGATCAAATTCTCCAATTTCACACGTTTGTTGTCAATCTTTGTGTAGTTTTTATGTTTTGTTATTTTTCCATGAATGAGCATTTTTTTTCTTTTTTTTGGGTGGTGAGAGCAGATCCATTGAGTTTCTAGCTCTGTAACACTCCTAGTAAATACCATTAATATTTGGATGTTGAGTTGGTGGGAATTTTATGTTTAGAAGGGCTTGATTGAGCTATCTAGATCGAGCTATCTTAGCTTGATCAAGCCCTTGTTTAAATATGTCAAAATCTCGAGCTATTTCAAATTTTACCTAAAGTGCCTGATCAAGCTTTTTAAGCACTCGATCAAGTTGTTGATCGCCTAAAAAGTAGAGTTTCAACTCCCCTTGTGCATATTTCTCTGCAACCCAACATGGAAAACTTAAGGCAATATTTGTCCTTAGGTGGTAGAGTTGATCATGTTGGATTCATGAAGGAATCATCTATTCAATGACATATGAGTTTGAATTTTTTTTGGATAGTTTCGAAGGGGATGAATGAAAAATCAATAACATAAAATATAAATGTCTTTTAGATTAATCACACCATCCTAATGCTATGATTACTCTGAAAGACATTTATTTACAATATGGATCACAAAAGTCTTAGAACATAGAATAAAAAAAGAAAAAATATTTAAAAAAATATTGTCATCTTCATTTACGAATCCTCTTCAAAAGGCTACTCTTGGTTTTTGAATTTATTTAAATAATAGAAAAAATCATACATGAACACGTGTCTGAAAATGTAATTCACATATTAATTCGCCAACTTCGAAAAATAATAAAAAAAATATAATTTTGCATAAAAAAATAAAGTTTCAATATGCACAATTTAGTTCTCTTTGTGTATATCATGCTTATATATATATATATATATATATATCTATATATATATATATATATATATATATATATATATATATATATATATATATATTAGTGTCATATAATATGTTAATTTTCCATTAAATTAAATGTGTGTACTTTCAAATTTCCACACATATTAACAGGTATGTGTGTCTCCCTGCACAATAGGCTAAATTATTGTGCACAGAAACACGCATACGTGTTAATATGTGCGGAAAATTGAAAGTACACACATATAATTTAATGGAAAATTGACATATTATATGACACTAATAATTTTTTCCAAAAATATCATTAAGGCAAAAACATAATTCTCCACAAATTGTCTTTTTACTCCAAATCAAAATTCACAAAGCTTATATGAATTTTGAGGGCTTCAATTCGATAAAAAAGTAAAATTTTGAAATTTCATTGCCACATTTGGACCAAGAGTGTAAACTATTTTCATGGATTCACCCATTAGTGTTTATAACATATTATATTACCCATTGATTGTAATGATAATAGGTAACATGCAAATTTTTGAAAGCATTTAGCTCTAGAGCATGCGAGAAAGGATAAGTGTGCAGGGCATCCATAAATGGAAAAACTGTGTTCAGACAGAAGTATTTGCGAAGATGCAGGAACATGCAGTGACAAATATTGACTATGGTGTAGATGAATCCGTTCTTAGCATTGAAGAATTAATTAAGGCTTAGTAGTACTATATATATATCGCGTCCTGAAGATGAACCACACTCGTTGGTTCGAAATGCGTCGATCAAAATACTCAATGTGATTTCTTCCGAAAAATTCTCTATACATTATGATATGGATCACAGAAGCTTGAATTCGAAAATAATGTCATTGCTCAAGTGCTTAATGACATTTACTCTGATGCATTGCATAATGCTTACTAGCTGCAAACATGACAATAAAATTGTGTTTATTGATATTGTAATAAACACATCATTTAAGTGCCTAATAGCATTTTTTGTTTGTAAACAATTCAATAATATCACAGGTCTCTCGAGCAGGTATCCTTCATAGAAAATCGAAACAATGTGCGGATCTCCTTCGTACACTTCTATTCACATATTTCTTCCACACAATGGAAGCTTCCTATGCATCTCCACACTCCGCACATGTGTAATGATTATTAGTCGTAAACATATCAAGAAGATCATATTTATTGTTGGGTGGCGGAGGTCCCGCGTAATAGTTTTGGGTCTGATAGCCTAGAAAGTAGGATAAAAATATTGTAAACCTCCGAAATATGCAGAGCGCAAAATGTAAAAGGTCGAGTCAAAGGGTTGTTTGCCCAAGAAATAATATAGAATAATAAGAAGTAAGTTGGTCCGCGGACCATAGGAAGATATAAATAGGGCGCGGCTCTATGAGGGAAAGGTAGTTCTTTCGGGTATGATCTTGGATCTATAAAGTAATGGGTTTTTGTGGAGAACAATCTGTAAGCGTCTGTAAGTCCAAATCGAGGGTTTGGGTAGTGGATAGAGGCTCTGCAGCTATGTGCACAGAGGCCTGGAAGAGTCCGCAGCTATGTGCGCGGACCCTTGCAGTTGAGTGCGCAGGGTGGATCTAGATGTATTAGTGAAGAAAGTAAATAAAGATAAGTTGCTTTGGTAATTGTGTGTTAAATATGAAGTATCGTGGATCTAGGTTTTTGTATGGTTAATATCACTATTTGATCTAGGCGCATATGCTTACATTTTGAATAAATGTGAATCTGCGTTTAATCTAAGTGTGCGAACTGGATAAATCTAATAAATGTTTTCTTAAATACCCTCCTCAGTAGATCTGATTTACAATACTTCATCAAATAGATTAGATCTGTAAACAATGCGCTAATAACTAGTAAAGATTATTCTAGGTTCGGATCTGCGCAAAACATGGCAACACGATGTTGCGGAACGGTGCGCGAAACCTCCAGACCACATCTAGACATCCCAAGGGTGCAGAAACCTGGTTTTAGCACCCTCCCGTACTACCTCGGGTGAGACCTCAGTTCGGGCTCCACATACTGTTGCTGAAAGGGTTGGTAGCTGCGGGATTTTTTTGGCTAAATAATTCTTCCGAACCTGGGTCAGGCCCATATAAGACAAAAAATGGTTCCATTACTGGGACTGGGATCTACTTAAGGGGTGTCTGATGTGAAACACGGGGACTCTATAGAGAAAAGAATTGAAGGATCGAATGGACCAGAAATAGTAGTAGTTCAAGGGTAACAATGACGAGCACGATCCAGCTACCGGTATTCAAAGGAGCAGGAGGCGAAGACCCGAAACAATTCAGGTTTGTGTTAACATCAGTATGGAATGCACAACGAATTGCGAATGATAATATTAGAAAGGCTACCTTATTCAACGTTGTTATCGGGAAATCTAGTGTCTATGCAGAGCTGCTAGTCCCACTAAGGCTGGTAGCTACCTTAGAAACAAACAAACTAAAACTACTTTCGTTTTCCTTTACGAGAAATAGATAAGAGGGGAATAAAGGAGACCAACCTCTGTCTTGCGCTTGGTTCCTTTCTTGATTCCTCTCCCTTCTGATAGATCTTTGCCACTCGCTTCCTCGTCTACCCAGCTTCAAAGAGCACCTGTAGAATCAAAGCAGCATAACACTATCCAAGAACATAGATCTATTATCATAAGCAATATAGGACCAGATATATATTGACCACACAAATGCATATATCATCAATCATATAAGAATGTGGAGGAAAACTTGAATAGCTTTATTAATAATCAAGAATAGCAAAGAGGATTACAACCAATTGTTCTGACCCAGCATCATCCTCTCAGCAAGAAAGCCCTTCTTCACCTCATGAAAAGCTTAGATCACCCAACACTATGATGTTGCACCAAGAAACCAGCAGCACTTCCTTACAAGATACAAAATTCCAGCCTCTGGATCTCTGGGATGAGGGATCCATATATAGATGTTTTCAAGGGGGGTGAGTCAGCTTTTGAGATTTGATTAGTGTCCTCTCTCTAATAGTTCTTGATTCCACTTGGAGATTGATGATCTCTTACTCATCCCTGGGCGAATGCAGAGAGGCAAGTGTCACAGGAGAAGTTTCTGGAAGATTCCATGATCCTCCACCTTGCAGATTGACCTTGCCATTTGTCCACTCTCACCCATCACACCCCATAGAAGGTATTTTCAAGATGCATCGCACCTCCTGTGTGTATTTAGAAGGGATGCAGCGCACTTTGACCATGGAGCAGGTGAGATGGTCCCGTTTTGACCAGTTCAGAGTAGTTTTTCATGGAGAACTGCTGGGAGAAGATGTAATCAGTTGACCTTGTTATTTTAGAGGTTGGAACAACACTTTTAGGGACTTAAGAGCCCTTGTTTTATGGACATTTATGATTGGGGTTGCAGTGCCCAAAAATGTTTATAACAAGCGTGCTGCAGGATCGAGCACTGACATGGTACATAAAGTACTCAAGTGATCACCCAACGGCGGGGACAGCAGAAATCCAGACCGAGCTAAAGAAAGAGTTTAGCCGGCCGAAGTCAGAAACACAATCGATCATAGGGTTCAAGGAGATCGTGATGATGCCTGGTGAAACACTGTGAGATCTGGACCAAAGAATGAAAAGTACTATTCGTGAGGCTAACATGACATTGACGGATGCGCAACACTGCACTTGGTTTATGGCATCCTTAACACCACATCTGAGGACGACTTTGTCACAACAAAAGATCTCAACCTAGGATGAAGCATTAGAGACAGCAATGAGGTTGCATGAAACTCCGTTACAAGGCTCACGGTTGGGAGTTCAGTAAATCCAAGCGTAGATCCAAAATTTGTGTTTGGAAATGAAGAAGTTAAAACAAGAACAGGCACCACGACCAGAAGTCCGGGAGGAAGTATGGTGTATAAAGTGCAGGAGTTAGGGACACGATAAAGATCATTGCCCAGTCTCAGTAAACTATGTGGCAACAGGGGGACCAATACCATTGCAACCAAAGGCACAGGCAGGGCCGAGCCCAACCATCCTACTCTGGTGCGCAATCTGTTAGGTGGGAGGAAAGCACAACACGGATAACTGTCATCTATTGCCAAAATACAACCAGACCCCCCAGCAGCTATTTTGCAACTTTTGTAGATCGGTGGACCATGAGGAAAGGGACTGTCGTAGCTACCAATTATTAATGGGCCAGTCACTTGCTTACAGAATGCAGATTGAGGCATGAGGTCAGGATCCAACCGTGGCGATCGCGCGCGGTGGGTTCCAGGGCCATGGGCGGGGATGGGGCGGAATGGGGCTAGGAAGGGGTCGCGGGTAGCTAATCTGCTACAACTGCAGAGTTCTAGGATATTATGTGTCGGATTGTACCAACCCCACCAGAATTTCGTGTTGTTATTGTGAGCAATTCGATCATGAGCTGATAGATTGTCTAATGCTGATAGCACAGATTCGTGAAAAAAGGGTAGCGCAACCAAAAACAACCCAGAACATGCAAATGATGAGGTCCGAACCCCGTGAGGAAGATCCCAACGTCAACATGGTATTAAGAAGTGGCACGGCCACAGGAGCAGATAGTAGGAGCTTAAGTAAGGAAGACGCAGGGGTGGGTAAGGAGACATATCTAGAAGCTTGAGAGAGCTTCATGGAAGTCTCTACCCCAGGTAGTAGGGATCAGCCTGAGCTGGTCAGGGATCCCTCGATGATAACTACCTTTTTAGAGACATATATAAAATTGCTTCGTGAAAACATGGCATTTAAAGGCTTACAGGAACTGATAAATAGATGCGCAGGATGGAGTGAACCTCGTGTAGTTCGAAAGTTGGGAAGACATGCGTCGTGGACCGGGAGGGAAATGTGACTAACAGCGCAGATCGATGAGTATGAAATGGATTAGGTCATTCTGGATCTAGGCTCAGATGCCAACATACTACCTAAATAGACTTGGGAACACATGGGTAAGCCTACACTACAATGATCCCCTATCCAATTGTAGATGGAAAATCAGCAGAAGGTGCTGCCCATGGGAAGGCTACAAGGAGTTATGGTAGACCTTGACGGCGCAAGTACTCAGATGGGATTTGAAGTTATTGAGCTCATGGATGAAAGTACACCCTATCCTACGTTGTTAGGAATAGACTGGGCCACTGACATGAATGGGGTTATTAATTTAAAGAAGCGGACAATGGTATTTGAAACAAAGTCACTCTGTGTAGTCATTCTGCTAGATCTGACTGAAGGACCACGCTACATTGAACCTGTGCGCGACAGAGAAAGCGACAGAGATGTAGATTGTAGCTATAGAATGTCTACACAAAGGTGAGAATGGGTCAAGACAACAGAGGATAGAAGAATATCACGAGGCTATGGAAAATCCTGCACTTCTGAGTCAAATGAGGAAGACAAGCGGTGGCGCAACATGTTGAACGGAGTGACCACGCTACATTGCAACATGGTGACTAAATCTCTATACTGTGTGAGGTCCAAGGATCACGAAATGCCGACGTATGATGGGCTGACAATAATAGATGAATTCCTGACCAAGTTTGAAGTCGTATTACCAGAGCACCAACGATTTGATGCGATGAGGTGGGTGTTGCGTGCTACACCTGCGCAATGGTGGGGAAAACATGAAGGGACTTTCGAATATTGGTGCACCTGCAGGTGTATGATGAAGGTCATATTTGGGAAGTCGGAATTACACCTAACGGAGAAATACGATGGACGTGATGACCCACGCATGCACCTTACTAGATGGATCAAAGCCTACGAAGAGGAACCTCAGCCAGAATGGGTGCACTTATTTTATCACACCCTGGACGTCATTCCCAGAAAGTGGTATACTAAAGCAGAGCTCCAGCACGACATAGGCGAGTGGGATATCTTGTGCAAAGGGATTTTGTCGACATTCCTCATTGAATATAAATGCATGGATCCCATGGATGACGCGTTACAGCTGGTAAAGGCCACCATTTTCAAGACACCACTGGAACCAAAAGAAACTGTGTAGCCCGACTGGTCACGACAGCTGAGCCAGGCTCTCGAATGCTATAATTTCTAGGTAGAAGATGATGAGGATGATCCGCGAAATGTCAATATTCTAGAATCAGAGGGGAGCCGTGAGGTGTGCGGACCCGAAATCGAAGATCCAGATATCATGGCGCCGTTGAAAACAAGACAAGTCAATATCGGAATGGAAGACGAGCCGAAGTATGCAACGCTTTGGGACTATTGGGATGATGCCACAGTGGAGAAGGTCATCGAATTGCTTTGTGAATATCAAGATTTATTCCCAACAAAAATCATGGAGCTAAAAGGGATCCTAGGAGACCTAGGAATGATGAAGATAACATTGAATCTAGATGCAAAACTAGTTAAGCAGCGACCCTACCGATTGAACCCAAAATATAAAGAAAAGGTTCGTGAAGAACTGGACAATATGCTGGCAGTAGGAATCATTGAACTAGTTGAGGAGTCCAACTGTGTAAGTTCGATGGTTGTGCAGGAGAAGAAACAGAAGGGTGAGATTCATATCTGTGTGGATCTCAGGAAGCTCAATGATGCCTGCGTTAATGATCCATTTCCAACTCCATTTACAAATGAGGTACTAGAAAATGTGGGGGGGGGGGGGGGGGGGGGGGGGGCAGGAAGCCTACTCCTTCATGAATGGGTTCTCAGGATACCACCAGATCAAGATCGCGCCAGAGGACAGGAGTAAAACAATGTTCGCCACTGAATGGGGTTGCTTTCAGTACACGGGGATGCCCTTTGGACTGAAGAATGCGCGAACGATATTTTCACAAATAGTGGTAGCGGCATTTAAAGAATTTATACACAAGTTCTTAAAGGTCTATCTTGATGATTGGACTGTGTTTGGACTGGTTAAGAAGCATGTAGCAAGCTTACGGTTGATGTTGGATACTTTCCATTGACACGAGATTGTGCTAAACCTAAAGAAGTGTACTTTCCTTGTCCCATTCGGGAACTTGCTGGGCCATGTGGTCTGTAAGAAAGGCCTGATGGTGGATCCGATAAAGATCGCTGTCATACTCAATCTACGAGTGCCGCAAAGTGTTAAATAACTACGCACCACAGCCTAGAAGATTCTTCGCGCAGGATTATGGTGGCCCACTTTGCATCAGGATTCGAAAGCATACTGCCGAGCCTGCGATGTATGCCAATAGACGAGGAAACCATCGCGGAGAGATGAAATGCCGCTCCAGCCACAGATGACGCTACAACCATTTGAGAAGTGGGCAATCGACTTCGTAGGACTTATCGAGCTGCGAGAGAAGATAGGAGCACGCTATATCATCACTGCGACAAAATATTTGACTCAATGGGTAGAGGAATAGCCGGTCAAGGATTGTACGGCTACAACAGCTATGAAATTTTTGTTCGAAAACGTACTGACAAGGTTTGGATGTCCCAAAATTCTCATGAGCGATCGGGGCACGCATTTCCTGAATGAAACAATCAGCGCACTCACTGAGGAATTCCAGATATATCACCAACAAAGTATGCCATACCACCCACAAGCGAATGGGACCGTTGAGGCATTCAACAAAATTTTGGAGACCGCGTTGACCAAGGTTTGTAATGCGCAGCGAAATGACTGGGACTTGTGCATCCCTGTTGTGCTATGGGCATACCGAACCACATGCAAGAAGTTGACGGGCCAGACACCTTTTCGGTTAGTCTATGGCAAGGAGGCTGTTATGCCTATGGAATATATTGTGCCTAGTCTACGGATCGCAGCAATCACAGGTATGGCAAACCATGGGGCTTTGGAGGAAAGGCTCGCGCAGCTAGCGGAACTAGAGGAGGAACGGTTTTTGGCTGGATTCCATCAGCAAATATAGAAGCAACATGAGAAAGCGTGGCATGATCGCCATATCAAGGTGCACACCTTCAAGGAAAATGATCTAGTATTGTTATACGACAGTAAGTTCGAGAAATTCCCTCGCAAACTCTGAATGCATTGGTTAGGACCCTATGTCGTCAAGGAAGTTACTGATGGGGGCACGGTTCATCTTGCCAAACTCAATGGAGACCCCTTCTCGGGCCGAGTGAATGGCAGTCGCCTGAAGCTCTACACGGGTGGGCAGGCCGCCTCACTAACTGTTCAAGGGACAGTCTCACTGCTCCAACCAGTTGAAAGAGAGCGCGGGACGGTAAAGCAGTCTAGGGGAAAGAGGCGCGAGTACCAGGCTACGTGTCAATTTGGCTCATCAACAAGATCGCAGTTGCGCGATAAGAAGTGCACCGATGCATTGCTAAGAAGAGAGGCGACTGCTCCTGTCACTATTCATGACAAGATGTCTGCATTATGGCAAAAGTGAGTGGGTGGCAAGCAATTAAGGGAGGGAGTACGAGTCAAATATGGAATGAGCTACCATAGATTTTACACGAGGATGCTAGAACAAGCGGGAACCAATGAATTTGAAATTCGGATCGCTTATAAATCACCGAGGAGCATCCACCGGGCGACCTACACTTATAGAAAATACATGCTAGTTATCGATATGGAGTTGTTCATTACCTATGCACAAGGAGTAAGCCCGATGGTGGTGATATGGCTGATGGAGAAGCAGGACTCTCTAACAAGCATGGTGTTGACAATTGTGGGCGTTCCGAAGCAGACATCATCAACAATAGGGAATGTACCGGAAAAGGGGAGACACGAAGCAGAATTGGTCCAGATGTCGTCGCCTCGCCCAGGGGCAGGTTGGCGAACCATAACAGAAAGGCGAAAGGATGGAAAAACGGAGACCACGGGTAGAAATGAAGTTAATAAGTTGTCTCTGAAGGACCTTGAGGATTGGGATCTCACGGATAACAGCACAAGTCTTGCAAAATTGCAACACAAGCTGCAGCAAACAGTGCAAAGAGTAGATACAAAGGTTGACAATGGATGCAGTGGTATAAAGAGGTCCCGGATGCGGCTCCCCCGCTAGAGCTAAAATCCTAGGAAGGGGTGTTTTGTGTTAACCGAGCAGAGTAGAATGAGCATTATTGGTCGCCAGAATTGGTAGAAACAACGAAGCAGGATCCAGATGAAGCGTTGTAGGAGACAATGAAGAAGTAGTAGGACAACGAGCATCACTCAGAGGAAGGTGAACCACGAAGCCATGGCAGCACGTCTCGCCGCACGAACAAGTGACTTGGGATGAGTCATGATGATTGTTTTGGGGGATTGTTGGGTAGCAGAGGTCCCGCGTAACAGTTTTGGGTCTGATAGCCTAGAAAGTAGGATAAAAATATTATAAACCTCTGAAATATGTAGAGCGCGAAATGTAAAAGGTCGAGTCAAAGGGTTGTTCGCCCAAGAAATAATATAGAATAATAAGAAGTAAGTCAGTCCGTGGACCATAGGAAGGTATAAATAGAGCGTGATTCTATGAGGGAAAGCCAGTTCTTTTTGGTATGATCTTGGATCTGTAAGGTAATGGGATTTTTAGGAGAACAATCTGTAAGCATTTGTAAGTCCGAGTCGAGGGTTTAGGTAATGGATAGAGGCTCTACAGTTGTCTGCGCAGAGGCTTGGAAGAGTCTGCAGCTGTGTGCGTGGACCCCTACAGCTGAGTGCGTAGGGCGGATCTGGATGTATTATGGAAGAAAGTAAATAAAGATAAGTTGCTTTGGTAATTTTGTGTTAAATTTGAAGTATCGTGGATCTAGCTTTTGTATGGTTAATATCATTGTTTGATCTAGGTGCATATGCTTACATTTTGAATACATGTGAATCTGCGTTTAATCTAAGTGCGCGAACTGGATAAATCTGATAAATGTTTGCTTAAAGACCCTTCTAAGTAGATCTGATTTACAATACTTCATCAAATAGATTAGATCTGTAAACAGCATGCTAATAACTAGTAAAGATTATTCTGGGTTCAGATCTGCGCGAAATAGGGCAGTGTGACGTTGCGGAACGGTGCGGGAAACCTCCAGACCACATCTAGACATCCCAAGGGTGCGGAAACCTGGTTCTAGCACCCTCCCCTGCTACCTCGGGTGAGACCTCAGTTCACGCTCTGCGAACTATTGCCGAAAGTACCGGTAGCTGCAGGATTTGTTTGGCTAAATAATTCTTCCGAACCTGGGTCAGGCCCATATAAGCCAACATTTATCAATATTATAAAATAGTCTTTTTGGAATTTATTCAACGAACCGACATGTAATCAGCACACTTGTAAACAAGACAAGAATATACACAAGGCTCTCTATCTAGTATCTGTTATAGCAGTTTGAAAAGATATTCTTGGCACACTTCTTGCTCACATTGCCTCATTTGTTGGCAACGTTTTTGTGATTACTAGATATAAAAGAATAATCGATACGTAATCAAAACATCATAAGAAACCTGATTAAGTCCTAATTCTATGATCCATAGATATGTTTTAAAATTTCAATGGCAAGTAATTGTAAATAATAAGCATTTGTAGCAGAGTAATGGTAAAATCATTATATATTTAGAGATTATGCGAATTCAAGCTTATTGAATTTGCTAATAGTTCTTGTTTATTCATGCTACAGAGTTGTTCTCTTTTTATGTTGTTTAGAGAAAGAATAATTTGTAATGGGTTCCTCTCATCTAAAGGTTGTCCAGGCCATAATGAAGAAGGGAACACAAACAAATGAAATATGGATAGTTGTTCAAAATTTAGAAATGAAATTGCGGAAGAAGTTTAAGTATTCTTGTTTCAACATTGCAACATGGCACAATATACATCACTCAGTAAACTCATAATATTTAAAATATTAAGGGGGAAATTTTGGTATATAGAAAGGAATGAATTAGAAATTCCAATTGAAATTTCTGAGAAGCTCGTAGCTTATAGATGCATGCTTTATGGCAAGAGAATTTATAGTACTATTTGCCTTGTTTGATCAGTAATTATATTGTTGTGAATGAGGATGATGAAGAAGTTGAGAGACCCCTGTACTACAATAAAAAAAGCGGAAATTTCTTCTAATTGTAGTTTTTTTAATGCTGAAAGATAATAGCCATTAAAGATAAGAAATTAAAGATTGGGGTGACAAGAGTTCTAGCATTTGTTATGAAAAATACGTAGGTGTAAAGGACTCAATATGAGATTTGTGTTTAGTTAGATTATGTACATATGAAATGGGCTTTCTAAAATATTGTAACCATGATAATCACTTCAACAATACTTCCTTAGAAGCGGTGTGGGTAGATATCTATTTCCTACACTAGTTACTTAGACACAATCACATTGAACATAATAAAGCATCAACTGTTATTTGTCTAAATTCCATGAATTATGGTCTTTGTTATGATTTCATGTAATCTAGTTACTCCTTACAAATTTTTCTATTTGTATTTGTGTCTACTGAAATTGCAATGATTATAGAAATATAATAATTATGTATTAATTATGTTTTTTCCCTTGCAATTGTTGCGCAGTATCTGTTCAATATGACTTTCCGGGCTCTGCGCAATGTATAAACCCACACCTCTGCTTTTTGCACAATGTATCAATGATAGCAGTGGCAAGAGATGATTTTGAAATATTAATATTCTATTATAATTCTAAGACATATTTTAGGGCGCCTCATTATTTCATTAGTAAGTGATCTGCTCGAGGAGGTGTGGAGATGCCATTCATTGTGTGAAGTGCAGAGGCAGAAATAACAATAGATGACAAAAACAATTGCTGAATCAAACGCTTCTGGGATAATGAAAAAAACACAAACCCCACATTGCTTTAATCAGTTAATTCATTATTAGCCATTAAGATATGGAAATATATGTGTTAATCATAAGATTAATCCTTAATTAATTTTTTAATATCCAATAATCCACACTCTAGAAGGTTGATATTTGTGGAGTGATGTATACAAAGGCGTAAAAAACAGGGAACAAAGGTTCTAACACACATATTGTTCTTCTGCACATCCTTCTAGTATGATAGAACGGATCCTCATTGCAGAGCCATGTTTATCTATCCATTCGCTAAATAAATGTCTTAAAGGCCATTTTATAATATCAATCGATTTGTTAAAAGGTGGTAATCATTATACAATGTAATAGAGTAAGTGATGTTAAGAAGTGAAACAATCTCTTGATTATGTGTCCATTCACCAGATAAATCATTTACGTTAACTAGAAAAGAAAATAGACAAAGAGACAAATTAAGTTAGGGAAATTTTTTTTGGTTTGCAAAAAGATGGGGAAATAAGATTTTTCACCTAGAGAAAAGTAATGACTAAATCAAAGACGATATACATTGATGTAAGGTATAGCCAACAAGTTAAAGAGAGGCATATAGATAGATGTTACCGAATTAAACGTTACTTATTCAAAAAATCTCATTATATGCTATTATGTTGTTTCTGAACACGATAAAGAGGTAAGATGCAATGCTTCTATGCTCTATTTTCAGTATTTTTTGTTATTACTAGATGGTATTATGTAACTTTTCTTTTGTAGTCAGTGACTATTCATTTAGACAATTTCTTTTGGTACTAGGTCCTGGTTCATTGTAGTGTAAGTCTAAGTGGTTTGTTGTTGTTGTTAGCTGAGTTGTTGTTATGTTTAATGTAAAAGGTTTTGTTAGTTTAGCCTTCCATAACATTATTGTTCGAGTCCTTTTTTTTTCTGGTAAAATACAAGATGCCATGTGAACAAGGCAGAGTAAGGTGTGGAGTTGGTGGGTGAACAAAGTCAAGACAACATCACCTGGAGATCATTGGTTGGGGGGAGGCTATAGATCCTAGCTCAGTCAACAAACCTGATTTTAATGACCCTGCACTTGATCAACATAAATTTGGTAATGAACTTGCATATCTCAATATGCTTTTGGAACAACTCGTAAGAGACAGACACGATGAATGGAATATGATGATCTCATTCATAAATGATATCCAACGTAGCTAGTGGTATATGCAAGAAAAATTAGCGAATCTACAAAGGGGTGAGGAGCATTTACAATAAAAATTAAATTGCTTTGAAGGAAAATTGGCTTACATGGAGAAACATGTACACTATGAGTTTCGGCTTCCACCGTTAGTAGGTTCAAGACCAAATAATCTTGCTCTATAAGCACCCCTCATAATTTTAATAGATTTTGGGTATGTACTAATCCTGGAAGTTTTTTGGATCTATGTTTATTTTCCTTTTTTGGCAGTGAAGCAATTTTTTCTCAAGTTGTTCTCGACACTGTAATCTTTTTTTGTTGTTGCATAAATGGATACTTAGTTTTATTTACAAATGCTTCTAATGTTTTAAATTGTTTGAGGTTTTATTTTTCATTTTATGGCATCCATGTATTATTGTTTCTTTATTTTCATTTATTTGTATTTAAAATTTGATGACATCATCATTTTATTTCTTTAGGAGGAGGTATCCAATCCCTGTGTGTTGGAATTCATTTTTAGCCTTTAATATCTTATGAGATACACTTTATTTATCTTCAACAATTTCTTTGATGCGTTAAAAGGTTTTTTATTTAGCATATCGCACAACATCGTGATCAAATGTAGAATGTTGTCCTAGGGTTGAACAAAAAAGTGTTGCCATTTGGAGAATTGAAAGGAATACTAAAATTCACGAATGAATGGATAAATAGTTTTAAAAACATGTTTATTTGGATATATTGAATCAATTTATTCAATTATAAAATTAAATAGTTCGAAAAATTGTATTATTAAATTTTGGGAAAAACCCAAAACATCTAAATGATATTTGTTGAGGGCAGAGGAAGCCTTTATTCTGATTTGTCCTTATTCCGTAAATTGTAATGTGAAGCATAACCATTTCATTATTAAAATAATGTAAGCACAAATATAGAAGTGATAAAAATCGAATATATTAGCTAAATGACTCTCCAAGTTAGATACTTGGAGAGTGTAGAAACACTCATACACACAAGCACTTACATTACATATGTCAATCAGAAGAACAACCTAGTACATATAGGCTTTCACACAATTAGGTGGTTTCAACCACTCCCTAGATAGTAGGATCTGAGACCTAATCTTAGAGTCTCAATCCTATCTTTAAATAACTGTATCTTTCTCCATTAATTCTAACACTCCCCCTTAATGGAGAAAGGGTTCTGAACAATAACATACGCCTGCTAGTCTAAGTCTCAGCGAGGCTTACAATGGTAAAAGATAGAGCTTTCATTTTTGTCTTCTTGCAGCAGAGCCCATACTTGTTCATTTGTGGATGAGGCTTCATCTTCACTTTGTTTGCCATGAGGTAGTGCTGTATCTTCACCTCATTTATTTCCTTGTGAAGGAAATCTTGAATTCTTATTCTTCCCCTTCTCAGAATTATGGCAGGCTAGATAGGAGGATTTTCCTTCTCACTATTTATGGTGTCAACCATCTGAACGCCAGCAATGATGTCTTCACCATTCATTAATGAAACTTATATGTTGACTTCATAAAGACATGGTGTTTCAAGCCATGCTTCAAGAAACTTCAATTCTTCTTCAAACTTTGTTGCTTTTTCCTGCCTCCCAATATCTGCACAAAAAACAATGTTAGATTTATGAAGAGGACCACATTTGCTTTTGTCTTCCTGCTCTTTCAGGAGAGTTTTCATTTCTCCATCTCTCCCTACTTCATCCTTTTCTACTGTCACATTTATGCCTTCAACTTATTTAGAGAGTTCTGTTGCGACGATGTTTTGCATTTGATCTATATGTGAGGATAGGCTTTCTTTCTTTGCAAACAATAATTCATTAATAAGATGTTTTTCCATCATCAAATTGATCCACTCCTCATGAGGTATATAAGTCTCATCAAACTTTATTTTTGCATCAGGAAAAATTTCAGGTTCTACAATAATGGATGTGTTTTCATCATCATAAGTTTTAGTTACAGACACACATTCATCACCCATCATTGCATCTTCAGTTTCACAATCAAATATGGGAATATCTTCAGCATCATTGCCCTCATTCAAAAAATATTTCATTTCTAAAACATTCCATAAGAATTTTGTACTAAAAATCTCTCCATATTCATATATTATGTTGAGTATGATGTTGTCATCTACTACAGATGTTATAAGACTTAATGCTGATGCATTTCCTCTATCATTAATAACATCTTCAACATAATTGAGCAAATTTACCTTCCATAGTACTGTTTTCATTTCATTTTCCCATATTTCATAATCCATACCTGAAAAATATGGTAAATCTGGCATTAACCATTTAATAATCTCACCAAATTCCAAATCCACATCTTGATTAGCAGTTGGTCCATCACCGTCAACCTGAAACACATCACTAAATTCAGAAAAACAATATTTTTCATTTCTCCTTTGATGCTTTCTCCTTATTTTTCTACGAGACTCTTTCAATTTACTTTGAAGACCCATTTTCTCCCCTATCAATTTCGGATCTAGAAGTTGATCCACCACAATCAAATTCTTCACCTACACTCAAATATCTCCATCGGATTTATGGCTCCACAGACAGATCAATCAGTCTCCTCTATGAAAATACGCCTCTCTCTGCCCACTACACGCAGGTTTGTTCCACGTTTAGACAACACTCAGAAGTCCACAGCTTTCCTATTTGTGCTCCAAATAGATGTTCCTGGCACCAGATCACGCAGCCAGTTCAAATTCCAAAAATAAATAAAACGCCTCAATCTTCTCGTCCTTATGCAATGACAGATTACACAAGTAGCTCCAGACAGTCGCAGCATAGGTCGTCTCTTTGCCTCCTCTTTTTCTTTAATGGGCAAACTTAAATTCTTTAATTAAAGAACCAAAAAACTTTTAAATAAACATCCATGTTTCCTTATTTAATTAAAAATAATAATCGCCCCTTCTAATAAGAGCCCCTCCTTTTTTTATAAAGAATTTATAATTAAAAAACTTCAGAACTGGTTTCAACGCGATTCATAAGCAGATTAGCAAAAAAAAGGTTTCAACGATATTCCCAACTCTAGGCTACCTCCACGCGGCCTCAACCATGCACCAGCACCTCTCATGCCATCCACGGCCTCCAATCCACACTAATCCACAGCATGCAGTGCCTCTGCCTCTACACGATCAACAATGCAAACACCACTAGCAAATCACCTGCTACAAAAACAACCCGTTGCACACTTGCTTCTTTCTGCAGTCTCTGCCTCTATTTGCAAATCACTTTCCTCTGCAAATTTTCAGCAATCCCGACCTTGCCTTCCCAGCAGAGGCAAAATACTCAATCTGTGGCTGTACTTGCAATCAGCAAGTAGCACACAATGTCACTGGGCCAATGGCGTGTGGGGATCTCAGCCTCTCTCCTCTTCCTCTATCTGCAGATCTGTCCAGACATCCAATTCAGCCTCCACTACTATGCCTCCTCACCAACAGCACTCTTCAGCCTATCTTGGTCTCGCTTCTTTCTTAACGGTTAAAGACGAATCTGAAGGGAAAGCATACCACCTCTATCCACACCACAGCTTTGCAACGACTACACCAATCTCAACGGCCATTGTGACCCTCGACCCCTTCACTCTAGATCCATGTAGTGGCACACCCTCTACTCGAGCAGATTGGGGGGTTGGAGGATGCAATCTTGTGCCTACTACTTCAATGCTACTCTCACCTCCAATACAGGCTCCTTCAATTGCGCACAGACTCCACCACGCAGGCAGCACGCAACAGATCCAGAACAAGCACATACAACACTCCTTATTTTATCATTATATCATCCTTGATCGTAATTGGGTTTTTCTTGGATTCCCTGCACAGACATCCTTCATTTGAATTGGTGTATGGTCCACTCTAACCACACCAGCCACAGCTTCTGAAAAACTGTGCGTTCATTCCATGCTCATCGCACTAGCCACACCCTCGACTTCCACACAGGCATGATTGGCTTCACCACGCAACCTTCACACCTCAGTCAAGATCTTGCTCTGCACAGCCACGATCTCCTCCACGCAGCCATGGTCTACTTCTGCACCGATCCCAAACAACAGACAACACACTTCCACAAACAGTGTATCGCCTTTTTCTCATAGACTGTGGGATTAAACCTGTGCTCCACATTCACCGGCTCCTCCATGTAGCAAGGCTGATGCGAGCTCCTCTCTGCCTCATGGCCTCCCTCAGGCAGATGCAAGCTCCTCTCAGCGGTGTTCTTGCAGCCTTCTGCACGCTGCAAAACCCAACACAAAAAATAGGTCCACGGATTTTTGTTGTACCCATGCAGCTTCCAAGCCACCTACGCAGCCACCACGCAGTCTTCTCTAGTCACGCGCAGCTTCCAGCACGGATCCACTCGGCACTGTTATACAGCATGGGAGTGCGAATATCTTCGCCGGAAAAAGAAACGTATCCATGAAGCTCTATCAACCACTCGTGCCGATTTTTTAATAGGTCGCTGAGATGGAGTATGACAAGGCGGTCATCACACTTTTCAACACAAGAATCGCGATGATTTCGCTACAGTCACTCCATCACTTAGCTTATAGGATCAGCAACCCTGAAGCTCTGATACCATGATAAAAATAGAATATATTAGCTAAACGACTCTCTAGGTGAGATACCTAGAGAGTGTAGAAACACTCATACACACAAGCACTTACATTACATATGTCAATCAGAAGAATAGCCTAGTACATATAGGCTTTCACACAATTAGGTGGTTTCAACCACTCCCTAGATAGTAGGATCTGAGACCTAATCTTAGAGTCTCAATCCTATCCTTAACTAACTGTATCTTTCTCCATAGATTGCGAACATAAAGTAATGTATAGATTTGTTTTAATAATAAAAATGGTGTTTATGAACGAGAAAATATGTGTATCAAACAACATAAAATGATGATTTATAGTTTGCAGAAAAAATGTATGGAGGGAAATATGTACAGATTGCCAGAATTTGACTGATATTATGTGACATTTTGTAAAAGTGTTACTACAAAACGATAAAACGTGTGTGTGTAAAATAAATAGGAGAGCCTATGTAGAGCTGCAGATGTGGGCAAATAAACATTCTCCTTCACATATCCATTTTATGTGTGTCATTTGAATTTGTTAGAATGAATACTAGTTGTGGAGCCTGATATATCAGTGAACATTGTAGATTTTTCCAAATTAAATGCTATTTGAATGATTCCTTGTTGATGTTAAAAAAAACTAATTATTAATTCATTAATATGTAGCTTGCAAGAATGTATGCGAAGGCACTTAACATTACCAAAGAAACTTTGTGTTCCTTGCTCTAGATACTGATTTCCCATACAACACTTCTTCCTCTTACACATTACAAAGAGATT
The DNA here is from genome assembly GCA_031772625.1 of Pinus tabuliformis. Lineage (NCBI taxonomy): Eukaryota > Viridiplantae > Streptophyta > Pinopsida > Pinales > Pinaceae > Pinus > Pinus tabuliformis. The sequence continues at coordinate 1,811,392,923 of CM062818.1, forward strand.
TTATTTAATATTACTGTTCAATTGACAAATGTGAAATAAAAAATGCACTTGGTATTTATGTGACTGAAACTTTTTATGTGTCAAACCTTAATAAGCTCAAAATTTTAAATAATTGATTAATATGTAACAGGTGGAAATGTATGTGGATATATGGGACATTTTAAGAGAAATTTTATGTGCCTTGCTTCACATAGTCATTTTTCCACACAACATTTCTTTCTCACACACATTAATAAGGCAAAACTGCCAATTAGTTGATTAATTCGTTTCCCAAAAAACGTTTCAAACTCAAACAATTCAATTTAATGCTCAATGCATTTTTCTCAAGTACATTTAATGCATTCTTGTGTATGGATATGTTATAGCGGCTACAACAACCCTTTGAAATTTTTCCTATGCTTTGATTTTGGAGCTTTCCTTCCTATCCACGAGAGATTATCTTGTACTGTTTTCAAATACTCATTATTTGACCAAGACTTATATTTTTCATTTGTGCTTGTTTTTGCTCATTTTTACACTTAGATGATCATTATAAGTCACAAACTAATCGCTTGACTTGGTCTTACAGTAGTTTTGGGCTTGCCTCTAAAAACTGCGGAATCCTTAAGGGCAAGCAACCTTTATGATTGGAATTGCGCAGTTCATAATGGAAGTCATCCTTGAGCTTAGAAACTGCGTAATCATGGAAGGGAGACCAACATTGAGCCCAGAAACTACGAAATCCCTCATTGAGCTCATAAACTGCACAGTGAATTGAGCCGAGAAGTTGCCCAATTCTCCAAAATCGTGCAATATTTCTCGACAACGTGCATGGAAAGTTTCCCCGGAAAATAAAAAAAGAAAAAAACATAAAAAGAAAAAAAGAATCCCTAAAAATAGTGATCCATTATTAGTATCCCAAAGAGCTCATTTTCATATTATATCTTGGATATCTAGCATTCCTGAGGAGATCAAGGAACCTTCGTTGTGGTCATCGTCACTTTTCCGGGTGAGTTTCACTTTTATCGTATTTTGTCGATTTTTCTATCACTTTTTGTTGCTTCGCTTGTGCGAGTGTTGTTTTTCTTATTTCTCTTCATGGTTTATGGCGTTTCAACTTATTTTAGCTTGTATAAGTGTTGTTCTAAGTTGTCATTTTCCTTTCACAAGTGTCACATCGATTTTATTGTTTTTTCATCGATGGTCGTCGTTGCGGTGACTCTCCTCACACACTGATTTTCCTTCTATTTTTTAAATTTCTCCACTTGATTCACATTGATTCATTCATACTTAGTCATTTTTTCACTCAATATCACATCATCACTTAGTTCTTCTCATTTTCCACACCTCCACCGGGAAGATATGCACTTTCCTTGGCCAATTTTTACCTTGCCTAGTTGGGCACTATGCAATACTAAGGCTCAAGCTGAGAGCTTGGCCTATGAGATTGCACAATGCGTAGTACAGGTTGGCCCAATTGTGCATTGTGCAGTTCTACGGCTCAGTCTACTACCCTTGGCCACTGAGACTATGCAATGTGTAATCTCTCCTACTCATTGCCTAGGCTTAACTGTGCATTGCGGAGTCTCAAGCCTCAGGCTGCACTCTTGATTGTTAGGACTACGCAATTTGTAGTTCCCACAGTCATTCTCCCTTTCTTGTTGATGAAAATTGTGCTATCCCTCTCACTATTTGCAAAAGGATAATTTTTCCTTTCCATGAGTGTTTTTGTTGTCCCACAAGTACTACACTTGTGAAGCACTTCTCTCCATCATTCATTGTTATCATGGCACCAAAGAGAGCTGCTTCAAAAGAGATCACTGAAAGTAGTATTAGGGAAGTAGTTGAGAAAACAATTGTGGACTTTCTAATGTATGAAGACACTCAATTCTTTGTAGAAAAAAATTTGGACATAACATGGCACAAGGTTAAGGAAACTTTTTAGCAAGGAGATTCAAAGAAGATCTAGAGGACCGATAGGTTTACATCAGTGTTCAACAGTCGGGATTACACAAGATTGCATGTAGGTATCCATTCTTCCCATGTGAAGAATTCATTAGCTTACAGTCTAGGGAAGGAAAGAATCTGGAAGATTGAAGAGGATCCTATTGTTATGAAAGAGGCTATAGAAAGTGAGGTAAAGAGGAAGTAGAGGCTGTAGAGAGCATAACGGAGGAAGACAGAATCATAGTGGAGCAGAATGGAGGAAGAGAAGAAGAAGTAGGAAGAATAAGAAAGGAAATGTGAAATAGCAGTAGAAACAACACAAAAGCAAGCTGAAGAGCAGGAATAGAATTGACCAATGGAAGAGGAGAAGAGCGAACAGATGTAGGATCAGGAGCTTTCTCAACAGATCAAAAAATTAATTGAAGTTGCTCACATGGAGTTGGAACTGGAGCCGTGGAATGAATATGTCAACCTAATGTTGAGTTCACCATAGGTCACCGTTCAGACTCCAACACCTCCAACAACAGAGCTAGCTTTGAGCGAGGAAGGGGATGTTGTTCCTATTGATGATGATCCAGTAATGGGCTTGTATAAATTTTCGTATGATGAGTTCCAAAAGAAGAATGTACAAGAACAAAGAAAGAAGTTTATATATGATCATGCATCACCTACATTTGTTAGAGAAAGGGTGATAGTGGCGGATGGTAAGAAGAATCCAAATTCCATTTCCAAAGCCAACTTGGCCTTTGCAGGTGCAATAAGATCAAACTTTCAGCATTTGATGGCCGAGAATGAGAAAGTGGCATAGAACTTACACGCTTCCCGACAAGAGATAGAACATCTCCACACAGAAACACATAATGTAGCTTACGCATGGGTCCACTTGGAGGAGATGAGAACAAAGATACTTGTTTAAGTATCAACACTTGGAGAGACCATACGAGACCTCTATAAGAGCTCATTATCGTACATAAGGCAGTTTCACTCTTGCATGGCTTGGAACAACAAAGCAAAGACTTTGTCAAAACTATTAGGAATATACAAGTTTCCATCCCATTTGTGCATGAATGGACAATGAAATACAAATGGGCACCACTTAACATGGGAAAGAAAATGAAGCTACAGGTAGAGAAGGAGAAAGTGAATGTTCGAATGTTGATTTAGAACAACAAGCAGCTTGCCTCATTTATTGGTAACATTTAGGCCTCGTATGTACAATTATATAGTAGTTTGGATGTCTTGGTGAAAGCATACAAGATCCCATCAATTGGCTCAATCACTAAAGCCAAACCCAAGAACCAGGTATGGAAGGAGATCGAAGAGTACTTGAAGTAGCTGACACAAATTTCCACTAAACAATATTTGGAGCTGAATAGACAAAACATGCAGAACTAAATCAGTGGTCCTATCCAAGTTAGAACAATGTTGTGCATGCTTCAGGGGGTAGTTGAAATTGGTTACAAGTCATTGTACCCAGATTCCATGGAGACTAGAGCCCACTACTAGGTAGACACCATTACGCAGTTTGGGGATGTCATTGCACAATACCAAGCTTAGCCCCAATATGTCACTGAGAAGCATAAAGTGCAAGTTGTTGAGCTAGAGTTTTACCAAACTCAAGCATCATAGTTTTTTGTCTTCTTAGGCTATCAAGTTGTCTCTACCCTATTTTGTCTTATATGGGTACAAGTGTAAAATGTAATATTATTTGTAATTACTTTGCAAGTGAAATTCCAAGTCTCAATATTCGAACATGAAGATTCATGAGGATAGTCCAAAGGTCACAAAGGGGAGTTGAAGGGTCATCCACCCCATTGTTATAAATAAAACCTCATAACTCATGTAAGGGGCTTTTGGGAGCCAATATTTTGGCTAGGCTTAGGATTAGGAATAGCTTGGGAGTTTTGTGAGAGACTTGGATTCTCCGTAGCATAGGGGGAGTATACTTCTTTGGAGGAGTAGGTGTTACTAACTTTAATGTTTCAGTATTGGGGCTAGTGGTTTGTCAATGGTGTATGTATGATTAGAAATTTCACTTTTAATAAACCTCAGAGCTGACACGATGTCATGCATATGTTGTGAATATAGTAGGACTATTCTTGTTGCATTTGCCATGTATCTTATTTAAGTTATGCTCATTCTTATGAACTATTTCATTTTCATTTGTACAAATCTTGTTGAACTCATGTCGTTGTATTAATTCATCACCTTAACTTGTGGAGTATTCTGCATGTTAGCTTGTGATGTCATTATTCTCATGTGTTACTTTTAAGATGCACACTATTACAACCTTCTAAGGGTCTCACTCTCTTTTCCCTTCGTGTGTTGGGACCATTCATGCATCACACTTGATTATCCGCAAGGTCACACACTTGTTCTCACCAAAGACATCGTGCACCAATCTACGCGTATTTGCAACAAAGGAAGATCATTAGCACTCCACTACTGAGACTCCTATTCTGAATGGTGTGCAGTCTAGTTGGGACTTCATATTGGGGAGATCCCCTGAATGTTGGCAGATCCAACACCGTCAAAATGTTTTTGGCACTAGGAGGGCCAGATGACAAGCTAAGTCCTTGAAGTTTGTTTTGAATTTATGCACTCATTTAATGAATTCTCCCCAAATCATAACCTAGACATGTTTTTATAGACACACAAATATGAAAGTGTAGGTGAGAATTATTGATGACTTGCCAAATTTCAAGTTCAATGGCGAGGGTGAAACAACATTATTTGAGCACACCACTCATTTTCTTGATTTTTGCATGAAGCACAACATCCACTGTGAGGATGTTTGCTATAGGTTGTTCATTCTCACATTCAAAAGGCATGCATGGGAATGGTGTAACACATTTCTTAATGACTCCACACACTCTTTCAAACATCTTATCATAGAGTTGTGTCATGCTTTTGATATGTATGATCGTAAAACTTTGTGCAAGAAAATTCTGAATTTGTGAAAAGCACCTGATGAATCTACACAGGATTTTCATGATCATTTTATTCACTGTTCTTTGAATTTCATGAAGATGAAGTTGATTGGAATTTCTTGGTAAACATATTTTTATATCAGTTCACATTTCAGATAATCCACACAATCTTGAATCTTTCAAACCCGTCCCAACATACCTTGGTATTAGCGCTTCTAAATCTACAATGAACAAAGTTGTTGTTCCAAGTGGACCTCCTTCACCTTCTTATCAAACAAATATAGTTCCTCAGGTTGAGGTGGGAGAGCTTGAGAATTCATCTGTTGATTTATAACCATCCCCTCCCACCCCACATACTCAAAATTTCAACGTAGGTTTGGATTGCGAATCTCTTGGTTACGATGAAGTGTTATCAACTTGTCCTCCTTCCTTTGGTTCCTTTGATCCTCCAGATTGTGAGTCATTGTGTTCACTTATTTTGGATCACGAGGATCAAGTTTTGGATGGATTTACTATTTAGTAGCCAACTTGTGCTACACTTTACGATGATTATGTGTGGGAGTCTACATCTGAACAAGGATTTGCAATGAAGGATGATTCTTCTCCTTCCACACCTCTACCTCATTATCCTGACATCTTCCATGATCCTATCATCCCTGTTGAATATTGTGAAGAATAAGTTTCCGATCATTCTCAGAACACATGGAATATCATTTTTTCATTTGAATTCGGAGAGGACAAATGTCTTTTTCCTGATCTTTCCAATCTCTCATCTTATCTTTCTAAAAATATAGAGGGTGAAATTTCTCATTTCCCATCATTCCCACTTTACGATTCATAAAATCATGAGGATGCCTCTATTTGTAATATTGAACTTTCTGATCATGGTCGTCATGACCTTTTCATTGATTCATTTGGTCATGATCCTGATTCTTCTACTCTTGATCTTTCCAAGCCACTAATCTTTGATGATCTGTCTTCTGAAGTGTTGGAAATTCCCCAAGTTGTTGAGGCACTTCAACCCGAGCTGATGGTTATGTCAAGTTCTCGTAGTCTTGCAGTCAGTTCCACTTCTAATCAAAAATATGTTGAATCTTCCCAGGCTCCTCATCACTCTATCGTACACAATGAAAATCATTTTGTTCTATGATTTCCGCATCCTCCATTTGTATCACACGATCCTATCGCTTAGTCATTGGAGGAATCGTACGTCGTGAGCATGGTTGTGAAACAAAATTTTTCTTCTTTATTTATGTTCACCCATTTTCGCAGTTCAAAAGTTTGTTCTTGCATGTCTTCAATTCGCAATGTGTCCAAACACCAAAATGCACCCACGGAATGTCTTCCATGCGTGTTTTGTTCTTACTTTTCTGCATCTACTTCCAAACTTCGAACGTTTTGGTTTGCAGTGTCCTATAATTTTTATTTATTGTTATTCTTTTATATATTTCTTAACATGCATTCCCTCGCTAACATAAGCCAGCCAATGCGCCGGTGGCTACACTAGAAGTATCATTTCACATGATTCTGGCCTATTCACTGTTAGGTTAGGAGTAGGAGTATTTGTTTTCTTTTCTTGGATTTGCTTTCATTTTCTTTCCGATCCACACTTTTCTTCTGTCTATTTTCTTTCAATCATATGATAGCTTCCGCATGAGACCATGTTTGGCTTCTAAAGCAAGCTTGGTAAAATCCAAAAGGAAGTTGTTTTTCTATCAACACTTGGTTATCTGTTTATTCCCTCTCTTGACGTGAATCTTGCATTTCTTTTAGTCGATGATACTCTGAGGGAAAATACATTCCTTTGGGAGAAAGTCACCGTGAGATAACGATGCTTGCACTTTTAACTAGTACCGCCTACTCTAATTGGTCTTCTATTTTTGGTTAATCCTTGTCAAATAAGCCGAGTAGTGTAAGGAGGGGAGGAAAACCTTAACAAGTATGTTAGAAGTGTATAAAAATATCCTTCTCTAAAGAGACAACCTCTTCTTCTCTCAATAAGTCGGGATGCCTCTTTCGTCCCAATGAAATAAATAAGTTCCTATGCAAAGTTCTTTGAACAACAAAAAAAATATCAAAAATGAAATAAAGGGAAAAAGAAGAGAAAGAATACCTATGTAGATACGTGAAGAAAGAAACTCCACTATGGTATTGTCCAGGCTCACTAGTAGCAGAGCATTGTTTGTGTTCCAGTATCATCCTCCTCCCACATCTACCTAACCAACCAGCCAACCGGGGTAAACATGCTACAAGAGGCCACTATGATATGAATCAACCTCCTAAGTCACATTAAGGAAGTAGAACCAATGGAAACACACCATACAAATATTAATCATCAGCTACAGGACCCTTAGGAAGCAATCCAATACTTTAGACAACTTGCCCTAGACTCCCACTGATCTTTTAGACAACTTAAGCCTCAGTCCCTCCCATGCTATACCCACGAGGGCGACCAAAACCCAAAGTCACTCTCACAAGCTTACCTGCCAATGACCAGAGACCAAAAGCGTTAGTGCTATGCCAATGACTCTGGGATTTGAGCCACTTTTCAAGCTTAGATCCCAGGTCACTGCCTCGAATTGAACCATCTCTTCAAATCAGTAAAATAACATGGAAATGACAGTATTAAGGCAAATACTTGTTCAAGACATTGACTGGACCCCTATTAGCCATGATAGGCATTTCATCAAACATATTGAAAATGTGTAATCTACAGGTGTAATTAATAGTTCTGAGCATAGGGGCCTCATACTTAGCTAAAAATCAATAAGAACCATTGATGCCTCAACACATCAACTGCCATTCCATCCATTAGGTCATAGATACATTGATCATTCAATTACAAGTTAAAAAATGATGAGAGCCACACATGGTTGTTGGCATAAAACATATACATAACCAGCATGATAGGGATAGAAAAATCAATGAAACCACAACCATATAGACCACATATAATCCATCATAATACTCATAGAAATACCAGGAGAAATAATCTTTCATTCTTGATGCAAAATCCAAACTCGGGATGGAACTTCCACGTTCCACCTGACCGTAGAATGGCTAAGACAAATCTCACTTCATCCATTCACCCCCGTGCCATATTCCAAGCATGAATGTGGGATCTCATAGAACACATCAATAAAAACTCATCCAAGGCTTCTAGAGGCCATCCACCTCAACCCATCAAATAGTGATTCCACCTAATGATCAGACATCACAAAAACCATCATCATATCAGTTTGTATCCCATCCATCCAGGGCTCCAGAGCATTTGTCCTACCGAGGCTACGGGACTAGTAACTCAACCCACAAATTTTAACAGGCTGCAGATTGTTTGTCCAACCAAGACTATGGGACTAGTAACTCAACCCACCAAGGGCTCCAGAGCATTTTTCGAATCTAGGATATGGGATTTGTAACTCAATCCAAGTTCTTCTAGGGCTTCAGAGTGTTTGTCCAACCAAGGCTATGCGACTAATAACTCAACCCAAGCTAAGGAAACATGAGATCCAACCAAAAACAAAAGGAAATAAACTCACAATCACCATGGCTATCCAGGACATGGCAAGGCTAGGCAATCCACTGTCAATCCTGACCATCCTTCATGCAATGAAAAATCACAACAAACAATCCACATGCATATGCCATGCATGCCAAACTAGTGAAGGAAACATATATGCAACTTTGTACCTGCAAAAAGATATAACGTAGCTGTTGATCCTAATGCCCTCCTGCGCTTTCCTGCTTTTACTTTTATTTCTTGCTCCAAGAATCCAAGTATGGCACAACTACCAAGAGTGCTCCAAGAAAACTCTAAGTCTCCAAGAGTATGAGAGAGAGAATAATTTGAGAGAGCTCCAACAATGAACTAACAAAACGTTACCAACTAATCCTTAGAAGCCTTTTTATGAATGAGGCCTCTATTTTGTTCATTTTCCATTATTTTCCTTCATTTCCTCCTCACATGCAACTTGTGACCTTTCACCTCCTTTTTCTCCTAATTTCCATTATTTTCATAAATAAATGTGCCAAAATGCCATTTTTTCTCTACAAATCCTTACCCATCACCTTTGCCAATTCCCTTATCCATAAACAATCAAAAGTGATCCCCATCATTGAAAATTTTCCCAACATTTAGCTTGTAATAAGTGTCCCATCATCCATGGTTATTATTTTGTCTTTATTAACTTTTATTACAAGGAAGTTTTACCAGGGTTGTTACAGACCCTCCCCATTGGGGGAACACCGTCCTTAGCCTTCAACAACACATATAACCACAAAACGTCTGTAAGCAAATTATATACTATCGATGGAGATTTATAACTTAGCTCGATGCAATATTTACAATGATCACCTTGTTGAAAATCAAACCAACATAACAACATAATATCATGGCATCATAACAACATATTGCATAGTGGAGCTCTATAACACAACTCATGGAGGTATTTACATCCATATACATATGTACATAAACCAACATCATGAAAACTTATACCAAAACATATACCTTATACCAAAATCACACCAAAACACCAAGCCAAAACTGCTTACCTCAACTGGCAAACAAGGAAGGATACATAGCCCACATCTGATCCACTGTCTCCCATGTAGATTCATTGGGCCCAAAGTGGTTCTATTGCACTTTAACTTGCTTGATTTCTTGGTTCTGGAGCATGAGAACCTTTTTTTGCAATATACATTGATGCTCCGGCTAGAATTCTCCATCTGGTTCCGCCTGCAATACAGACCAGTCAATCACATGATCAACATATTTAACATACTTCTTAAGCAAGGATACATGGAAAACATCATGGAATTTCACTGTCAGGGGCAGTGCAATTCGATAGGATACTGGCCCAATCCTCTCAATGATACTGAAGGGTCCACAAAACCATGGTGCCAGTTTTGCACATGATCCAATTTGCAAGGAGCTCTTCTTCAATTTGATGTTCAAGTACACCTATTCCCCAACCTGGACCTCCTTGAACAACTTGTTCTGATCTAAATATCTCTTCTGCTTATCCTATGTTTCCTTTAGATTCCTCTTTATAACCTACATTTCATGTTACATGTCTGCTAACATGTTTGGTCCAATCAACACCTTATTAACTGGATCACTCCAACTAATGGAATTGTTACAACTCCTCCCACACAATGCCTCAAAAGGACTCATCCTCAATGAATCTTGATAACCGTTGTTGTATGTGAACTCCACCAGTGGAAGGTAATCTTCTCCATTTCCATTGTTAATGCATCACATCCATTCTCAACATATCCTCCAATATCTTGTTGACCCTTTATGTTTGTCCATCTGTCTACAGATGATAAGTCGTACTGAAGGCTAACTCTGTGCCCAAACAACTCCTTCCAAAACTTGGAAGTGAACATCACATCCCTGTCTGACACAGCCTTCTTTGGAACACCATGCAATCTAACCACGTCTCTGATGAATACCTATGCTACATCGCTAGCTGAGAATGTAGACTTAACCGGAATGAAATGTGCAACCTTTATTAACCTCTCCACAATGACCATGATGGAATCATGTTGTTTCACTGTCTTAGGAAAACCTGTGATACTATCCATGGAAATAACCTCCCACTTCCATTCTGGAATCACAAATGGTTGTAGCAATCCACCTCGATGTTTACACTCTGCTTTCATTGGCTGACAATCAAAACATCAAGCCGTAAATTCTGCTACATCCCTCTTCAAATTCGACCAATAATAAAATCTCTTCACTGCATTCAGTGTCTTCTAGTAACTTGGGTGACTTGAATAAGGTCTCACATGAAAATCCCTCAAGAGCACTGCTATCTGAAGCATATATATTGTCACTGAATCAGACCAATCCATCTATCGTAAGATAATAATCAATATGTTTTTCACCTGCACCTGTACATATACATGTACCACTACCTGTACCTGTACTTATAGCACTACTTGTAACTACACTTGTACCAGCATCTGTACCTGTACCTGTACCAGTACTCTACTATAACCTATGCACAATATCCATATATTTGACATCCTGCTGACCTGGCCATAAGACCCTGTCCTATAGATCTGTCCCATAGGAGCTCATGGCTGCTAAGTGATTTACCTATACCTGCCTACTAGGATAATTTTCCACTATGTTCTCTTTACCTTTGATATATCGGATCTCGAAATCAAACTCACTGATTGTAGCCAACCATCGAGCTTGCCTACCATTCAGATTCGGTTGGTCAAATAGATATCACAAACCACTGTGATCACTCATCAATGTAAACCTCCTATCCAAAAGATAGTGTCTCCACATCTTCAGTGCATGTATAATCACTGCTAACTCAAGATCATGCATGGAATAGTTCTACTCGTGCTCATTCAATTTTCGTGACTCATAGCATACCACCAGTCCATCCTACATAAGGACACCACCAAGTTCTCTCTTGCAAGCATCTGTGCATACTACAAACTCTTTGTATCGATCTGTAATCTTTAACATTGGTGCATGTGTCAAAACCAGCCTCTCACTTCATTGTCCATTTGAACTTCTTACCTTTCCTCTGCAGTGTTGTGATAGGATAAGAAATCTGCGAGAAGTTTTTGATGAACCTCCCATAGTAGCCTGCCAAACCCATGAAAGATCTCACCTCATCGACTCTCTTAGGAGCTACCCACTCCATTATGGCTCTTATATTTTTTGGATCTACTGCAATGCCCTCCTTGGAGACAACATGCCCCAAGTAGTGAACCCCAGTCTAAAAGAAAATACACTTGATGAGTTTAGAAAACAATTGATGCTCTCGCAACAACCTCAACACTGTTGTTAAATTCTCAGCATGTTCTTCCTCATTTTTAGAATATACCAGTATATCATCAATGAACATAATAACAAACTTATCCAACTATGGGCGCAACACACTATTCATCAAGCACATAAATGTAGTTGGAGCATTAGTTAAGCCAAATGGAACAACAACAAACTCATAATTCCCATACCTAGTCCTGAATGCGGCCTTGTAAATTTATTCCTCTTTGATGCGTACCTGATGATATCCTGATCTCAGATAAATCTTCGAGAACACTTATGCTCCCTTCAACTGGTCGACCAAGTCATCAATCCTCAGAAAAGGGTACCTATTCTTGATAGTCATTTTGTTCAAATTCCTATAGTCAATGCATAATTTGAGAGTACCATCTTTCTTCTTCACAAAAAATACTAGTGCACCCCATGGTGATACACTTTTCCTAATGTAACCCTTGTCCAACATTTCCTTCAACTGCAATTTTAACTCAACCAACTTAGGTGTGCTCATCCTGTAAGGTGCTTTTGATGTTGGAGCTGCCCCTGGCACTAACTCAATAGAAAAGTCTACCTCCTTGTAAGGTGGAAACTCTGTAATGTCCTCAGGAATACATCCTCAAACTATTATAAAACTAGGTACCTGCTCAACACATCTTCATCCTCAACATCCTTACCTTTATCACTAGAAATGTGAACTACAAATAACTTATGCCCTTTCCTGCAGCTACGCTTTGCTTGCATAGTTGTCATCATCCTAACTGATGTGGATTTCTTCTTTCTCTGCAAAACTATTGGTTCCTCATTGTCATCAACACACTCAATGGATTTATCATAACAATCCACCTTCGTCCTATGAAGATACAACTAGTCCATGCCCAACAACATACTTCATGATCCCAACTGTATGTTGGCATTATGGCACAGGTTTGGAGCTATGGCACAGGTGTTGTCCTTGATGGCAACTCTCTCTGGTGACAGATCTCAGTTCATGCTTTTAGAATGAAGGAAAAGACATATATGCAGGTTCACCTAGACTAAGGCGCGTATACACGCGGGTTAGACGTTACAAAGGCGTGTATGCGTATACACGCACTTTCACGCAACGAAAAGCACATATATGTTGGAGAACCTACCTTTGGTCCGTGGTAGTTAGTCCTTGGTATTTGAACCTATGGCTTTGGACCATGGTATCTCGTCAAGAAGTGGCGATTCCAAGTATTGGGTCCTGTTGATGCCCCGAAAATTGTTGCATCAACATCGGGGGATAACCACCTAGTCCGGACCTTAATACAGATCCTTTTCCGTTTGGGATGGTGGCTCCGACTGGATATAATGGGACCAGTTTCAAAATAATGAATAAAAATGGGATGGATGAGTGATTGGTTTTCTAATAAATGATAATGAGTGGATGACTTAATCTAACAACGAAAATACAAATGACTATTCTATCCCGGGAGGCTTCTATTCTTTTAAGTGCAATGCTTGATGATCTTTGTTCATCGATAGGCATATAGATGACTCTACTCAATAAACATAGACATTCATTCACTTAATGATTGCTTTGTTCAAATAGTTGAACAAAGTGATTAACAAAACATTGTTACACTTATCCTTTTATATTACCGATACATGTATGATTAAAAGAAAAGCATGTTGTAAACATCCAGTAGTGGAAAGTATAAAGAATGTTGTTAAAAACACATGCATATATCCGATAATAGCAAGAGTGATCAAACAACAATTCACATAAAAAGAATGAACTCAGACATAGATAGTAGTACCATATGAGCTACAAATCATTCCCAACATCAATCGCTATTTGAATTCCTTCTTCCGACTCAGAAATACTTTTAAATAAAGGCAGTAGTGCACATCCACATAAAAGCTTCGTTATCAAAATTGGAATAATTGGCCCAGTCTTTATAAAAAAAATATGCCTGAAGTACAGTAGTGCAACTTCAGGTTTAAGTCATATACAAAAACTTACGACCCTTTCCAATGCATTGAAAGGGTCTATAAATACTTGATTAAAACTAACTAACTATAAAATTAAAATGCTACTTAATTGGTACAACTTTATTTGGAGTATCTTCATCATAGCAATCTGGTAGTCGGCAGCATGATTCATCACCCTGGCTATTTGCCTTTCGACCTGAGTTGGCATATTTCTAGCATTGGTTCCACTTCTGGAGGGCGGCTGAGACGAGAATTGAGTTGAGTAACATAGGTGGCATCTTGTATATCGAGAATGATACACCCGATTGCATCTGTTAGGCAATTGACGGTGGATCTCTGGCTGTATGGTTTTACTAGGAACAACCAATAGGTGTCCCAAGTTAAACTGTTAATACCTGCGATCAATCTCCAATTCTTTTCTAGCTCTTGATAACATGACTGCTCCAATGTTTTAGGCGATAGTAATTTACCTGGTGTACATTGAGAGATCATATTAGATAAGTAGAGAGTATCATTAATCAATTCAACCAAATTACTTGTGGTTAATTTACATCTGGAAACTGCTCTCTCTGCCTTCATTAACTGGCACTGCCATTCCATATATAGGATCTCTTTATGGGATTCTAATATTTTTGGCAAATTAGCTGCCTGTCCCTCATCAGTGTCCTGCCAATCAAGAAAATTTGTCAAGGTCTCATCTGCCTGCTCCAAGTCTGTTCTAGCATCAACTGATTTATCGATTATTGATGTTGTTATGTCACATAGGGGTTCTGCTTGAGCAATTTTCTGACATAATAGTCTTATTTGTGTTACCAATGCCTTGTTAATCTGTAGTGCTTCTGCTCTGAATTCGGCAGGCTGCGGAAGATTCTTGGACTTTTCTATTTGGCCTGATAATTGAGCAATTTTCTCATCTTTCGACTTCACCATCTGTTCATTCACTGCTTTCAATTTTGCCAATGCTTCCGGCAGCTCTTTCTTCTTTTGAATTGCACTTGAATCAATCCTTTGTTTCTGTTCCTGCAATTGTTTATTCAATTGATTATTAATTTGTTGCTACGTAGACAACTACTGTTCGAGTTGTTCTGCTTTCTACTGTGCTCCAATAACTGTGCTTGTAGTGAAGCGATTGCTTGGTCCTTTTATCTTAACATATTACTCACTTCTGATGCCTTGTCCATGGTGGCCACCGAATAGGCTCCAGCATATTGGGACAATTTTGTTAGGTCATCAGAAGGATCAAACTCCTCTTTCTAAACCACACTGGCTGTCACTGTTTGTTCAGGGAATAAGGAAGGTTGATCAATCCTTCTCCTTTTGCGTAGTCGCTTTACTACAACCCTGTGCTTTGGGCTGTAAAATACATCCAATGGAGGTATATCCTCCACTTGCAAAATGATCTGATCCGAAGGATCTTTGGGGATTATTTCTATGTCTGTAGAAGGGGGTAGGCCGCTGGTTCCACTTGGAACCTCTTTTGATGCTGTATCCTGTGTATCAGCCACTTTGGATGCATCGGCTTCCTTTAAGCTTTCAAGATTGCTTATGATTGAATCGAATTGCTGCCATTCCTGGAGAAACTTCGGGTCAATCTGGGCATCGACATTCACGTTCGTGCTGCTCTGCTCCTGCTCTTTCCTCTGCACTTCCTCCTGCTCTTTCCTCTGCACTTCCTCCTGCTTTTTCCTCTGCACTTCCTCCTGCTTTCTTGTTTGGATTTCTCCAGCAATTTTTGATTTAGCAAGAGGTTCGTTGGTAAGTCATTGTTCAGGCTCGCTTGTCTATGTCATCGGGGCCGTTGCTAATAGATCTAGAGGCAGAGTTTGCAACCTCTGCTCTCTAAGTTTGTTAAATTCAACTAACCCGTCGTCGTGATATCTCGTTCTGGCTAGCGTTTGAACCTGAAATAACGACTCGGTCGAGGAGAACAGGTCATCAAACTCATCATCTTTATGTTCAAATTTAGTGAGTTTTGCCTGTTCAAGTGCATTGTAGGCGACTTTGTTTGGATCAAATCGCCTATTAGGAAGAGTGGCAAGATTTAGTGTATTAATCTTTTCTGCTTCTTTCTCTGCATGTTTATAGTCATGCAGAGCATAAACGCCACACCTTAGAGGAAAAGGAGGCCAAACTTGCTTCTTTTTATTCCTTAGAGTCTGTGTAACTCCTTCGGATGTAAGTTTATATGCTATCTCTCGGGCCAACAATTTGTCGGTTGTATATAAGGGGAGGACATGAGGCTTGGCATGACTGTCGAAAACTCTTACATAGGTGAATTTTTCTTCTTCGAACCATCTCCCTATGGCTGTTAAGTCAATCTCTGCTTGTGAGGAAATCTTAGGAGCAGGTTTGTCAAAAATGGCATAGCGAATGGGTAACATAAATCCATTGCAAACTTGATATAGGTGGTGTTTATAGTGGGCTTTCCACAACTTCTGGTGGTATATATGAATGGGCATGGGGTCCTGTGGAGTCCATCTCCACCCCAGCATAGGAAATTCGGAATTAAAATAGAGGGCATCCAAGATGTAGGCACTATAGTAAAATGGAGGAATGAACCTTTCAGTAACGCGGGATTTGTTTCTGAATTCAAGAACAACTGTTGCTAACTTATCAGACAGTATATTCCCCCAATCCATTATTTCACTATTGCATGTTGCTTCCATTAAAGGTACCATTTCTATAGTGAAATTTTAGGAATCATGCAACCCCCAAATCCTACACATCATTACTCCGGCATAACAATAAGCAGAACACAAGGAATCAACAAAGTAATTACCCGAAGACTCATGCTTGTGTTTCTCTGGGTTTTGCCTCCAATCCTGTATAGGTTTTGATTCAATGTCATTTTCATTTCTGAACTTCTCCAGAAATGCTTTGTTGTACTTATTCTCTGGTGCAGGCAAATGCTACATTTGCCTCAAATCATCGGGTTGAAACGAGCCGAACACTCTCCCGTCGATGGTGCAAAATGTTCTGTTTGTAATTGGGATTTCTTCAATTTCCCATATTACCACATCTGTATATGGTAGAATTTTCTCTCGGGCTGCTATCCGATGAAGGTGAGAGTCAGCCAAATCCTTTAGAGTAGCATCAGACTTCCGGGTCGGGTCTGCTGTGGCTTGTACAGTTGTTACCTAAGGCTCTTCAGCCTCAATCAGATTATAGATGCTCAGCCAAGTAGTTTTACCAAGTCCTAGACATGTGGTGTCTGAGATCAATCCCTTTTTGCTTGGTCCCGGATCGGCAATGTGTTGTCCTGTTAGTGGGGAATCTGAAGCTGTTCCAGGTTTCTTAGATTTCTTCCCCATTTGGCTTGAATTTGCTGCTTCGGAGGAGCTCTACACAAGAGATAAAATGAACGTAATGCGGGGAATTGGTGGCGCAAACCAAATATGAATGAGATATATTAATCAATGAATAATGGAGGATTAACTTAAGGTGGCTGCGAATACAATCTCTGAAGAGATTTTAGCCTTACTGTTTCATTAAATGGCCATTTGAACCTGTCAATCCTTTAAATTCTCATCATATCGTTTATTGGCTGAATAATTCATTTAAGCATGGCTTTGATGTTTTGGCGGTTGAGCGTAAGTGAATCACTATCAGGAAGAGAAAGGCCTTTAATACTAATTAACCATAATATATCTCGGCCTTATCAATCCTTTTTAAAATCCGCGCCTAGCTTTATCGCAATCGGCGATCGGGGGAATGCTTAAGTTGTTATATTGGTGTCCTTTCAAAATCCCCAATCGTCGATAACCATATCGCCAATTCGCATCGGGAGTTTTTAAAGGAGGGCTTTGATATGCATGCATGCTACATTCCTTGATCGCCGATAGTGATATCACATCGGAGCAAAGAGAGGGGCCTTTGTTATGATCACTTGTCTTCCCGATATCCGATAGTTATTCGTGCATTGTCGCATCAGGGAAAACCAATGGGTCTTACTGTTATGCATCCTTTGTTATTGCGATATGCGATCTTACGATCACTTTATCGCAATAATAAAGGATTATTCATTTTTTATTATAAGACCGATTATGTGATTTATCAAAAAGGTATATAATGTTTTATTTCTTTTCGGACCTTTTGAATAATGATAAGTTGATACCAATTTAATCTAAAAGGGACCCATTTCATATTATAATTTTGAAAATAAAAAATTTATGAAATGGGGGGTTGTTGTACAGCACAACAGGTCCATAGTATTGTGTTATTATGGTTTTGGACCATGGTATTGTGAAAGGCCTAAGACTACAAAAGAGGAAGGAGATCATTTGGCAAAGTATCATCTGAATTAATTGAATATCTAATAAGTACTAGATCTGAAATATTGGTGATTGGGGTTATGGTGCAGATCTAGATCTGAATGAAGGAGGAACCTTAGTGCAAAGAGAAGGATAAGTTCTATTGATGGGTCATAATCTTAAGGCTTGAATGATAGCATCTTTGTATGATTTTGATCTGTTATATGTGGCGCAGGTTTGATCTATAAATCTGATAATCTGGGTTAATTACTGTCTGAATATTTGAAAGAGTGAATTATCCTTTATAGATCTGTACACAGGTTCAGTGAAGCGAAGGCGCATATACATGCTGGTTCAGTGAATACAAACAGTGTATACGCAGGTTGGTCCACACTCAGAAGCGTATGCACGCAGGTTTCAGGTTATTGAAGTAGCGTATATCTTTTGAGTTGTGATCTAGCTGCTTCTGTTTATTGCTGCAGTGGTCTGGGTTCAAAATTTGGTGTGTTATTACTATTACTATGTTTTTGGGTACAGCTGTCAAAGAAGTATCTACTTGATTCAGTTCTAATTGGTGAAAAGGAGATTGTTTGATGCAGAAATTCTTGATGATTGATTGATGTTCATGGATCCAGTCTGAAAATTTATGAAACGTGGTCCCTAGAAGAAGGAGAAGGTTGTAGCCTTCTGTAGGCCAGCACCTACATAATAGTATCTTGGCTAGTGCAAGAGCTAAGGGGGTTGTATCTCCCTTCCAGGAGAAGCTGGAGAACGAGAGAGGGTTGTAGCTCTTTGCAAGTTGCAACCTACGTACTGGTAAAGGACTGCACCAGTACATTGTAAAAAGATGTTTATAATTAAAATAAGATAGAGATGAATTGCAGCAGGTGGTTTTCACCCACATTGGGTTTCCACCTTATATCTTGTGTTCATGTGTGTGATTGTCTTATGCTCTGTTTTACTGTTTCTGGTTACTAGTTATTTAATTTCGATACATAGATTAACAATCAACATCTGAAAGATAAAGTACATTATAAGTTTGCATTGTATACGCGGGTTTCCTTCTACATAGTTGCGTATATATGCGGATTTAATTAACTGAAGTAGCGTATATTATCTAGATTTGAAAAAGGGAATATTTGACTTGATAATACTGATTCACCCCCCCTCTCAGTATTATTTCCAACGATTGGAATCAGAGCAGGTCCTTCTGAAGAATATTGATCGCTTGAAGGAAGATCCATCATCATGAGAAACTACGAGAGAGAAGCATCAATCAGGCCACCAATTTTTGATGGGACCAACTTCGTCTATTGGAAGGTAAGAGTCATAGCCTATCTGCAATCTCTTGGTACAGAAGTCTGGGATATCATAGATACAGGGTACACTTTTCCATCAGCAACTCCTACAGATCCAGCTGAGAAGAAGAAATATGAAACAAATGCAAAGGCTGTCAATACTCTATTAGGATGTCTATCTCAATCAGAATTCGTGAAGGTTATGCAGTATAAATCCGCAAAAGAAATATGGGACAAGATTTTTCTGAGCTATGAAGGAGATGAACAGGTAAAACGAGCAAAACTTCAAACCCTCAGAATTCAGTATGAAAATCTCAGAATGCACAATGATGAAAGTGTGGTTAACTATTTCCTTCGTGTAGATGAGATTGTTAATTGTATGAAAAATTTGGGTGAAGAAATAAAAGAGGTTGTTGTGGTTGAAAAGGTTCTAAGATCTTTGTTCCCTAGGTTTGAATCTAAAGTTTCTGCAATAGAAGAAAAATAGAATCTACGAAACCTTACCATGTCATAGCTGCACGGAATTCTGATAGATTATGAAATGAGGAAAGGAGGACCATCAGACAGAAGAGAAGCTGACTTCAAGGCTTCAGGCAAAGGAGATTACTATGAGTCAGGACACGTGTCAGAAGAAGAAGAAGAATAAAATTTTGTCAAAAACCTTCAACAGGGTGCTGGACGATTCCGAGGTAAGTTACCTTTCAAATGCTTTGCTTGTGGAAGAGTCGGTCTCTATGTTGCCAAATGTCCTCATAAGGATAAGATTGACAAGGGGAAGGAACCTGTTAGATGGAACAAGAAACATAATACAAATAAGAAAAGCTATTACACTCTTGAAGATAGTGATGGACTTTCAAATAGTGACGAAGATGAATGAAGTAATAATTATAAACTTTTAATGGCTTTTGAAGATGATAATTACATGGATGCTATAGATGAAGAAGGTCTTTACGAAGATATTTCTAAACTCAAAATTGGTTTAGAAGAGAAAAATGTGATTATTGATTCTCTGTAATGTCAACTGGCTGAAAGGGAAAAACATCATGAAAAATTGGAATGTGAAATTGTGGGACTTAGAAAAGAGATTGAGAAAACTAAAGCTCTTAATCTTAGATTTGTTAAAGGATATGAAACTCTAGATGAGATTATCAATGTGCAATGTTCCCCACTAATCAAGACAGGTCTGGGATATAATGAAGAAGCATCTCAAGCACAGAAACCGTCCACCTCAAAAAGTTATCTTGATGCAGCAAGGAGAAATGAGCAAAAGCCCAATGGAGATCACCAGGTAAAACAGGGACGATTTACATCAAGAATAAACAAAGACTACCAGGTAAATCAGGGGCAATCCACCTTAAGGATGAACAAAAGCTACAACGAGCCACAGGTAAAATCTTCTCAATTTGCCTCAATAATGGATGACAATAGAAACTACAATCATTTGGCTGGTAGATTTGATAATCGCAGGAGTTTCTTCAATGGCCAATGTTTCTCTTGCCATAACTTTGGCCACAAAGTAGCTCAATGTGTTGCCTATAAAACAATCATGACTACAGAAGCTCAAAAACAAAGAAGTATGACTGGAATAACGAAAAGGACCTATAACAACTTTTCTGCCCTTGAAAATGAAATTGAATGTTCTATTTGTAATAACTTCGGTCATGAAGATTTTTAATGCAGGAGCAGGTTTCAGAAGACAACTCAGAAGGAACAAATCTGAAGTGCCAGAACATGGAGAATGAAGGAACCGCAACCAGAAAGATGTGGGATAGATTTATATGCAGAAGGACAGGAAAATCAATGGTACATCGACAGTGGATGTTTGAAGCATATGACAGGTGATAAAGAAAAATTTCAATCATATAGTGCTTTAGAAAAAGGAAAGAAAGTTTCTTTTGGAAATGATACCCCTGCAGTCATAAAAGGAAAAGGCAATGTTCAGTTGAAAGAAAAAGTCAAAGCTGGAAATGTTTTGTATGTTGATGGCTTGAGGCATAATCTACTGAGTGTCATTCAGATGTGTGATCAAGGAACTGAGGTAATATTTCGATCAAATGGATGTAGTGTTCATGATCTTGATACAGGAAAAATAGTGATCAAAGGCATAAGAACTCCAAATAATTTATACATATTTGAAGAAGGACAACAACAATGCTATTTGAGCAAGAATGATGAACACTGGTTATGGCACCAGAGGTTGGGGCATCTAAGCTTTTCACATATAAGGAAAGCATGCAAATACCAGGCAGTTCGTGGTCTTCCAGACATCAGAATTCCAGACAATACAATATGTAAATCATGTCAGTTTGGTAAGCAAACCAGAACTAACTTCCCTGAGAAGGAAGGATCAACTAGCAGGCCTCTTGAACTAGTCCATACAGATGTATGTGGTCCATCTAGGAAAAGGTCACCTCGAGGAGAAGAATACTTTATATTATTTATTGACGACTTCTCCAGGATGGTTTGGATAGGACTTATGAAGCACAAAGACGAAGCCTTCGAAAAATTCAAATCTTTCAAATCCTTGGTTGAAAACGAATAAGATCACAAAATTAAGTGCCTCAGGTCTGATAGAGGTGGGGAGTTTACCTCAAATGAATTTTTCGATTTTTGTGAAGAACATGGAATAAGAAGGGAATTCTCTACAGCTAGGACTCCTCAACAAAATGGAGTAGTGGAAAGGATGAATAGAACGGTTCAGCAAATGGCTCGTGCTATGCTTGATGAGTCTGGAACTCCCGCAACCTTCTGGGGTGAAGTTGCATTTACTGCGGTTGTTATTCTCAACAAAACAAATGTCCAGGTGAACAACACTCAAACTCCTCATGAGCTCTGGTATGGTGAGACTCCTTCGATAAAACATTTCAAAATTTTTGGAAGCAAATGCTATATTAAGAATAATGATGAACATCTTGGCAAATTTGAACCTAGAGCAGATGAAGGCATTCTCCTTGGTTATTCTCCCCACAACAAAGCATATAAGTGTTACAATAAAAGACTTGGAAGAATTGTTGACAGCATTGATGTAGTGGTTGATGGAGAAGGAAACATTCCTAGGCAAGTAAATTATGAAAATATCGAAGAGGATGAAGACCATCCTTCAAATTAGACTGATGATGAAGAAGAACCTCAAGAGACACCAGAGGAATAGATAAGGATAGAAGAGAAGACTCCATCCAGGTACGTTCAGAAGAATCATCCAGAATCTCAAATTTTGGGGCAGAAAGAGGCAGGTATACAAACAAGAAGAACAATTGTAGAAGCCTCAAGCTATTTGGCATTGATCTCCTCCACTGAACCACAAAATGTAAAAGAGGCATGCAAAGATGAATGCTGGGTCAAGGAAATGGATGAAGAACTTGAGCAGATTGAAAAGAATAACACTTGGGAGTTGGTTCCTAGACCAAAAGATAAGAATGTCATAGGGACAAAATGGATCTTTAAAAACAAGTTGAATGAAAATGGGGAAGTGATTAGAAACAAGGCCAGACTTGTTTGTAAAGGGTATGCTCAACAAGAAGGAATAGACTTTGAAGAAACTTTTTCTCCCGTTGCTAGACTTGAGACCATCCGAATGTTCCTTGCTCTCTCAAGCTTTCAGAAGTTCAAAGTATTTCAAATGGACATGAAATCAGCCTTTCTAAGTGGAGACTTAGAAGAAGAAGTGTACATTGAGCAAATAGATGGTTTCATTCTTGGGAATGATCAAAATCTTGTATGCAAACTAAAAAAGGCTCTCTACAGGCTCCAAGTGCTTGGTACTACCGTTTGGACAAATATCTTCATCAACAAGGTTTTTCAAAAGGATTAGTAGATAGCAATCTTTATATAAAAATTGAAAATGACAAATTGCTAATACTTGTTGTGTATGCAGATGATATTATCTTTGGCAGTAATGAAGAAGCTATGAGTCAGAGCTTTGCCTTGGTGATGCAGAAAGAATTCGAAATGTCCTTGCTTGGAGAACTGACATATTTTCTTGGATTGCAAATCCAACAAAATGAAGGCAGTATCTTTTTGTCTCAAACCAAGTATCTCAAGCAGATCCTGAAGAAATATGGCATGGAAGATGCAAAACCAGTATGTACCCCTATGGTTACAGGATGCAGCCTCAGTGCAAATGATGAACCAGCAGTAGTGCGTCAACCAACCTATAGATCCATGATGGGAAGTCTTCTTTATTTGACAAGCACTCGACCAGACATCATGCATGTAGTGGGAATAGTTGGAAGATTTCAGGCAAATCCTAAGGAAACCCACCTTCAAGCAGTGAAGAGAATTTTCAAGTATCTTCAAGGAACTCAAAACTATGGCTTATGGTATCCTAGAGATACAGATCTCACTCTTCATGCTTATACAGATGCAGATTGGGCTGGAAGCGTGGATGACAGAAAGAGCACAAGTGGTGGTGCATTCTTTATGGGTTCCAGATTATTATCTTGGTTCATTAAGAAACAGAGTTCGATTGCTTTATCTATAGCTGAAGCGGAATATGTGGCTGCTGCATCTTGCTGCACTCAACTCCTTTGGATGATGCAAACCTTGCAGGATTTTCAGATCACTTGTACACCACCTATCTCCATCTTATGTGATAATACAAGTGCAATCAGCATCTCAAAGAACCCAGTCATGCATTCAAAGACCAAGAACATACCGATCAAGTATCACTTTCTCCGGGAACAAGTGTTGGAACAAAAGGTCAAATTGGAGTATGTTCCTTCTAAGGAACAAGTTGCTGATATTCTCACCAAACCACTACCCAGGGAAACTTTTGAATACCTCAGACAGAAGCTAGGAGTAGTTGATGCATCATCTTGCTGTTAAAACTTGTTTGTTTCAGAGAAAAATGGGTGTACGCAAGTTTCCTGAGGAGGATCCACGTACATACGCTGGTTTGTGCAGAGACAGTCGCGTATATGGAGGTTTGATGGATATCAGTAGGGACAGGCTCTGGTTGAAGATATTCTGATATGGGTCTGGCAGAGACCATCCGGCATAGGTTCAAGGGGAGCAGATAAACTTCTAATGATGCATTGTTGGCATTATCTTAGAAGCTTTTGATTCTAATCTGTTGCTGGTTTCAGGTGGAACAGAGGCAGAGGGAGAATAGAAGGAAATCTTGGTTGCTAATCTGAATGGTGATTGAAAAATGCTGCTAATATCAGTTATTGGTGACTTTCATAAGTCTTGCTTTAGTTATTTCGTCTCTATGTCATGTATCTCTTTTAAGGTGTCAAGGCCATGTAACGACCTAGTTTGGTTTCCCCACTATGCCTGGGATGAAGATGTAATGTACTTGGTTGTCATATGTAAATTTCTGATGTATCCCCACTTGGTTGGGTGGATGATCCTCACTTAGTTGGATGATGGATGTATGTTTTGAGTCTTTTGGTGATAGGAAGGTCTTTCATGATGTATGTCATGGTTCTTCTTGAAGAGCATCTTCTTGCAGATCTTGCCTACAGTCAGGGGGAGCATGGTCAGCACAACAGGGCAAAGATTTTAGCATGTACTCAGGGGGAGCACAACCCTTTGCCCTTGATGACAATGGGGGAGAATGACTTTGAGGATCTTGGGGTTGCCATCAGGTCCAAAGGGGGAGATTGTTGGCATTATGGCATAGGTTTGGAGCTATGGCACAGGTGTTGTCCTTGATGGCAACTCTCTCTAGTGACAGATCTCAGTTCAAGCTTTCAGAATGAAGGAAAAGACATATACACAGGTTCACCTAGACTAAGGCACGTATACACGTGGGTTAGACGTTACAAAGGCACGTATGCATATACACGCACTTTCACGCAAGGAAAAGCGCATATATGTTGGAGAAATTACCTTTGGTCTGTGGTAGTTAGTCCTTGGTATTTGAACCTATGGCTTTGGACCATGGTATCTCGTCAAGAAGTGGTGATCCCAAGTATTGGGTACATAGTATTGTGTTATTATGGTTTTGGACCGTGGTATTGTGAAAGGCATAAGACTATAAAAGAGGAAGGAGATCATTTGGCAAAGTATCATCTGAATTAATTGAATATTTAATAAGTACTAGATCTGAAATATTGGTGATTGGGGTTATGGTGCAGATCTGGATCTAGAAGAAGGAGGAACCTTAGCGCAAAGAGAAGGATAAATTCTATTGATGGGTCATAATCTTAAGGCTTGAATGATAGCATCTTTGTATGATTTTGATCTGTTATATGTGGCGCAGGCTTGATCTATTAATCTGATAATCTGGGTTAATTACTGTCTGAATATTTGAAAGAGTGAATTATCCTTTATAGATCTATACGCAGGTTCAGTGAAGCGAAGGCGCGTATACACACTGGTTCAGTGAATACAAACAGCGTATACGCAGGTTGGTCCACACTCAGAAGCGTATGCACGCAGGTTTCAGGTTATTGAAGTAGCGTATATCTTTTGAGTTGTGATCTAGCTGCTTTTGTTTATTGCTACAGTGGTCTGGGTTCAGAATTTGGTGTGTTATTACTGTTACTATGTTTTTGGGTACAGCTGTCAGAGAAGTATCTACTTGATTCAGTTCTAATTGGTGAAAAGGAGATTGTTTGATGCAGAAATTCTTGATGATTGATTGATGTTCATGGATCCAGTCTGAAAATTTATGAAACGTGGTCCTTGGAAGAAAGAGAGGGTTGTAGCCTTCTATAGGCCAGCACCTACGTACTAGTATCTTGGCTAGTGCAAGAGCTAAGGGGGTTGTAGCTCCCTTCAAGGAGAAGTTGGAGAACGAGAGAGGGTTGTAGTTCTCTGCAGGTTGTAGCCTGCGTACTAGTAAAGGACTGCACCAGTACATTGTAAAAAGAAGTTTCTAATTAAAATAAGATAGAGATGTTTTCACCCACATTGGGTTTCCACCTTATATCTTGTGTTCTTGTGTGAGATTGTCTTCTACTCTGTTTTACTATTTTTGGTTACTGGTTATTTAATTCTGATACACAGATTAACAATCAACATCCGAAAGATAAAGTAAATTATAAGTTTGCATTGTATACGCAGGTTTCCTTCTACATAGTTGTGTATATACGCGGATTTAATTAACTGAAGTAGCGTATATTATTTGGATTTGAAAAAGGGAATATTTGACTTGATAATACTGATTCCCCCCCCTCTCAATGTTATTTCCAACACTGTAATACATTCAAATGTGCTATGGTAGGCATACCATTCAAGTCAAATGCACAAGCTCTTACCCAATGATGAACTCATTTCTTCATACCTATAGCCAACTACACTAACCAAGACTCTGAATGTAATTCATTACTCAAACCACACTTATCCACCAAGTCAGGACTAATATAGCTATAATTAGATTCAGGGTCAATCAAAATAGAAATAACTTGATCACAAATCTTACAGTCCATCTCAATGATAGATGCCTGATGCTATGCCTGTTTTTTATCCAACACTGCATAGATACATGGAATACTTTGACCAACGTCTCCAACAATTTGTGCCTCCCACAAGCTATATATCTTATGCCTACCACTCTTGTACTATGGACAATCTCTCCTGCGATGATCTCCTCCACAAGTCCAACATTCCAGGGCTCCTTATTCCACTCCTTAGATCTATGTCCTTTCCCTCTATCTTATAAGTTGAACTTCTTAGGTGGTGCAACATTATCCATGTTACCTGAATCCTATGGTCTTACTCACTGCTTGTCCCATTTTCATTTATTCTTTGCATTACCTCTCCAATCTGGCTTAGTCTCAGACCTGCACTTCGAATTTTCATAACCATGCTTCAAGTTCTGGGTGGCCTCTTGTAATGATCTAGGTTCATCGAACTCAATCCTATCTTTAGATGCCATCAATAACCCACTGGTGAATCTCTGAATCTTGGCCTTCTCCTCCTTGAGATAAGGCACATACCTAAGCAACTCTAAGAACTTGCTAGTGTACTCGTCATTTGTCATGGATACCATCTTCAGCTCATAAAATTCTTTCACCCTGTTATCAAAGCATCTCTTTGAAAAATACTTCTTCTTGAATAGCTACTCAAACTCATTCCAGGTCAACTCTTCCTCATGTATACCTCTGACATTGTTCACATCTTCCCACCAAATGTTTGTCTTACTTTTGAGATTGAATGTAGCCACTCTATCTTTCATGTTCTCTGAATAATCATGCAACCTAAAGAACTTCTTCATGCCTAACAACCATGCCTCTGCATCTTGTGATTTATTTACCTCTCATTTAAAAGTAAGCAGCTTTGATTTCTTAAAATCATATGGAAAATACCCCTTATCACTCCTCCTATAAGGGTAACAACGATATCGATAATCATGCCCGTCAGAACCAGAACTAGAACGGTACTTGTGATTATCCCTTCTCCTATCGAGGGTATCCAACATTCTGCCATCTCTGACCGTGTCATCACTATCTGACCTATGACCACCATGCGGTATACTACCATATGCCCCATTAGTTATATCCTCCTTCTCATGACTGATCCGAAGTGGTCCCTATTGCTACAAATCTGACAAGCACTAAAGTATGACTGCATTTACCTCATCTATCTTTTCCTGTGCCTGTATGATTATGCCATTATCTACCTCACAAATCCTTATTTCTTCCTTCAAGCTTCTGAATGTAACTGTCGAATAAGAAGGATTCCAAACACCATACTTCTCTTTGGATTCATAGGGAGTGTCTTTGTAGTTAACCATCTTGCTAGCCATTTGATATTTCTACAAGACTAACAAATCAACATGATACATGTATAACATAATCATGACAGTATATAGAAACTTAATACATATGCATATGACCATGCAACCTTCATTCTAGATAGGGTCTAGTCATCAATGCATGAACTCAATAACAACACACACCACAACCTCATGCATGGCAACCACCATCATTAAGTCACCATACACTTGACCACATGCAAACATAAACATGCATAAGCAATGCATAACCATCCACATGTATGCATAAACATGTATGATCAAACATGAACGAATAATACTTGAAATCAAACCTGCAAGAAGGGTACATGCAACCAAGAATACAACAATATAACCAATCAATCAATATTGCAACCAAAATACTACAATGATACATGTAAGTGACATAAATCAACATGTAACCAGTCATACACTCACAATGATGTATTCCTCAACAAAACATCAAGTTTCACATGACAACATCACTTCAACCATGAACAAGATCATGCAACTGCGCCAAGGACATGGAATACAAGTGTGATAGACACACATACAAATGACATGCATGCATGACCAACACATAGCCCATCCAAACCGAGGGGTGAACCATGCTCTGATACCACTCTGTAATACCCTCCTCACACATCTACCCACAACCGGCCAGTGGGGTAAACATACGACAAAAGGCCATTATGATATGCTTTGACCTCCTAAGTCACGTTAAGGAAGTGGAACCGATGGAAAACACCATACAAACATTAATCATTAGCTACAAGACTCTTAGGAACCAATCCAATACTTTAGAAAACTTGCCTTGGGGTCCCACTGATCTTTTGGACAACTTAAGCCTCAGTCGCTCCCATGCTATAGGCATGAGGGTGACCGAAACCCAAATTCGCTCTCATAGGCTTTCTTGCCTGCAACCAGAGACCAAAACTGTCAGTGCTATGCCAGTGACTCTGGGATTTGAGCCATTTTTCAGGCCTAGAGCCCAGGTCACTACCCATAATTGAACCATCTCTTCAAATCAGTAACACAAAATGAAAATGATAGTACTAAGGAAAATTCTTGTTCAAGACCTTGACTATAACCCTACTAGCCATGATGAGAATTTCGTCAAACATATTGCAAATTTGTAATCTACGAGTGTAATTAACAATTCTTAGCATAGGGGTCTCATAATTAGATAAGAATCGCTAAGAACCATTGATACCTTAACACATCAACTACCATTCCATCCATTAGGTCATAGATACATTGATCATTCAATTACCAATAAAAATGTGATAAGAGCTACACATGGATATTGTCATTAAACATATACATAACTAGCATGATAGGTACATAAATATCAATGAAACCAAAACCATATACACCACATATAATCCATCATAATACTCATAGAAATACCAGGAGAAATAACCTTTCATTAATGATGAAAAATCCAAACCCGAGATGGTACTTCCACGTTCCACCCGACCGTAGAATGGAGCCAAATCTCCCTTCACCCATTCACCCCCATGCCTTATTGCAAGAATGAATGTGCGATCTCATAGAATACATAAATCAAAACTCATCCAGGGCTTCCAGAGGCCCTCCACCTCAACCTGTCAAACAATAATTCCACCTCATGGTCATACATCACCAAAACCATCGTCAGATCAGTCTTTATCCCAATCATCCAGTGCTCTAGAGCGTTTGTGAAACCAAGGCTACAGGACTAATAACTCAACCCACAACTTTTACCGAGCTCCAGAGTCTTTCTCCAGCCAAGGCTATGGGATGAGTAACTCAACCCACCAAGGACTCCAGAGTGTTTGTCCAATCTAGGCCATGGGACTTGTAACTCAACCCAAGTTGTTCTAGGGCTCCAGAGCGTTTTTCCAACCAAGGTTACGAGAATAATAACTCAACCCAAGTTAAGGAAATAGGAGATCCAACCAGAAACACAACAAAGAAATAAACCCACAATCACCATGGTTATCCAGGAAATGGCATGGGTAGGCAATCCACGGCCAATCCCGATCATCCTCCATGTTAATGAAAAATCACAACCAAAAATCCACATGCATTTGATGCATGCCAAACTAGTGAAGGAAACATACATGCAACTCAGTACCTGTAAAAAATTCTTATGTATCTATTGATCTTGATGCCCTCATACGCTTTCCTTATTTTTCTTTTCTTTCTTGCTCCAAGAATCCAAGTATTCCCCACCCACCAAGAGTCGTCCAAGAAAACTCTAAGTCTCCAAGAGTATGAGAGAGAGAGAATAATGAGAGAGAATTCCAACACTAAACTGACAAAAAGTTACTAACTGATCCTTAGAAGACTTTTTATGAATGAGGACTCTATTTTCTTCATTATCCATTATTTTCCTTCATTTTCCTCCTCACATGCAACCTATGACCTTTCGCCTCCTTTTTCTGCTAATTTCCATTTTTTTCATAAAAAATTTGCCAAAAATGCTATTTTCCCTTTCCAAAGCCTTAGCCATCGCCTTTGCCAATTTCCCTAGCCATAAACAATCACAAGTGATCCCATCGCTAGGATGTTTCCCAACATTCGACTTGGAATAAGTGTCCCATCATCC
Organism: Pinus tabuliformis; assembly: GCA_031772625.1. Taxonomy (NCBI): domain Eukaryota; kingdom Viridiplantae; phylum Streptophyta; class Pinopsida; order Pinales; family Pinaceae; genus Pinus; species Pinus tabuliformis. Next base: position 1,811,423,352 of record CM062818.1, read on the forward strand.
GTGGTTATCATTTTTCCTTTACTAACTTTTATTACATGGAATTTTTACCAGGGATGTTATAGTTCCTAAAGTGACTCTGTTTGGGTATTTTCCAAGCCTACTAGTAGCAAAGCAACACTATAGATGAAAACTAAGACTCTGAAATTTTATTTTACTTATGCTTTTATATACTCCTTGTCCCAATCAAAAGAACTCAATTTGACTTGGCTTGGTATGAGTGATGCTGATCATGGAAAATTTTAGGGGCGAATTTTCACCCTTGGAAGAAATTAAGGGGTTTTAAATTTTTATTCGGTGAATATTTTGTATCATAGTACACTGTTACAAATCACCTCAAATTTATTTTATAAAAAAATTAGGTATGGAGTTTAGCTCACCTTATTTTAAGGGAGATCCTAAAAAACGTAAATTTAGCCCTTGAAATTAGGAGTTACAACCTTCCATTGGCCCTAATTTTTCAAGAATAGGTATTTATGATAGTTATTTCGCCCTCCCCATTTGCTGTAAAAAAAGGTTTTTTTCTTTCGTTTTCTTGTATTTCATGGTACTGGTATTAATTTCAAGAAAGTTACAAAAGAAAAATTCATTTTTATTTGAAAATTCAAGTCTCTTATTTTCATGTCTATTTAAAGATTGAATAGTGCACTTGCCATCTTCCAAGTTTGCATCTCTTTAGTCATAATCATATACGAGGGTTGTTCACAAAGTTGTAGAAGTTGAATAGTGGTACATGGTTATTCAGAAAGTACTAAAATTTGAATTAATAAGTCAAGAATCAATGTACAATAGTATAGGGAAGTCTGTGTTTTGTTGGATTCTTGGTATATATAATTATTAATTTTCTGATATATACTTGTCATTTTCAAATATTATTTATATAATATACTTTTTTCATTTCAATCCCGTTAAAATAATTTATGTTTGATTGTTACTTTTAAACTTCCACCCATCGTTAAGTCCATCTGTGAAAAAATTAAAAATCTCTATTCCAAAAAAGTAATCCCTTACCTTCCAAAATCAATACAACCTAAATTCCATCATTTATTTTGTTACTTACCCTTTATCTTCAATGTACACTCTATGTAAATTACGTTTCTATGAAAAAATGATAAAGTAGTTGTTACTATTTGAATACCAAGGTGCTGACAGTTTGAAAAACTCTACCAGAAGACTGTTTGCTGGAAGGCACTCTATTAAAAATCAAATTTTGCTAAAATTGTTTAAATTTTATCGATTACATTTCTACTAGGAATTGATAAAGTAGTTGTTGTTATTATTGGAATAGTAAGGTGCTTGCCATTTGAAAAATTCAGCTGGAACACAATTGAATGGATGTCTGAAGACATCTTATTAAAAAAAAAACCAGATATATTTAAAATAGATGTATTATCAAAACAACAATTGTCATCCAAACTTTGAATGAAGACATCTTATTAAAAAGAAATAACTAGATATATTTAAAATATATGTATTATCAAAACAAGGAGTGTGATCCAAACTTTTAAGATTGAAACAAAAAAGGTTATATTAAAATGAAAATTTAAGAAAATGAATAATAAATTTGAAACTATTTACTTCAAATAAATTTCATTAGCAAGATGAAGATGGAGGAGATATTTTGAGCGATTTTATATGCATATATGCAGTGCAATTTTTATTTACTGGGTTCCCATAGGCATCAGCAAACATTGACATCCTATTCATATATATGGTATCCATGAAGAGGAAAGAGATTTAACATTTTGAAGACATTAAAAAAAAAATGAAGACATTAAAAAATTACATGTGGTGTGTGTGTGTGTGTGTATATATTACAAATCTATTAGGTTTCTAGAGGGATTAAATATGTTCTATGCAAATGTTTTAGTCATTTTTTTCATTGTAAATTTTGAAGACATTGAATCCATTTTATTCATTCAAAAATATAATTTAAACAATGAAAAATTACACATGGTGTATGTATATATATATATATATATATATATATATATATATATATATATATATATATATATATATATATATTAGGTTTCTAGAGGGATTAAATCTGTTGTGTGCAATTTTTTTAGTCAAAATTTTCACTGTAAATAAAAAATGTGGGCTATAAAAAAATGAATATACATGTTATACTCTTACTCTCAACCATAAATAAAATATTTCAATGTCCATATGAACTATCATAATCTTATACCAATTTTATAGAGAAATAAAGTAACTAAAAATAATAATAATAAATGTTATACTTTTGAGTACAACAAATTGTATAATTCTTATACTTTCTAAAATTATTTCAGTTCTTGACTTAAAAATTTTTTTAAAAATATTTTAGTACATGACTCAAATAATGTTTTTAAATATGCATGTCGAATAATTTATTTCAATCTCAACTTCATGCATATGTATATGGAGAGAGCGTAAATGACTAATTATTTTAATGTTGATCATAATAAAATATTTCAATGTTGTAAGAGGAGTAATTAAAAGTAAAAAAGTTCAAGGAGATATGTATTTTATTTAATTATTAATATCAAATTAAAATGAAACATTTAAAAATATATAATTAATAATAAAATATTCAATGTGACTAATAAATAAAATATTTTAATATGGAGGGTTAATTAATATTGAAATGTATTAAAATTTTTATTAATAACAGAAAACTCATTTTAGTGTGAAAAATATATTCCATAGATAAAATATTTCTATAAAAATATTTCAATGTGTATAGATTATATATGAATAAAAAGAACTATATATTCATTATATAAAGCATTTGAAAAATATATTTTTTATGGCTAAAACATTTTAAGTAGTCCCATTGGGCCCTTTTTTAAGAATATGTTTGGTCAATTTTGTTTGAAATCAAGCAAAGATGCGTTAAAATTGCAAGTTTAAGCTATGTAGTTTACACAATCCAAGTTCTCAAGTAATTTTTGAAGACATTGAACTAATTTTTTGCATTCAAAAATATAATTTAAACAATGAAAAATACAAGCGGTCTATGTGTGTGTGTGTGTGTGTGTATATTACAAATCAATTAGGTTTCCAGATCTATTGTGTGCAAATTTTTTAGTCAAAATTTTCACTCTAAAAGAGGTTTTCCTTGGAGCTACAAGTTTGTCTTTCTCCCCTGAAAAAATCCTACATACTCTCTCTCTAAGATTGAAATCCAATCTAAACCAACAAAAAAATGTACATGTACACTGATTTGATCACGTGTGAACAAATTTGTTGTTAGTTACAAGCACTGTTGTTAAGTTCCTAATTAAAAAGTTGATCCTCATATCCCCTGGATGAAAACATATCTGCAAACAAAAAAATCACTGTGATCACTCTCAATACGAATTTGGGGCATTGTACATATGGATTTTTATATGAAATGCTCAAGAAGCACTTGGACAAAGAAAAATATTCACGGATAGCCTGGTTTTCAAAATCTTGGGGTATAGAGGAACTATGCCTTTTGGAATTTTCCCTTACACAATTATATTTTATATCTAATTTTTTTTTACATTAATTTTAATCAAAAAAATTATTGAAAATGGTCTATATTTGCTTTATCTCTAGCTTGGTGCATAACAAGTGATTTCTTATTTTAATAAAAAAAGATTGGAAGGTAAATGAGTATGATTAAGTAGACGAGACATAATATATACCTCTAGATTCATGAATAACATTAGCAAAGAGAGCATATGTTCCATCCACAGTTCATTATTCCCTAATGTTATCCTATAACCATAATATCAATTCACATAACATGTTCATCAGAAGTTATAATGTTTTGAATGTTTACTGGTACATCCACATCCAAAAATAAATAGAGATAATGATACTTAGTAAAAATGTTGTACCATCATATAAAATTCCATTTACAAGAATTACATTGGCATACATAACATTGATTTCCCATTATGAAGAAATAGTAAACCTATAGAAATATTCAACTTTGAACATTCAAATACTAAAATACTCCAGCAAAGTGCATTATATTAATCAATTGAATAAATAAACTAAAGGAAAAAGTTATCTATTTGAAAGTTGAAGGCCACCATTAAGTTAGGTAGATAAATGTTCCACCCAACCATACACTTTATTGTGCTTATTCTTTTGATACCAGGCCGCCCCAATTGAGGCTATGATACCACTACGGAAAATTAGAACATTTTTATGGAAATCATTCTATCTTAGGACAAACAGTTACCTATCCCATTGTCTCACCACCAATTTTTTTCTTGGAACAACACAACCATTTTGGTGACACATTTCTTTCCTTACATAGAAAAAGGAGAATACCTCCCTTATCTACTTAATATTCCCTCAAAAGTCTCTGAGCTCTCCATCAATGTGTGGATAGATAGTCTAGACACTATCCATTAAATCCAACAACATTTACTTAGTTCTTGACATTTTTCAAGTTTCAAAGGCTTCCTTGCTTGGTCGTTCAATGCACACTATGCTTTCCTCCTTAGATTCTATCCATGGCTTCTCCATCACTTAGCTTGATATCTTTCCTGGATCCCTTTCCAACCTAATTTTTTAATCTCCCTATGTTCTCCCTCTCTATAATTCACTTATTTTCCAAGGAATCAACTTCTAACCATTTCAATCTCTTCCTTATCTATTTTCATAATCTATACATATTTATGTAATTCTCATCACATGAATTCAAAATTGTCTCTATCATTCCTTGATCAACCTCCTAATATGAATCAATACGTCTAAAACTACTTTCATGGATGTTAGCATCAACCAAGAGAGAATGAATTTACCTCTACCTCTATTTTTTTCTCTCTTATAACCTACTTCTCTTCCATATGATTTTCCTTGTCTATTGTGTCTAGCCCCATGCATCTCTCTTCAGTATATTTTGCATGAGTTCATAATGTTCACACACCATTCATGTGAATGTGAAATGGCCTCCACCATTCACCTTAGAACCAGAATTAATTATATCATTTAGGTTATCATTTTATTGTACTATATTTCTTGTCTTAGTCCAATAATGGCCAATAATGAATCATTCATTCTTCCCTACAACTATTCACATACATGCCTCATTACATGAATAATTTCCTCTTTACAGACAATTTCCTACATCCAATCGTGATTTTGTTCCCTCCCCATCAACCACATGTGTGGGCGATATAATGATGAATGAATGAATAAAAAAATAACCTCATCCCCAACACCCCATGAGACCTCATTTTCCCCCTTATTGTGGGGACATGATTTTTTTCAAAGAAAATGTGAGAAAATATAGGTTTTACCACTCCTCTCACAATTCCCATGATGAAGGTACTTATCACCTTGATTTTGTAATTGTGGAAGGTGTACATATCGACAACCAGCACATGCATTCCATCATTAGTAGTTAAGGTTTCTATATTTTTAGTAAGGAACATGGTGATGAAGGAAACAAATTAAAGTTTGGAAAAATGGAAAACTAAGGATTATTCGACATGTAGAACACACTAGTACTCTCTCACCTTTCCCATCTCCTGCTATCATAACCCCTTTTTTATATGATCCTATCTCAGGTAGCTCTATTATTTTAATAAATTCAAGAGATAATACTTACAATATTCAATGTAATATAAAATTTCTTACTCATGGTGTAAATAAATCATGGTAATTAAAATATATATGCTAAACAAAATTGAACATTTAATCATAATTAAGTATAGTTAATCGATTGGACTCAATAATAGGACATTCTATAATATCCCCCTTCGAATAACACAATCATAAACATTCTCGTCTCATTAACAACACTTCTTTTCCTCATCCTTCAGTTGTATTTGCAGTGCCAGCCTATTCACTATCTTGGTATACCACCAAACTTCAACATTCCAACATATGCCTACATTGTTAATCAAGTAAGCATACATATTATAGCAATTATCAAGAAACATGTATCTTATGCACAAGATTCTCAATTCCATGATGTAAGCATCTATTCAAATATATGTATGTATTTTTTATTTAATACTTATCTCTATGGATATGCATATATCCCATATAATGGCTTCCATAGGAAATAATTAATTTCATTATCCTTTCTAAGTCACCCATGAGATTCTAGCCACCATCCCACATGAACTTTTAAGTTTCCCCCTCCTTGATACATTCACCCTTTAGGCTTAGATGTCCCCTTCTCTACTAAACAATCCCTTAGGTGATCCATCTTGTGATGGATTTCTCGTGTGAGGAGAGCACTAACTTACTACTAGACATCCACTACTAGTATATAACGTGTGGCAATCACAATGTTCCTTTGTCCTAAAAATGGTCTTTCTTCGAGGGTTTCCATCTTCAATAACCATCATCTACCATGTATCATACACATATAGTTGCCATAGATATATTCATAATAATACAACTTATAAATTCCAAGTCAAATTCATAAATAATATCATATTCATAAGTATGAGATTCCTTCTCATAGTGTTTAGCTCTTGTGTGTTGCAACACCTAATCTTTCTTACAGAATTACACTCATTTTCATATTTGAGACCATTCTACCTACAACATAAACTTTTCAATCAACCAAATAAAAGTGAGTATCTATGCATATAATCCATTCTTTCAATATTTACTACCATCCATGAGGTGTTCTTAGAATAATATTAACAAACTAATAATTCAATCATTTTTAGTTGTTTATCATACTCAATGAAATGGAAATATTATTCAATGTACATGGGTTACTTAGCATACCTACCATTAAAATACGAAACTAAATATTTATTCTAATAAACCAATGTGACAATGCTCATTATCACATCTACTAAATCTATCTTTGTCGCTTGATATCAAAATACTACATTTCTATACCATGTATTCCACCACCATCAGTTGGAAGGTCTAGCCAACACCTCAACATCTATACCTTAGGAATATTAAAAGGAACTTCCATTCTCTACTCTATATTACCTTAGGAACCCTCTCCTCTATAGGTGCTCCTCAATATTTGCAAGAAGGTTAAAGTCTACAACACCAATATAAGCAAGGAGACAATTGGACACTTGTGTTGTCTTATAATCTTCAATATCCATCAACAATATGGTCTCACACATTAGCTCTATTGGAATTCACTTTCATGTGTTATACAAATTCATAACATGATAATGTTACCCATTCACTCATTGTCATGTGACTCAATCATGAGATACTAATTCATGGTTGAATCAAAAAGATTATAACAATCTTGCCATACGAAAAGATTCTTCCTTCATTATATCCCACCTAGGTATCATTATCATACATGCATTCCATCATAAACAAATAAATGAATATATAAAGTATGCCTAAAGGAATCCTTACTCCAATAATTTCAAGTCATATATGTTGGCATGATTAATTTTCATACTTGGATAGTTTCCTTCAGCATTCATGATATTACTTGATCAACTGATGTCTCGTGGGAACTCACATGATCCCTTAATAAACATATTGAAAATAATCCTATCATCTTTATCATTTTCACAAGATTTTCTATGATACGCCACTTCATGATCAACATTTTCAATCATTGTTGATATTTGTTTTGGAATAAACTGTGTTAATATTTGAAATGTCCAATATTCGAGTGGACACTCCACCCATCATCAAGGAAAAAGAAAGAAATGAAATATGAAGTGAGTTTAGTAATGAAAAGAGAATATAAAGGTAATGGAAAGGAGTTAACCATGAAAGAAGAAAATGGGTTCCAAGGAATAGAAAATATCTTTAAATCATATAAAGAATAATGTAGTAATTACGAGAAATTTGAGCCATAAAAGATAAATTATTTTCTTTACATATTTGATTATTTAAGGATTTTTTTTTCCTTTCACTTTGTGGTGTCACAAAATAATCTTCACCTTTTAGAATATACTATATTTATTTTATATCTTCTTCGAAAATACATATTGTTTGTTAAGAAAATAAAATGAGATTTTCTTAGTTAACTAAAGATAAAAATGCTCTATGGACTAGGATCCTATGTGTTCATCATAGGAGTCCTATTATCATGAGACTGACATTCATCTAATGCAATTATACTTTGATACCAATACAAAAAAAGCATCACATGTTATTAGATGAGAACGATAGACTATTTAGTGCACTACCATTCTTGAAGTGAAAAATCCCTTCATGATGATTGTTTTGTGACATATTTTTCCAAGTAATTAACATGCAGATATTATTGTTTATATTTTTTAACTCACCAAGTGTAGTATTTTAATGAGTTTATGTTATTACCTTCTTTCTTTTTTCATCATGTAGGAAATTAAGTTTCAATACATATTTATCTTCCATTCATTTTCATTTTTCATTTTATGCAATTTCAAATAATTTTTTACCAATTCAACATTATTAGAGTTGTCAATTGTAGAATAAAGTGCAACAACTACTACAATAGTTATGATCCAAAAATTAGTTGAAAAAACTACATATGATGAGGAAGCACCATATTTTAAAGTTGCTAATTTATTTGAACTCGAGGAATTGGAGAAGTATCTACCTTTTAGGAAAGCTATGTATGAAAAAACAAAATAATTTGATGTAAATATTCATGATTTTGATATAGCTATTCATAGATCTTATTTTCATGCGAAGCCTAAAAAATATGAATTACATTAAATATGATTGAGTTATCTAGGTGCATCAAGACCAAGTTTGAGAAAAATAATTTCTTTAGTTCAACATCACATTCCTTTTGGGGTGCCTTTCCAAATAATTTTCCCTTGGGATGTGATAATACCTTTGTGGTAAAACATGATAAAAACATGGAAAAAAATTTGCAATAGTGTATAATAAGAACCTAGAGTAACATTACTCGTGATTTTTCTTTTCCAAAACATAGAAAATTAGTATATTATAATTTAAGTAAATAATTCTCTTATTATTATATATATATATATATATATATTACATTGTCAAGGAATCACCAATATTTTACAATGTTTTCTATTTTTTTAGAATATTAAACAAGAATTTGCAATACCATATAACCTAGTAAAAAATTTGCTAAGATTTAACAAAATTTTATAATTGAGTGAAAGATTCGCAAAAAAATTATATATTTATATTATATAAATGAAAAAATAGCCTACACATTTTTCTATATACCGTGGGGATTCACCCATTTATTATTCATATACATTTGGGGGGTTTCTTAAAATTTTCCCTATTGCTGATGAAGAGAATGGTAGGGACTATATCTTTAACTCAAGCTAAGTGAAGAAGATGTGACAATCAATGAATTGAAAAATAATTCCGGAAGAGTTAGACCTATTTTTCATGAGACAAGATCCATACAGAGAATTGGAGTTCTACCAGTGTGTCTCCGGTGTTGTAGCGTCTACAACCACCCTCCAAAATTTTGCCTATGATTTGATTTTGGAGCCTTCCTTCCTATCCACGAGAGCCTATCTTGTACTATTGTCAAGTACTCGTGATTTGAATGAGACTTGTCTTTTTCATTTGTGCTTGTGTTTGCTCATTTTTACACTTAGTTGATCTTCCTAAGTCACAAGGTAATCTTATGACTTGGTCTTACAGTAGTTCTGGGCTTGCCTCCAAAAACTACGCAATCCTTGAAGGCAAGCAACCTTGATGATTGGAATTACGTAGTTAAGATTGGTAGTCAACCTTGAGCTCAGAAACTACGGAGTCATGGAACACAACCCAACACTGAGCCTAGAAGATACACACTCGCTCATTGATCTCACAAACTGTGCAACCCCTCACTAAGCTCAGAAACTACGCAGTGCACTAAGATGGGAAGTTTCCCAATTCCCGAGAAGTGTGCAATATTTCCCAACAATGTGCATGGCAAGTTTCCCTTGAAAAGAAAAAAAATCAAATAATATAAAAAGAAAAAAATAATCCCTAAAAATTAGGGATACATTTGTAGGTTTTAACCCCATACAGAAATTACCTGCATATGAATTCTAAAACACAAAAAATAAACAATGCGACAACATAACACATAAAACATATATACACAAAGATTTTTCCCTAGATCCCAAAATCGGGAATACCAGCTTGATTTTTCATTATATTCCTTTTAATGTTACAATACATATTTATACATGCCAAAGCATGCAATACCATGGACCGAAAACCATAGGTAGGTTCGCCCAACCTAATATAGGGTCCAAAAAATTTTTTCCCAAGGCACTACCCTGGACCTCATAGAGGGGGGCTACCTGCCCCCCATTGCGCAATCGGCACATCGAAGGGGGGGCTCTGCCCTCCCCTCTAACCACCTAGTTCGCTATGTGGGTTAGTCGTGGAAAGAATATAAGACAACCCAACATTCTCCCACTTCTTGTTTTCTTTCCACAAGGGGCCACAGGAGAGCTTAGTCATTTTTCTATCCCTGAAATTCCCATTGTTTCTCTACACCAGGAGAACTTCTCAGAGCTCACAGATTTTGTCAATGCATCTGTAGTATTTTTCAAAGTGTCCACCTTTACTAGCAACACCTTTTTGTCTTATATCATATCCCTCACAAAGTGATACTGAACATCAATGTGCTTTGTCTTTGAATGATAAGCAGGGTTCTTTTCCAAGAAAATTGCACTTTGGCTGTCACAGTCTATCCTTATATCTCCCTGTACTAACCCCATACTTGAACACAATCTCTGCAACCAAACTGCTTCCTTGCTTGCATGAGTGGTTGCCATGCATTCTGCCTCTGTAGTTGATAGTGCCACTACAGATTGTTTCTTACTCATCCAACTGACAGCACCTCCAAATAGGTTAAACACAGACCCACTTGTAGATCTTCTCTGATCCAAATCTCCAGCCCAGTCTACATCAACAAAACCACGGATATCCAAGACTCTGTTCAATCCTGGTCTTCCTTGGTAGCACAAACCATAATCACTAGTACCACGCAAATACTTGAAAACCCACATCACTGAGGAATTTAGACTTCTGTGATCCATAATATTGTAAGATAATCTTCGGCAAAATCACATAACCAATCTTTTGTCGACGCGTTTCGAACCAACCAGTGTGGTTCATCGTCAGGACAAGTTGAAGAACCAATCCAGCTTAGCGTGATTAAATAGAGCGTGCAGAGACTCCAACAGCTAAATTGCTAACGGCTAATTTGACCTAGTGACCATGGTCAAACAAAGTCAATATAACCGAGGAATCTCTGCAACGCTTAAGAAATACCATATCAGATTTCAACTTAGTAACCTGCAAGCGTGACCGCTCGAAATGATGAACCTTCTTAGCCGCGGCTTCTCCGTGCAGGGAAATTATTGAGGAATTTAGACTTCTGTGATCCATAATATTGTAAGATAATCTTCGGCAAAATCACATAACCAATCTTTTGTCGACGCGTTTCGAACCAACTAGTGTGGTTCATCGTCAGGACAAGTTGAAGAACCAATCCAGCTTAGCGTGATTAAATAGAGCGTGCAGAGACTCCAACAGCTAAATTGCTAACGGCTAATTTGACCTAGTGACCATGGTCAAACAAAGTCAATATAACCAAGGAATCTCTGCAACGCTTAAGAAATACCAGATCAGATTTCAACTTAGTAACCTGCAAGCGTGACCGCTCGAAATGATGAACCTTCTTAGCCGCGGCTTCTCCGTGCAGGGAAATTATTGAGGAATTTAGACTTCTGTGATCCATAATATTGTAAGATAATCTTCGGCAAAATCACATAACCAATCTTTTGTCAACGCGTTTCGAACCAACCAGTGTGGTTCATCGTCAGGACAAGTTGAAGAACCAATCCAGCTTAGCGTGATTAAATAGAGCGTGCAGAGACTCCAAGTTTGACCATGGTCACTAGGTCAAATTAGCCGTTAGCAATTTAGCTGTTGGAGTCTCTGCACGCTCTATTTAATCACACTAAGCTGGATTGGTTCTTCAACTTGTCCTGACGATGAACCACACTGGTTGGTTCGAAACGCGTCGACAAAAGATTGGTTATGTGATTTTGCCGAAGATTACCTTACAACCCACATCACTACTGTCCAATGCTCCTTCCCTGGTTTTGACATAAACCTGCTTAATACTCCCACTGCATGTGCAATGTCTGGTCTAGTATAGACCATTGCATACATCAGGCTACCAACGACACTTGCATATGGAACACGGGACATATCCTCTTCCTCTTCTTGTGTCTTGGGACATTGTTCATCAGATAGCTTTACACCTACAGGACTAGGAACCTTCACTGGTTTACTATCCTGCATATTAAACCTCTGCAGTATTGTCTCGACATACTTCCTCTGGTTTAACAAGAGCTTCCTCTTTTCCTGATCTCTTTTAATTTCCATGCCCAAAATATAGTTTGCAGCACCAAGATCTTTCATGTCAAATTTGGAGGATAATTGGGTCTTCAAATCTTGGATAATTTCTTTGTCATTTCCAACCAGCAACATATCATCCACATACAAGACCAGATAAATAACACAGTCACCAATTAATTTTAAATACACACAATGATCTGCTTTGCTTCTAGTGAAGCCAAGTCCTTGTATAAATGTATCAAATTTCTGATACCACATCCTTGGTGACTGTTTTAACCCATACAGAGACCTCTTTAACTTGCATACCAATTCTTTCTTACCCTTCACCGCAAAGGCTTCATGTTGCTTCATGTAGATCTCCTTTTCCAGATCCCCGTGAAGAAATGTTGTCTTCACATCCATCTGTTCTACCTCAAAATCAAAAGCAGCAGCAACAGATAAAAGTAGTCTAATAGAAGTCACCTTGGCAACAGGAGAAAAAATATCACTAAAATCAATTCCTGGCACCTGGGAATAACCTTTTTCTACCAACCAAGCTTTGTATTTCTCCACCTTTCCTTCTACATTTGTCTTCTTCTTGAACGCCCATTTTCTACCAATGGGTTTCCTTCCAGCCGTCAACTCCACCAGATCCCAAGCCTCATTTTTGTGCAAAGATGCCATTTCATCAACAATGGCCTCTTTCCAGAGTTTTCCATCCTCTGAATCTACTGCTTCCTTCACAGTTCTGGGATCATCATCAGTAATAGATAAAGCAAAATTTGAACAAAAAGAAGATGGACTATACCTTTCTGGATGCCTTCTTTCTTGAACTGACCTTCTTACACCCGGAGTTTGTGGCTCTTCATCTTCTGATTCTTCTTCCTTTAGCTCAAACTCTATCCTCTCAGGTTCCTTTGGTTGGACTTCATGTTTAATAACATCTTTCACCTCTCTAAACACCACATCTCAGCTATACACAACCTTCCTTGTTGCTGGGTTCCAAAGCTTATAACCCTTTAAACCATCCTTATACCCAATAAAGATGCACTTTTCGGACTTACTATCCAACTTGGTTCATTTCTCCTTTGGAACATGTACATATGCATCACATCCAAATACCCTTAGATGTGAAGGAGAGGGTTTCTTACCGGTCCATACCTCTTGTGGAGTCTTATCCTCCAACGCTGATGAAGATGATCTGTTGACCAGGTAACATGTTGTCTCCACCGCCTCTACCCAGAATTCTTGTCCTAACCCGACACCAATGAGCATGCTTCTTGCCCTTTCCATCAACATCTTGTTCATTCTTTCTGCAACTCCATTTTGTTGAGGTGTATATAGAGTAGTCTTTTGCCATGCTATACCACAATTTTTACAGAATTCTTCAAATTCCTTACTGCAAAACTCTCCATCGTTATCTGTCCTCAACACCTTTATCTTCTTCTCTATCTGGTTTTCTGCCAGAGCCTTGAATTCTTTAAACCTGTCAAAGACTTCAGATTTATCCTTAAGGAAATATATCCATGTATTCATCGAGAAGTCATCTATAAATGATACATAGTACACAGACTTACCCAGTGATGGAACGGTCCAAACACATCACTGTGCACAAGCTCTAATATCTACTTCTCCTTCTTATAACCAGAGGGGAAACTCACCCGATTCTGCTTCCCATATACACAATTTTCACATAAATCAAAATCCAGAGAGCTATTACTCATACCTTCTACCATACCTTTACCATGAAGTATTCAAAGGCCCTTCTCTCCAATATGTCCAAGCCTTTGATGCCACAACATGGTCTTCTCTCCAAAGACCACTATATTTTCTGCTCCACTTTCAAGAACCACAGAACAGTTGCACCCATCAACAACAGTGCTACCTTGCAGCTTTTACAGAGTTCCAGTCCGAACTCCCTACATCAATACCAATGCTCCCTGAACCATCTTGCAGGTATCCTTCTCGAACACTGTTTTTACACCTACATCATTTAGCTTGCTTACAGAAATCAAATTTCTGGCTAATGCAGGAATATGCAGAACACCCGGAAGTGTTCTAACCCTTCCACCTTGCAACTTCAACTTTACTTTATCGTGACCAACGATTCTAGCCTTCCTATCATCCCGTAAGAAAACATCACCACCATCATATTTATCATACTCGCAGAACCACTCTCTATGGGGAGTGAAGTGAAAGGATGCACCTGAGTCAATCAACCATGCCTCATGATCTACATGTGTACTTGAAGAAGCCAAGTACACATCCCCACCTTCATCTGAGGTGGTTTTCGCCTTTGCAGAAGGAGCATCATCAAATCCCTTTCCTTTGTCAAGAGCTTTAGATTTACAGTCCCTTTTGTAGTGCCCTTCCTTTCCGCATTTCCAGCATACCACCTTTACAGGTTTTCCTGGAGATTTAGATCTTCCACTCGATGACTTATTTTTGTTTCTGTTCTGGGACTGTTCTCGTATAGACAAGGCATCACCATTCTGGCTTCCATATTTTTTTGTCTCATCTCCTCTGTCAACAAGGATGAAACTATTTCATCAAATTGCAAGGTAGTTGCATTGCTACCTATTGCAATAACCAGACTATCCCACGAATCTGGTAGAGAACACAACAAACTAATGCACTTATCTTCATCTGAAATTTTAATATCAACAGATGCTAACTGACTTACCATAGTATTAAATGCGTTCAAATGCTCTGTTATCGAGCCTCCACCTTTCATCCTCAGGTTATACAGCTTTTTTTGTAGGAATAGTTTATTCACCAGAGACTTAGATTGGTACAATGTCCCTAACTTGTCCCACAAAGCCTTTGCCGTAGCTTCCCTTGATACATTTAGCAATAATGAATCTGAGACACACAATCGTATTGTGCTCTTTGCCTTCTGATCCAACTTCTTCCATTCTTCATCGAACACTCCCGTTGGTTTAGTACCTGGATCTACCGCGATCCACTGATCTTTATCCACCAACAGATCCTCCATCTTGAGTTTCCACGACTCAAAACTCTAACCATTAAATTTCTCGATCTATATCTTTCCATTGCTCGCCATCTTCTTTCACCACCAGAATCGATCTCGCAGATCTCCCACTGAATAGGGTCTACAACAGGCCCGAGCGAAACCCCTTAGCAACAAAGGCGTCCCCTTGAAGCCAAAACAACTATGATACCAAATGTGGGTTTTAACCTCGTACATAAATTACTTGCATATGAATTCTAAAACACAAAATTAACAATGCGAGAGCATAACACATAAAACACATATACATAGAGATTTTCCCATGGATCCCAAAACTGGGACTACCATCTTGATTTTTCATTATGTTTCTTTCAATGTTATAATATATATTTATATATGTCGAAGCATCCAATACCATGGACCAAAAACCATCGTGTCCAAAAAACATGTGTTAAAATCATGCACAAAACCATAGGTGGGTCCGCCCAACCTAACATAGGTTCCAAAACCAAAAATTTTCGAGGTGCTACCTCGGACCCCATAAAGTGGGGTTACCTGCACCCCTCAAACCCCTTGTGACCCCCCCACTATGCAATTGGCACAACGAAGGGGGGGCTCTGTCCCCCATCTAACCCCCGGTTAACTACGTGGGCTAGTCGTGGAAACAATATAACACAACCCAATAGAATGATAAAAAATTGCTGAATCGAACCCCTAAAAGGATATGAAAAGACGATTTTTGATCACTGATGGTAGGATGCAAATACTGACACTAATACCCTCTTTTGTCTTATATGGGTACAAGTGTGAATTGTAATATTATTTTTAATTATTTTGTAAGTGAAATTCCAAGTCTCAATATTGGAATATGAAGAGTCTTTATGTAATGTAATGAGTAATTTGAAAGAAGTTGGAGAGTCATGAGGGTATTCCAAAGGTCTCAAAGGGGAATTGAAGGGTCATCCACACCCTTGTTATAAATATAACCTCATAACTCATGTAAGGGGATTTTGGGAGCCAAGATTTTGGCTAGGCTTAGGCTTAGGAAGAGCTTGGGATTTTTGTGAGAGAATTGGCTTGTCTGTAGAATAGAGGGAGTATACTTATTTGGAGGAGCAAGTGTTGCTGACTTTAATGTTCCACTATTGGGGCTAGTGGTTCGGCAATGGTGTATGTATGATTGGAACTTTCACTTTTAATAAAACTAAGAGCCACCACGCTTTCATGCATATGTTGTGAATATAGTAGGACTATTCTTGTTGTATTTGCAATGTATGTTATTTAAATTATGCTCATGCTTATGAACTATTTCATTTTAATCTGTACAAATCTTGTTGAACACGTGTAGTTGTACATATTCATTACCTTAACTTGTGGACTATTCCGCATGTTAGCTCATTATGTCATTATTCTCGAGTGTTCCTTTCAAGTTGTGTATTATTACAGGATTCTAAGGGGCTCACTCTCTTTTACCTTCGTGTGTTGGAACCGTTGATGCATCGCACTTAACTATCCACAAGGTCACACACTTTTTCTCACCAAAGACACTGTGCATTATTCTATGTGTATTTGCAACCAAGGTAGATCATTAACCCCCCACTATTGGGGTCACTCTCACTCCACACGGTTTGAGGTCTAGTTGGGACTTCATATCAGGGAGATCCCCTAAATTTTGGCAGGTCTAGCACCACCAACATGATACTTATGTTGATGGCTCAATATTTTAATTATCCTTCCGTGTGAACTAATACAGTAGGCCTCCTTTCCTAGAATTCACATACATTTAGAAGGTTAAAGATATACATTAACTGATAAAATGGAGCCAGTAAGAGCGCCCAAACCTTGATTTTGATTTCCCATAATAGTATATATTGATTATGCAATTTACCTCTTGTTAATCATTCTTGGATCTGAAGCAATATATTTCCCTACAAAATGGTTCAACCTCTCCATTAGAAAAATCAAATGGTTCATATTGCTATTAAGATATATTCTTTGGAATATGAATTTCTAGAAAGGTACATAGACAAGCTAAGTTATCCCATGATAATAAGCTCTATTTAGATGTACAAAGAAAAGTTGTGCAAGGATTGCAACATAAATCATGTGTAGGGAGTTCATCAGAAAGTGTGCACATAAAGTGTGTGTGCAGAGTAAGAAACACAAACATCTCTGCACATGCTACCTTCGCACACCCTTTCTTTGTATAGAAAAATATCTGGTATTTATGTGCGAAGATGGGAAGGTTTCTATTACTTTCTTTTCATGCCAGTCGCACACTAAAAATATAAAAGCCTCAAACTTAGATATGGATAATATTATATTTATATGTGTAAATCAAAATTTTTAAGTTATATAAATATAAGCCTTTAGGTTTCATAAATGGTTAAATATTGTAATTAATTGGTTTGAGTGTGTAAATACATAAATTCTTAAATCAATAAAGTTTAAGTCGGTAAATATTTAATTTTATTTGGTTTATATTTGTAAATTCATATAATTTCAATGCAAAATGATATCTCTTAGACACTCGTTGGGTGACTAGGAATGCTTAATGTAACACCCTCCTGCCACATCTACGCAAGCAAGCAACTAGTTGGGGTAAACATGTGACGAGAGGCCACTATGATATGGTTTGAGCTCCTAAGTCACGTTAAGGAAGTGGAACCAACGAAAACATGCCATACAAACATTAATCATTAGCTACATGACCCTTAGGAGCCAATCTAATACATAAGACAACTTGCCTTGGGGTCCCACTGATCTTTTGGACAACTTAAGCCTCAGTCGCTCCCATGCTATAGGCATAAGGGCAACTAGAACACAAAGTCTCTCTCAAAGGCTTGCCTGCCAGTGACTAGAGACCAAAACTATCATTGCTATGCTAGTAACTCTAGGATTTGAGCCACTTTTCAGGACCGAAGCCTAGGTCACTTCCCAGAACTGAACCATCTCTTCAAACTAGTAAAAGGACATGGAAATGACAGTACTAAGGAAAATACTTGTTCAATACCATGACTCGATCCCTACTAACCATGATAGGCATTACGTCAAACATATTGCAAATGTGTAATCTACAGGTGTAATTAGCATAGGGGTCTCATACTTAGCTAAGAATCACTAAGAACCATTGATGCATCAACATATAAACTCTCATTCCATCCATTAGGTCATAGATACATTGATCATTCAATTAGAAGTAAAAGAAAGATGAGATCCACACATGTTTATTGTCATAAAACATATACATAACCATCATAATAGGGACACAAATATCAATCAAACCACAACCACATACACCACATATAATCCAACATAATACTCATAGAAATACCAGGAAAAAAACCTTTCAATAGTGATGCAAAATCTAAACCCTGGATGGGACTTACACATTCCACCTGACCATAAATGGCTGAGCCAAATCTCTCTTCAGCCATTCACCCTCATCCCATATTCCAATCATGAATGTGGGATCTGTTGTGGTAAAAACACAACCCCCCATTTTTGACTTGCTCACTTCAAATAATGGGGACCCTTTCTATAAAAATTTTGGCTAAGCACCTTTTTGGATTTTTATTTAGTTGATTGCCCTACGCTTTTGTTAATTTTACATTTTCTTTGGATTCTTGTTTTGATTGCTTTGTTAGAATTGATTTTTTATAAGCTTCCCATTGACGCTTGTTTCGCCTCATTTGGTCAACTAGTTTGAAAATGGCACTCCTTTGAAAGTTTGATTATTTATGTAGCCTGGGTTAAAAAATGCATAAAATGTACAATATCGCATTTTGTAAATAAATTAGTTCAATAATGCATTCAGTTTAAATATTAACTCGTAGAGAGTTTTACTAACATTTTTCATTATGCAGCCAAATCAGTAATTATCGGGATTTTAAGAAATTCACTCTAATTTCTTAATCAAATCCTAATCTCGAAAACCCAAACGTAAGAGTGGCTGTAGTTTATATTTTTACTTTTATTAAGAGTGGCTGTAGTTTAGAAACTTAAATTCATAGAAATAAAACCAAAATAAAATTTATGTTTAAAATTAAATTTTAAATTAATTAATATATTAAATATAATTAATTTAATTAAATTAAAATTAAAAAAAAAAAAACATATAATAAAATTGTTTGATCGCGTCGGGACTTTTTATCGGATCGGAGATTTTATTCGCAACATGTTTTACAAACCCCCGATATACCCCATAAGCTACCCCCGATGCGAGTTGCCGATAAGCATAAGGCAATAAGGCATTGACCAAGTCTTATTAAAAACTTCAATCGCATCGGAACTTATATGTGAAACAAGTTTATTAACCCGTCCATCCTCTCATGCCGATAGCGAAAAGGGATAAAAACTATTAATTAAAACCTTGTATAGTTTGTTTCAAATGACTTTTTTTTAACTCTTACGTATAGTGACAATGTTTAGTTTAAATATTTTAAAATATATTAGATTTTAAATTAAATAAATTAATTAATATATAAAATTTAATTAATTTAGTTAAATTAAAATTTAATTATTATTTAGATTAATGTTAATTAATAATTAGTTTAGTTTTTAATTTAGAATTAATTAGAATTCTAATTTAGGATTTAATTTTTAATGAGAATTTTGATTTTTTTTAGCCCAGCAACAGAATTTCCAGATTCATGCTAGATTTGACTCATCAACTTTGGAAGTTCATAGAATGAGTTTTACTTGGCCAAATGAGGCCCAGGATGGCTCATTGGAAAGAGAAAATCAAGGAGAATATTTCTGAAGAGATTTCATTGATAGATTTGGTCGTTTATTAGGTCAAAAGTCAGGCAGAAGATCAAGCTCCGAATTTTGAAAACAAAATCATTTCTCTGAGTTTTATTTTCATTGGTCCAGGCCTCTTCTAATTGCAGATTCACTCGTCAATGATATTCTTGGCCAATTAAATCACCCTAGGCATCAATAGAGAATTTATATTTTATAGAATTTGATTGGATTTGATTTAAATGCCAGCAATTCCATGTTGATTTTATTGTTGCATTTTAATTTATTTTGATTTCTTTTTGCAGGAAAACAGTGGAAGAAATATGAAGAAAAGGATCTCAATCAATGAGAAAGTTCCAGCAATTGGATTTGACAGATTCTCTTCACCAAACTTTCCTCTCAAGAATTCCTTCACAGATAGTATAAGTAATAGATTGCATAATGTAATGAAGGGGCTGCTCTCCTCTGCAATGCTAGACTTCTAAAAGCACAACTGTAATAGGAATTTAGAGTTGTAGGAGAGAGGAGAGAAAATCTCAGATCTGGGGATTATTGAGGATTTTTTCTTTGTATCTTGGATTATGTATGAGGGGCAGAGTTTTCACTATTGTGGCTTTAGCTTTGAAGGCAGAAGTTCAAGCAATGTAAAGGACTGTTGGAGACCAAGATCAGAGAAATGGATGCAATAAATTGGTATTTTTAATATTACTGTTTTAAATATCAGTGTCATTTTTATGGTAACAGGAATGTCTCATTTTATTCATGTTTGTACACTATTGCCAATATGGGTAATTTGTCTCAATCTTGTTATTAGGTATCTCTGTTCTTATGAATTAAAATCTGATTTCTAAGTAACTATTTACTTAGAAATCTGTCTTATAAAACTGATTTATTGAATGGTAATGTGTTGTGAACTATTTCCACATGTCATTATTCAATTATTGGATTTACTGATTTGATAATTAATATCATTTTTGTGAACTACTTCCGGGAATGTTGTTGGTTTATTATTTCAGTTGATAGGTCTCAATAGGATGTGTTTTGGTAACCATAATATCAGTTAAATGAACTACTTCATTAACTTGATATTCATTATAAACAAGACATATGTAAATCCCAATACTTTAATTATCTTGCTCTTAGTTGGGTTAGATCTATATCTGCCTAATTAAGATAGGATTTAGATTAGTTTCTTTTGCTTGCATCATAGAATAAGCTTGCATTTAGAGTAAATTCTACATTCTTTTAAGTCCTCTCCTCAAAGAGGCAAAACTTTAGTTGTGGCTTGGCTGAACCCAAATCAGCTTAAGGGTCATTCTCTTGCCTGATCAGCAAGAAGAAGTGATCTGATATCCCTGTCTATTGGTATGTAAAGATACGTCATAAACCAACAAAAATAGGGAGAAGGTAACTGGACCTAGTTAATCCAGTCGGAGCCACCACACCAAACGGAAAAGGAGCTGCTTTAAGGTCCGGACCGGGTGGTTATCCCCCAATGTTGTTGCAGCCATTTTCGAGGCATCAACATTTTTGGCGCTAGAAAGAGGGCCTGAGATTTTTTGTCTATTGGAGTCTTTTCAATTTTTAATATTTTATTTATTGCGATGGCTCCTCTCAAACTTCCAATTTGGAGTTGTATTCATGGACGTGCATCCTCCAATACTCCACCTGAAGTGGTAAGACTCTTGTCTCAGGTAAAATTCAATGGTAAGGGAAATTCTTCTGCTTTTAACCATGTCTTTCGCTTTCTTCAAAATATTTTAAAATATGATTTTCAAGGGATTGATGAAGGCATTTTATGCAGAATTTTTACTCTCACATTTGCGGCAAAAGCTAGAAGCTGGTGTAGAACTCTTCTAGTTGCTTCAATCCACAGCTGGGATCAATTTGTTACAATTTTCATTTGTAAATTTGACGGCTATGATTATGAACAGGTATGTGAAGAAATTGAATATCTACGAAGGTTTAAAAATGATTTTGTTAATGATTTTAATATGCGATTTCATTTGAATTGCTTAAGATTTAAAGACGAAAATAAACCTACGGAAGAAGAATCATTAGATTGGTTTGAATATATTTGTTCTCTTCCAACCATTCCCAATCCATATGAAATTAATTCGAGCTTTGTTCCATCCCCTTCTAATATAAATGAGAATCCCAATTTGGATGTGCAAATAAATTGTGATGAAGTGGTTTCACAAAGCTTATAAAATATTTTTAATCAAATGCAAGAAGACAATAGCAGCAATTTTGGAGAAAAAGCCGCCTTGAAATCTGAAAGCTACTTCGAAGTAAATTCGGAAAATCAAATCGCAAATCAGCAAGTACAAGCAGCAATCAAAGTAAATAAAATGCAAACTGCTGTACAAATTTCTGAATTTCTCCATGATGAGAAAATGCCAAAATCAGAGAAGCAAAGCAACGTTCTTCAAGAAAGCATATGCACGCAAAGGAATGATCTACAATCTGAAATTTACAATGAGCATAATGCACAAGAGCTCTCAAACAGAGACAGTTTTAGATGCATTGTTTCAGGTTCACATTTTTCCCTTTATCCTGATATTTTTAATGATAGTAATTTTTCTCCTCTTAGTATTAATGATATTTCAGAAATTAAAGAGGATGATTTAAATGAATTACCATTTAATTTTTATCAAGATAAATAAACAATAATTGATCATTCTTTTGCCACTAATGAACATGAGATTTTTGTTCCTCCTTGTTTTGGTATATTGGATGAAATCGAAGGGAATTCCAGACAATCTTGTGAGGTCATTTATGATGATTACTCTGACATTGAAGATGTTGATTTCTATTATTCTCAAGAGAATCCTCATGATAAAATTCAAATAACATCTGAGGATGAGGAACGCTTTAATTTAGGAATTATCCCAACTAATCCTCATTTTAGAGCAGCAAATTATCTTCATGATTTCACCATTCAAGAAATCATTCCAATTTATGATTCATATGAGGATCAAACTCCCATTCCTATACATAATCATAATTCGTTTTCTATTTCACAAGTTGGAATTCGAAATTACCCAAATTCCATAATTCTGACCATTCCTTGTGAAAATGAAATCATTTCAAAACGATCCCAAATGTGCTGTAGCATTAGTTGTAAAAAATAGTGATTTCATTTTATTTTTATTTCCCCACTTATTTTGTAAAAAATCAGATTTAATTTTTCAAATTTTCCACACTTTTCGTTGGCATATTGAATACCTTACTATCAAACACTCAATTGATGCATTGCCCAATTGGGAAATTCAAGTTTCATATTATAATCATCAACATCGAAAGATATTAATATTCCAATTTATATCAATGCTAATGTTTCATCAAAAGCTTCTATCTTTTCAAAGGCAATGTCAACAAGAGAATGTATTTTTGCAATCTGGCCAGCAATTCAATTCAATTAATAAATTGCCATTTTATTTGAAAGGCTTCCATCCATTTTTCATTGACTCATTTGAAAATTGTTTGGAAATTTTTCCTTCAAGGAAAATTGTCAATGATTTAACATTTGTACATAACACTAACAAATTTTTTCAGGTCAAAGAATCTAAAAGCTCATCTTCACAATCTGGCCTGTTATCTCTTCCTTTGAACATTTCTCAATCCTTAATAGAAATCCATCCAGATTTTTATGATCCAATTGGTAGTCAATTGGAAAGGAAATTTCAGGAGAGAGAGATTTTAATTGAGTTCCTAACAATAGCTGTACATTCTGATTTCATATTTATTTTCCTTAGTTTAGTCAAATCTGTATTTTTATTACTAAGATTTGAACTGTACATAAACGCAGGAATAAAAATGAGAGAATGGTTACACTGGAAATATGACTATACCTAGTCATTTTCATGTATATGGTTAGAATAGGAGTAGAATTAATTTAGTTTGTTTGTTTTGTATAGATAATTTATTTTTAACAGTTCTGTAGATTAAAAAATAAAACAAAGCAATCAGCCTTCTCGTACATGTTCAGTGGAAACATTTTTCCTTATCAGAAAACTTTAATTCTTGCTTTCCTTTTTGAAATTTCTTATAGCGATATTTCTACTCTGCCTATTTTGAATAATGTCTTGATTAAATTCAATTAAAGTTGCACTTGGTATCGATTGCGTCAAAGCCATTTTTCTTCATTTCGGGATTTCCTTCTAAGATTTTCTCTTGAAATTTATATGGTAAGGATTTGAGGATAAAAAAAGCTTCATGACCCCATTATCCCATGAAATGTATGACTGTCTATGTTAAGCTTAATTCTAATTCAATCATTATTAGTCAGTCTAACCTTTCACGGTAATCATATGAAGTTCATATTATCTTCCTCGGAGTTTGCTAAAAGCTGATTTTAAGGATTCCATTTTGCCGAGTGCACACATTCAAATCTGTTTTGATATTTTTCTACAATTAGTGGCTTAATCTCATTCTAATCTTTAGTTATTATCTGATGCTGAAGGCATTATTGAACAATCACTATAACAATACAGATTTTTCTCAAGATTAATTCGGAATGAGCAGAGGTAATAAATTGTTGTTTCACTTCGAAAGAGAAGCGTAGTTTAATATTTATTTCTGATAAATTTTATATTCCCTGGACATGAATAAACAGATTTTATTTAGGCTGATTGCACACTTAGATTTAGAATAAATAATGAGGTGATTTTAAACGAAAGAAAATTTTTGATAAACCAAAGGTAGAATTTGAAGATTTATGAGGTAAAATCTGCAGACAATTTCCTTCCAGGTACGCATTTACAAGTTTATTCCCATCCATTATTAGTTCATATTTTCCTTAGTTTATTTTTTATTTGTGTTTTGTTTTATTTGCAGGCTTTCATTTGTTTTCAAAACTTGAAGTAAGCAGTAAACCCATTTCAAATTTGCAATAGGCTCAGGGAAATTTTATTTGTGATGCATTAGAATTTAAGCATTTTTTAATTTTGCTTTTATTCACTCAGAAAACCCAATTGAAATTTCAAGGAATATCATAAGACCATTCGCATCAATAGATTTCATCGGAAGTAGTTCTTAGCATTTCTTTTGATAACAAATTGTTCATAAAATACCTCCGATGTATTATCTTACTCATATGCCATATCACATTTCGCATATCGGAGCTTTGCAGTTGACATATACTTCCATTATCATGAATCGTCGATCTCTGATAATCAGCTTTACCGATATTGCGATAAACACATAATTCTGGACCCAATATGAAATCCAAATCAAGTTTAAAAAATATCGCGTCCGTTTAATCGCAATAATGGTAGGAACATAATTTTAAAGCGTCGATGTCTCGGATCCGATATGTTATCAAATTTTCATCATAAAGTTATCGGGTCCACTCTTCATCGCATATCGGCATATCAAATATTGTTACACCATGTGCTTAAAATTGCCGATCGCCGACTAGCCACGTCATTTATCGCATATCGGCATTGCAAGAATCATATCGTGTTATATCGGGTACCAAAAGTTTGTCAATTGCCGATATCGCAATCGCTTTGTCGCATTGTTATTTATGCTTACATCAAATCTCTGATTCTGCGATGTGCGATGCGCGATGTGGGAAGCACAGTGTCAATATTCTCCGACCCCCGATATAATATTTCTTTAATGATGCGATAGCTTCATCTCATAGCACAACTTCTCATCGCATGTTTTCATATCAGCGATTTTCCCTTGCAACCTTTGATGCGAGAACTTCAAATGCATGCCTCTAAGCCATTAACATTTAATATATATATGGCATAGCAACAAAAGTGAAGTCTTGCAAATTAAAATTGAAGCATGGTGAAGAAACATGTTATGTGAATCATCCGATACAGCGATATGTTATTTTAAAAGCAAGCTTGGGAAACCACTATGGGAAAAAAGCAATTGTTCACAAAATTGCAGTATACAAAAATCATTTCAATTTCTCATACATTTTAGTTTTAAATATATAATTCCATAATTAAAAATGGAATTCAAAACCTCTCTATCTTCATACTTGAATTCTATTATCTTCGATTTGGTCTTGATTTTGGATTTTATAAAATCATGGAGTTTTTATAAAACTAATAATATTTTTAGAAACAATCATTGCTGCACATTCTCATTCTTATTTCTGATGCATTTCTTTTAATTTCAATTCCCCTGAGCACTAAGCATTCTATTTTTACATTTTACTGCTTGATTTAGTTTAAATAAAATAAATAATGATTTTGGGTTATAGGATTTTGGTTAGTAGGACTTCTTCATGTTTTTAATGATAATTAAAATAAGAAGTCAGCTAGTTTGGAGAAATTGATACCTTTTCAGGTAAGATCAAAAGAAATTATCCAATGGTAAGATTCATTTACCCACTTTCATTAATTTCCATTTCGGCAATTTACTCTCGGTTTTGTTTTTCTGATATATAAATCTGTTTTGCAGTTCTCCATTTGAAGTTTCCAATCCTCCGCCAGATCATATTTTCGAAGTCTATACTTTTCTCCTGGCTTAATTTCAAGAAGCAGTGACAGTCTTCATCGAAATAGCTACAACAGGGAATTTCTGAACCTTTAGTTTGTTTCTTTGAGCATTCCTATTATTAAGAAATGATTAAGATGATGCTTGGAAACAAGAAGATTCATATCAGACAAAAAATATTCATTGTGGCTGAATTTTACAATCACTGTTATCTAAAAACCTAAAGCATTCACAACTCTGCAAGGTATGTTTTTCTAAATCTCAACATAAGAAGGAATGATTACATGCTTATTTTCTTTTTCTTCATATTGTTGAGACATTGGTACAAACATTTTTGTTTGAGTTTATCTTTCGAAACTTGGATTTTCTTTTCCACTTTTAAAATTTTATCATTTTTATTTTTATTTGTTGATTTCTTTCTCATTTTAGTATAAGAATTCTTTTCCTTCGGATTTCAACTTTGATTTTGGTGACTTTGCCGTGATTTATATGGAAGGCCTTCTTGTTACCTAACTATGGTCAGCATTCATGGAGAAAAATTGTTAATAGTTACCTATTAGCATTTTCTTAAATCTCTTAGTGAAGTTTGATTTTCTTATTATAAAGGTAGACATACTTAAGGAAGAGATTACCAATCAAGAGAAGTTGGCAAAGTATCATAAAATCTGAAAAATTTATTTTTCATCAAATTGTAATCATTTTGAGATTTCAAAATTTCATTAGGATCTTTCAAAGTTCTATTATCAGTCAAGAAAAGTTATTTTTAACCAAGTAAAGACACGTTACAGCAAAGCACCTTTAACTCTGAAATTGTCATTCTTAACTCTTAAGGAGTCAATGATTCTCCCTGTCCCAAAGAGTCTTATTTTCTAGAGTATAATCCAGAAATATATTTAAACTTAAAAGATAAGGGGTCTCATCATGAGCCTGCTTACCATGATCATATGGGAAAAATAGGCTGACATTACCAATACTGCTAAAGAAACCAGGGTAATGGCTTATGATTGCAAACAATTTTAAGACAAGGGGTCTCATCACGAACCAGCTTGTTCAGCCCAATTTTAACCAGTGAATGGCATTGTCAACTATCTGGCTACCATACTAGGACAATGGCTTTTAAGATTTATTTAAAAAAATAAAAATAAAAAATAAAAAAAATAATATATATAAATGGATTTATCTTTAGATCAATAATTCTTAAATAGATGGGATTCTGAATCATTTATGATTAAAAGGTAACCCTGTCGAAACTATAGATGTTTACTGGCAGCAGTGGCTCTACCTATGACAAAGGAGTATATTTTAAAATCTAAGTTGTAAAGTGATCCCTGCTTTATCTCTACAACTAATTAAGGACTCATGAAGAATTTTGAAATATTTTAATGTATGAGGAATTTTAAGAAAAATTACAATCAGATGATTCTTGCTTTTATTCAGACTAATGAACTTAGTCAAGCATTTCAAGCATAATTTTCTCTTCTTTAATTATTTTTACTTTAATTTTAGGAAAATATTATTCATATCAAACAGAGATAACTGGTTCTTCTTCCGTGTGTCACCATTGTTGTGGTAAAAACACAACCCCCCATTTTTGACTTGTTCACTTCAAATAAAGGGGACCCTTTCTATAAAAATTTTGGCTAAGCACCTTTTTGGATTTTTATTTAGTTGATTGCCCTACACTTTTGTTAATTTTACATTTTCTTTGGATTCTTGTTTTGATTGCTTTGTTAGAATCGATTTTTTATAAGCTTCCCATTGACGCTTGTTTCACCTCATTTGGTCAACTGGTTTGAAAATGGCACTCCTTTGAAAGTTTGATTATTTATGTAGCCTGGGTTAAAAAATGCATAAAATGTACAATATCGCATTTTGTAAATAAATTAGTTCAATAATGCATTCAGTTTAAATATTAACTCGTAGAGAGTTTTACTAACATTTTTCATTATGCAGCCAAATCAGTAATTATCGGGATTTTAAGAAATTCACTCTAATTTCTTAATCAAATCCTAATCTCGAAAACCCAAACGTAAGAGTGGCTGTAGTTTTATTAGAGTGGCTGTAGTTTATATTTTTACTTTTATTAAGAGTGGCTGTAGTTTAGAAACTTAAATTCATAGAAATAAAACCAAAATAAAATTTATGTTTAAAATTAAATTTTAAATTAATTAAATTAATTAATATATTAAATTTAATTAAATTAAAATTTAAAAAAAAAAAAAAAACATATAATAAAATTGTTTGATCGCGTCGGGACTTTTTATCGGATCGGAGGTTTTATTCGCAACATGTTTTACAAACCCCTGATATACCCCATAAGCTACCCCCGATGCGAGTTGCCGATAAGCATAAGGCAATAAGGCATTGACCAAGTCTTATTAAAAACTTCGATCGCATCGGAACTTATATGCGAAACAAGTTTATTAACCCGTCCATCCTCTCATGCCGATAGCGAAAAGGGATAAAAACTATTAATTAAAACCTTGTGTAGTTTGTTTCAAATGACTTTTTTTAAAATCTTACGTATAGTGACAATGTTTAGTTTAAATATTTTAATATATATTAGATTTTAAATTAAATAAATTAATTAATATATAAAATTTAATTAATTTAGTTAAATTAAAATTTAATTATTATTCAGATTAATGTTAATTAATAGTTAGTTTAGTTTTTAATTTAGAATTAATTAGAATTCTAATTTAGGATTTAATTTTTAATGAGAATTTCGATTTTTTTTAGCCCAGCAACAGAATTTCCAGATTCATACCAGATTTGACTTATCAACTTTGGAAGCTCATAAAATGAGTTTTACTTGGCCAAATGAGGCCCAGGATGGCTCATTGGAAAGAGAAAATCAAGGAGAATATTTCTGAGGAGATTTTATTGACAGATTTGGTCATTTATTGGGTCAAAAATCAGGCAAAAGATCAAGCTCCGAATTTTGAAAACAAAATCATTTCTCTGAGTTTTATTTTCATTGGTCCAGGCCTCTTCTAATTGCAGATTCACTCGTCAATGATATTCTTGGCCAATTAAATCATCCCAGGCATCAATAGAGAATTTATATTTTATAGAATTTGATTGGATTTGATTTAAATGCCAGCAATGCCATGTTGATTTTATTGTTGCATTTTAATTTATTTTGATTTCTTTTTGCAGGAAAACAGTGGAAGAAATATGAAGAAAACGATTTCAATCAATGAGAAAGCTCCAGCAATTGGATTTGGCAAATTTCTCTTCACCAAACTTTCTTCTCAAGAATTCCTTCACAGATAGTATAAGTAATAGATTGCAGAATGTAATGAAGGGGATGTTCTCCTCTGCAATGCTAGACTTCTAAAAGCACTACTGTAATAGGAATTTAGAGTTGTAGGAGAGAGGAGAGAAAATCTTAGATCTGGGGATTATTGAGGATTTTTCTTTTGTATCTTGGATTATGTATGAGGGGCAGAGTTTTCACTATTGTGGCTTTAGCTTTGAAGGCAGAAGTTCAAGCAATGTAAAGGACTGTTGGAGACCAGGATCAGAGAAATGGATGCAATAAATTGGTATTTTTAATACTACTGTTTTAAATATCAGTGTCATTTTTATGGTAACAGGAATGTCTCATTTTATTCATGTTTGTACACTATTGTCAATATGGGTAATTTGTCTCAATCTTGTTATTAGGTATCTCTGTTCTTATGAATTAAAATCTGATTTCTAAGTAACTATTTATTCATAAATCTGTCTTATAAAACTGATTTATTGAATGGTAATGTGTTGTGAACTATTTCCACATGTCATTATTCAATTATTGGATTTACTGATTTGATAATTAATATCATTTTTGTGAACTACTTCAGGGAATGTTGTTGGTTTATTATTTCAGTTGATAGGTCTCAATAGGATGTGTTTTGGTAACCATAATATCAGTTAAATGAACTACTTCATTAACTTGATATTCATTATAAACGAGACATATGTAAATCCCAATACTTTAATTATCTTGCTCTTAATTGGGTTAGATCTATATCTGCCTAATTAAGATAGGATTTAGATTAGTTTCTTTTGCTTGCATCATAGAATAAGCTTGCATTTAGAGTAAATTCTACATTCTTTTAAGTCCTCTCCTCAAATAGGCAAAACTTTAGTTGTGGCTTGGCTGAACCCAAATCAGCTTAAGGATCATTCTCTTGCCTGATCAGCAAGAAGAAGTGATCTGATATCCCTGTCTATTGGTATGTAAAGATACATCATAAACCAACAGAAATAGGGAGAAGGTAACTGGACCTAGTTAAACCAGTCGGAGCCACCACACCAAACTGAAAAGGAGTTGCTTTAAGGTCCGGACCGGGTGGTTATCCCCCAATGTTGTTGCAGCGATTTTCGAGGCATCAACATTTTTGGCGCTAGAAGGAGGGCCTGAGATTTTTTGTCTATTGGAGTCTTTTCAATTTTTAATATTGTATTTATTGCCATGGCTCCTCTCAAATTTCCAATTTGGAGTTGTATTCATGGATGTGCATTCTCCAATACTCCACCCGAACTGGTAAGACTCTTGTCTCAGGTAAAATTCAATGGTAAGGGAAATTCTTCTGCTTTTAACCATGTCTTTCGCTTTCTTCAAAATATTTTAAAATATGATTTTCAAGGGATTGATGAAGGCATTTTATGCAGAATTTTTACTCTCACATTTGCGGCAAAAGCTAGAAGCTGGTGTAGAACTCTTCTAGTTGCTTCAATCCACAGCTGGGATCAATTTGTTACAATTTTCATTTGTAAATTTGACGGCTATGATTATGAACAGGTATGCGAAGAAATTGAATATCTATGAAGGTTTAAAAATGAGTCTGTTAATGATTTTAATATGTGATTTCATTTGAATTGCTTAAGATTTAAAGACGAAGATAAACCTACGGAAGAAGAATCATTAGATTGGTTTGAATATATTTGTTCTCTTCCAACCATTCCCAATCCATATGAAATTAATTCGAGCTTTGTTCCATCCCCTTCTAATATAAATGAGAATCCCAATTTGGATGTGCAAATAAATTGTGATAAAGTGGTTTCACAAAGCTTAGAAAATATTTCTAATCAAATGCAAGAAGACAACAGCAGTAACTTTGGAGAAAAAGCCGCCTTGAAATCTGAAAGCTACTTCGAAGTAAATTTGGAAAATCAAATCGCAAATCAGCAAGTACAAGCAGCAATCAAAGTAAATAAAATGCAAACTGCTGTACAAATTTCTGAATTTCTCCATGATGAGGAAATGCCAAAATCAGAGAAGCAAAGTAGCATTCTTCAAGAAAGCATATGCACGCAAAGGAATGATCTACAATCTAAAATTTACAATGAGCATAATGCACAAGAGCTCTCAAACAGAGACAGTTTTAGATGCATTGTTTCAGGTTCACATTTTTCCCTTTATCCTGATATTTTTAATGATAGTAATTTTTCTCCTCTTAGTATCAATGATATTTCAGAAATTAAAGAGGATGATTTAAATGAATTACCATTTAATTTTTATCAAGATAAAGAAACAATAATTGATCATTCTTTTGCCATTAATGAACATGAGATTTTTGTTCTTCCTTGTTTTGGTATATTGGATGAAATCGAAGGGAATTCGAGACAATCTTGTGAGGTCATTTATGATGATTACTCTGACATTGAGGATGTTGATTTCTATTATTCTCAAGAGAATCCTCATGATAAAATTCAAATAACATCTGAGGATGAGGAACGCTTCAATTTAGGAATTATCCCAACTAATCCTCATTTTAGAGCAGCAAATTATCTTCATGATTTCACCATTCAAGAAATCATTCCAATTTATGATTTATATGAGGATCAAACTCCCATTCCTATTCATAATCATAATCCGTTTTCTATTTCACAAGTTGGAATTCGAAATTACCCAAATTCCAGAATTCTGGGCATTCCTTGTGAAAATGAAATCATTTCAAAACGATCCCAAATGTGCTGTAACATTAGTTGTGAAAAATAGTGATTTCATTTTATTTTTATTTCCCCACTTATTTTGTAAAAAATCAGATTTAATTTTTCAAATTTTCCACACTTTTCGTTGGCATATTGAATACCTTACTATCAAACACTCAATTGATGCATTGCCCAATTGGGAAATTCAAGTTTCATATTATAATCATCAGCATCGAAAGATATTAATAGTCCAATTTATATCAATGCTAATGTTTCATCAAAAGCTTCTATCTTTTCAAAGGCAATGTCAACAAGAGAATGTATTTTTGCAATCTGGCAAGCAATTCAATTCAATTAATAAATTGCCATTTTATTTGAAAGGCTTCCATCCATTCTTCATTGACTCATTTGAAAATTGTTTGGAAATTTTTCCTTCAAGGAAAATTGTCAATGATTTAACATTTGTACATAACACTAACAAATTTTTTCAGGTCAAAGAATCTAAAAGCTCATCTTCACAATCTGGCCTGTTATCTCTTCCTTTGAACATTTCTCAATCCTTAATATAAATCCATCCAGATTTTTATGATCTAATTGGTAGTCAATTGGAAAGGAAATTTCAGGAGAGAGAGATTTTAATTGAGTTCCTAACAATAACTATACATTCTGATTTCATATTTATTTTCCTTAGTTTAGTCAAATCTGTATTTTTATTACTAACATTTGAACTGTACATAAACGCGGGAATAAAAATGAGAGAATGGTTACACTGGAAATATAACTATACCTAGTCATTTTCATGTATATGGTTAGAATAGGAGTAGAATTAATTTAGTTAGTTTGTTTTGTATAGATAATTTATTTTTAACAGTTCTGTAGATTAAAAAATAAAACAAAGCAATCAGCCTTCTCGTACATATTCAGTGGAAACATTTTTCCTTATCAGAAAATTTTAATTCTTGCTTTCCTTTTTGAAATTTCTTATAGCGATATTTCTACTCTGCCTATTTTGAATAATGTCTTGATTAAATTCAATTAAAGTTGCACTTGGTATCGATTTCCTCAAAGCCATTTTTCTTCATTTCAGGATTTCCTTCTAAGATTTTCTCTTGAAATTTATATGGTAAGGATTTGAGGATAAAAAAAGCTTCATGATCCCATTATCCCATGAAATGTATGACTGTCTATGTTAAGCTTAATTCTAATTCAATCATTATTAGTGAGTCTAACCTTTCACGGTAATCATATGAAGTTCATATTATCTTCCTCGGAGTTTGCTAAAAGCTGATTTTAAGGATGTCCATTTTGCCGAGTGCACACATTCAAATCTGTTTTGATATTTTTCTACAATTAGTGGCTTAATCTCATTCTAGTCTTTAGTTATTATCTGATGCTGAAGGCATTATTGAACAATCACTATAACAATACAGATTTTTCTCAAGATTAATTCGGAATGAGCAGAGGTAATAAATTGTTGTTTCACTTCGAAAGAGAAGCGTAGTTTAATATTTATTTCTGATAAATTTTATATTCCCTGGACATGAATAAACAGATTTTATTTACGCTGATTGCACACTTAGATTTAGAATAAATAATGAGGTGATTTTAAACGAAAGAAAATTTTTGATAAACCAAAGGTAGAATTTGAAGATTTTATGAGGTAAAATCTGCAGACAATTTCCTTCCAGGTACGCATTTACAAGTTTATTCTCATCCATTATTAGTTCATATTTTCCTTAGTTTATTTTTTATTTGTGTTTTGTTTTATTTGCAGGTTTTCATTTGTTTTCAAAACTTGAAGTAAGTAGTAAACCCATTTCAAATTTGCAATAGGCTCAGGGAAATTTTATTTGTGATGCATTAGAATTTAAGCATTTTTTAATTTTGCTTTTCTTCACTCAGAAAACCCAATTGAAATTTCAAGGAATATCATAAGACCATTTGCATCATAAGATTTCATCGGAAGTAGTTCTTAGCATTTCTTTTGATAACAAATTGTTCATAAAATACCTCCGATGTATTATCTTACTCATATGCCATATCGCATTTCGCATATCGGAGCTTTGCAGTTGACATATACTTCCATTATCATGAATCGCTGATCTCTGATAATCAGCTTTACCGATATTGCGATAAACACATAATTCTGGACCTGATATGAAATCCAAATCAAGTTTAAAAAATATCGCGTCCGTTTAATCGCAATAATGGTAGGAACATTATTTTAAAGGGTCGATGTCTCGGATCCGATATGTTATCAAAATTTTCATCATAAAGTTATCGGGTCCACTCTTCATCGCATATCGGCATATCAAATATTGTTACACCATGTGCTTAAAATTGCCGATCGCCGACTAGCCACGTCATTTATCGCATATCGGCATTGCAAGAATCATATCGTGTTATATCGGGTACCAAAAGTTTGCCAATCGCTGATATTGCAATCGCTTCGTCGCATTTTTATTTATGCTTACATCAATTCTCTGATTCTGCGATGCGCGATGTGGGAAGCATAGTGTCAATATTCCCCAACCCCCGATATAATATTTCTTTAAAGATGCGATAGCTTCATCTCATAGCACAACTTCTCATCGCATGTTTTCATATCAGCGATTTGCCCTTGCAACCTTTGATGCGAGAACTTCAAATGCATGCCTCTAAGCCATTAACATTTAATATATATATGGCATAGCAACAAAAGTGAAGTCTTGCAAATTAAAATTGAAGCATGGTGAAGAAACATGTTATGTGAATCATCTGATACGGCGATATGTTATTTTAAAAGCAAGCTTGGGAAACCACTATGGGAAAAAAACAATTGTTGACAAAATTGCAGTATACAAAAATCATTTCAATTTCTCATACATTTTAGTTTTAAATATATAATTCCATAATTAAAAATGGAATTCAAGACCTTTCTATCTTCATATTTGAATTCTATTATCTTCGATTTGGTTTTGATTTTGGATTTTATAAAATCATGGAGTTTATATAAAACTAATAATATTTTTAGAAACAATCATTGCTGCACATTCTCATTCTTATTTCTGATGCATTTCTTTTAATTTCAATTCCACTGAGCACTAAGCATTCTATTTTTACATTTTACTGCTTGCTTTAGTTTAAATAAAATAAATAATGATTTTGGGTTATAGGATTTTGGTTAGTAGGACATCTTCTTGTTTTTAATGATAATTAAAATAAGAAGTCAGCTAGTTTGGAGAAATTGATACCTTTTCAGGTAAGATCAAAAGCAATTATCCAATGGTAAGATTCATTTACCCACTTTCATTAATTTCCATTTCGGCAATTTACTCTCGGTTTTGTTTTTCTGATATATAAATCTGTTTTGCAGTTCTCCATTTGAAGTTTCCAATCCTCCGCCAGATCATATTTTCGAAGTCTATACTTTTCTCCTGGCTTAATTTCAAGAAGCAGTGACAGTCTTCATCAAAATAGCTACAACAGGGAATTTCTGAACCTTTAGTTTGTTTCTTTGAGCATTCTTGTTATTAAGAAATGATTAAGATGATGCTTGGAAACAAGAAGATTCATATCAGACAAAAAGTATTCATTGTAGCTGAATTTTACAATCACTGTTATCTAAAAACCTAAAGCATTCACAACTCTGCAAGGTATGTTTTTCTAAATCTCAACATAAGAAGGAATGATTACATGTTTATTTTCCTTTTCTTCATATTGTTGAGACATTGGTACAAACATTCTTGTTTGAGTTTATCTTTCGAAACTTGGATTTTCTTTTCCACTTTTAAAATTTCATCATTTTTATTTTTATTTGTTGATTTCTTTCTCATTTTAGTATAAGAATTCTTTTCCTTCGGATTTCAGCTTTGATTTTGGTGACTTTGCCGTGATTTATATGAAAGGCCCTCTTATGACCTAACTATGGTTAGCATTCATGGAGAAAAATTGTTAATAGTTACCTATTAGCGTTTTCTTAAATCTCTTAGTGAAGTTTGATTTTCTTATTATAAAGGTAGACATACTTAAGGAAGAGATTACCAATCAAGAGAAGTTGGCAAAGTATCATAAAATCTGAAAAATTTCTTTTTCATCAAATTGTAATCATTTTGAGATTTCAAAATTTCATTAGGATCTTTCAAAGTTCTATTATCAGTCAAGAAAAGTTATTTTTAACCAAGTAAAGACACGTTACAGCAAAGCACCTTTAACTCTGAAATTGTCATTCTTAACTCTTAAGGAGTCTGATTCTCCCTGTCCCAAAGAGTCTTATTTTCTAGAGTATAATCCAGAAATATATTTAAACTTAAAAGATAAGGGGTCTCATCATGAGCCTGCTTACCATGATCATAGGGGAAAAATAGGCTGACATTACCAATACTGCTAAACAAACAAGGGTAATGGCTTATGATTGCAAAAAATTATAAGACAAGGGGTCTCATCACGAGCCAGCTTGTTCAGCCCAATTTTAACCAGTGAATGGCATTGTCAACTATCTGGCTACCATACTAGGACAATGGCTTTTAAGATTTATTTAAAAAAATAAAAATAAAAAATAAAAAAAAATAATACATATATAAATGGATTTATCTCTAGATCAATAATTCTTAAACAGATGGGATTCTAAATCATTTATGATTAAAAGATAACCCTGTCGAAACTATAGATGTTTGCTGGCAGCAGTGGCTCTACCTATGACAAAGGAGTATATTTTAAAAGCTAAGCTGTAAAGTGACCCCTGCTTTATCTCTACAACTAATTAAGGACTGATGAAGAATTTTGAAATATTTTAATGTATGAGGAATTTTAAGAAAAATTACAATCAGATGATTCTTGCTTTTATTCAGACTAATGAACTTAGTCAAGCATTTCAAGCATAATTTTCTCTTCTTTAATTATTTTTACTTTAATTTTAGGAAAATCTTATTCATATCAAACAGAGATAACTGGTTCTTCTCCCGTGTGTCGCCATTGTTGTGGTAAAAACACAACCCCCCATTTTTGACTTGTTCACTTCAAATAATGGGGACCCTTTCTATAAAAATTTTGGCTAAACACCTTTTTGGATTTTTATTTAGTTGATTGCCCTACGCTTTTGTTAATTTTACATTTTCTTTGGATTCTTGTTTTGATTGCTTTGTTAGAATCGATTTTTTATAAGCTTCCCATTGACGCTTGTTTCGCCTCATTTGGTCAACTGGTTTGAAAATGGCACTCCTTTGAAAGTTTGATTATTTATGTAGCCTGGGTTAAAAAATGCATAAAATGTACAATATCGCATTTTGTAAATAAATTAGTTCAATAATGCATTCAGTTTAAATATTAACTCGTAGAGAGTTTTACTAACATTTTTCATTATGCAGCCAAATCAATAATTATCGGGATTTTAAGAAATTCACTCTAATTTCTTAATCAAATCCTAATATCGAAAACCCAAACGTAAGAGTCGCTGTAGTTTTATTAGAGTGGCTATAGTTTATATTTTTACTTTTATTAAGAGTGGCTGTAGTTTAGAAACTTAAATTCATAGAAATAAAACCAAAATAAAATTTATGTTTAAAATTAAATTTTAAATTAATTAAATTAATTAATATATTAAATATAATTAATTTAATTAAATCAAAATTTAAAACAAAAAAAAACATATAATAAAATTGTTTGATCGCGTCGAGACTTTTTATCGGATCGGAGGTTTTATTCGCAACATGTTTTACAAACCCCCGATATACCCCATAAGCTACCCCCGATGTGAGTTGCCGATAAGCATAAGTCAATAAGGCATTGACCAAGTCTTATTAAAAACTTCGATCGCATCGGAACTTATATGCGAAACAAGTTTATTAACCCATCCATCCTCTCATGCCGATAGCGAAAAGGGATAAAAACTATTAATTAAAACCTTGTATAGTTTGTTTCAAATGACGTTTTTTTAACTCTTACGTATAGTGACAATGTTTAGTTTAAATATTTTAATATATATTAGATTTTAAATTAAATAAATTAATTAATATATAAAATTTAATTAATTTAGTTAAATTAAAATTTAATTATTACTTAGATAAATGTTAATAAATAATTAGTTTAGTTTTCAATTTAGAATTAATTAGAATTCTAATTTAGGATTTAATTTTTAATGAGAATTTTGATTGTTTTTAGCCCAACAACAGAATTTCCAGATTCATGCCAGATTTGACTCATCAATTTTGGAAGCTCATAGAATGAGTTTTACTTGGCCAAATGAGGCCCAGGATGGCTCATTGGAAAGAGAAAATCAAGGAGAATATTTCTGAGGAGATTTCATTGACAGATTTGGTCATTTAGTGGGTCAAAAATCAGGCAGAAGATCAAGCTCCGAATTTTGAAAACAAAATCATTTCTCTGAGTTTTATTTTCATTGGTCCAGGCCTCTTCTAATTGCAGATTCGCTCGTCAATCATATTCTTGGCCAATTAAATCATCCCAGGCATCAATAGAGAATTTATATTTTATAGAATTTGATTGGATTTGATTTAAATGCCAGCAATGCCATGTTGATTTTATTGTTGCATTTTAATTTATTTTGATTTCTTTTTGCAGGAAAACAGTGGAAGAAATATGAAGAAAAGGATCTCAATCAATGAGAAAGCTCCAGCAATTGGATTTGGAAGATTTCTCTTCACCAAACTTTCCTCTCAAGAATTCCTTCACAGATAGTATAAGTAATAGATTGCAGAATGTAATGAAGGGGCTTCTCTCCTCTGCAATGCTAGACTTCTAAAAGCACTACTGTAATAGGAATTTAAAGTTGTAGGAGAGAGGAGAGAAAATCTCAGATCTGGGGATTATTGAGGATTTTTCCTTTGTATCTTGGATTATGTATGAGTTGCAGAGTTTTCACTATTGTGGCTTTAGCTTTGAAGACAGAAGTTCAAGCAATGTAAAGGACTGTTGGAGACCAAGATCAGAGAAATGGATGCAATAAATTGATATTTTTAATACTACTGTTTTAAATATCAGTTTCATTTTTATGGTAACAGGAATGTCTCATTTTATTCATGTTTGTACACTATTGTCAATATGGGTAATTTGTCTCAATCTTGTTATTAGGTATCTCTGTTCTTATGAATTAAAATCTGATTTCTAAGTAACTATTTACTCAGAAATCTGTCTTATAAAACTGATTTATTGAATGGTAATGTGTTGTGAACTATTTCCACATGTCATTATTCAATTATTGGATTTACTGATTTGATAATTAATATCATTTTTGTGAACTACTTCTGGAAATGTTGTTGGTTTATTATTTCAGTTGATAGGCCTCAATATGATGTGTTTTGGTAACCATAATATCAGTTAAATAAACTACTTCATTAACTTGATATTCATTATAAACGAGACATATGTAAATCCCAATACTTTAATTATCTTGCTCTTAGTTGGGTTAGATCTATATCTGCCTAATTAAGATAGGATTTAGATTAGTTTCTTTTGCTTGCATCATAGAATAAGCTTGCATTTAGAGTAAATTCTACATTCTTTTAAGTCCTCTCCTCAAAGAGGCAAAACTTTAGTTGTGGCTTGGCTGAACCCAAATCAGCTTAAGGGTCATTCTCTTGCCTGATCAGCAAGAAGAAGTGATCTGATATCCCTGTCTATTGGTATGTAAAGATACATCATAAACCAATAGAAATAGGGAGAAGGTAACTGGACCTAGTTAAACTAGTCGGAGCCACCACACCAAACGGAAAAGGAGCTGCTTTAAGGTCCGGACCGGGTGGTTATCCCCCAATGTTGTTGCAGCCATTTTCGAGGCATCAACAGGATCTCATAGAACACATCAATCAAAACTCATCTAGGGCTTCCTAAGGCCATCCACCTAAACCCATGAAACAATGATTCCACCTCACAGTCAGACATCACTAAAACCATCATTAGATCAATCTCTATGCTAGCCATCCAGGGCTCTAGAGTATTTTTCCAACTGAGGCTATGGTACTGGTAACTCAACCCACAAATTTTACAGGGCTCCAGAACGTTTGTTCAACCAAGGCTACATGACTAGTAACTCAACCCACCAAGGGCTCCAGAGCATTTTTCCAACCTAGGCTACAGGACTAGTAACTCGACCCAAGCTGTTCCAGGGCTCCAGAGCATTTTTCCAACCTAGGCTACAGGACTAGTAACTCGACCCAAGCTGTTCCAGGGCTCCAGAGCATTTTTCCAACCAAGGCTATGAGACTAATAACTCAAACCAAGCTAAGGAAACATGAAATCCAACCAAAAATACAATAAGAAAATAAACCCACAATCATCATGGCTATCCAGGATATGGCAAGGCTAGGCAATCCACTATCAATCTCGACCATCATCCATTCCAATGATAGATCACAACCAAAAATCCACATGCAAATTCCATGCATGCCAAAACTAGTGAAGGAAACATAGATGCAACTCGGTACCTGCAAGAAAATCTGATGTAGTTGTTGATTCTGATGCCCTCTTATGCTTTCTAGCTTTTACTTTTCTTTCTTGCTCCAAGAATCCAAGTATGCCACACCCTCCAAGAGTGCTCCAAGAAAACTCTAAATCTCCAAGGTTATGAGAGAAAGAGAATAATGAGAGAGAGATCCAATACTGAGCTGGAAAAAAGTTACCAACTGAACCTCAGAAGCATTTTTATGAATGAGGCCTCTATTTTCTTCATTTTCCATTATTTTCCTTCATTTTCCTCCTCACATGCAATATGTGACCTTTCACCTCCTTTTTCTCCTAAATTCCATTATTTTCATAAATAAATGTGCCAAAAATTCCATTTTTCCTTTCCAAAGCCTTAGCCATTTCCTTTGCCAATTTGCTTAGCCATAAACAATCATAAGTGATCCCCATCACTACGATTTTGCGTAAACTTCAGTTTGGAATAAGTGTCCCATCATCCGTGGTTATTATTTTTCCTTTATTTACTTTTAGTACATGGAATTTTACCAGGGCTATTACAAAACCCTCCCCCTTGGGGTAACACCGTTCTCGGTGTTCAACAACACCTATAACCAAAAAACTGTTGTAAGCAAACTATACATTGTCAATGGAGCTTTATAACTTACCTTGATGCAATATTTATAATGATCACCCTACTAAAAAGAAAACCAACATAAAAGCATAATAACATGACATCATAACAACATACAGCATAGTGTATCTTTATAACACATCTTGTGGTGGTATTTACATCCATATACATATGTACATAAACCAACATCATCAAAACATATACCAAAGCATATACCAAAACCACACCGAAACACCAGGGCAAAACTGCTTTTCCACAACCGACAAACAAGGAAGCATACATATCCCACATCTGATATGTCATCTCCTATGTAGCGTCATTAGGCCAAAACTTCTTCCATTGCACTTTAACTTGCTCCATTTCTCGGTTCCAGAGCATGAGCACCTTTTTTCTGCAATATACACTGAGGCTTTGGCTGGAATTCTCCATCTGGTGCCACCTGCAATATAGACCAGTCAATCACATGATCAACATATTTAACATACTTCTTAAGCAATGATACATGGAAAACATCATGGAATTTCACTGTCAGAGGCAGTGCAAGTCGATAGGCTATTGGCCCAATCCTCTCAATGATACTGAAGGGTCCACAAAACTGAGGTGCCAGCTTGGCACATGATCCAATCCGCAAGGAGATCTTCTTTGGTTTAATGCGCAAGTACACATGTTCCCCAACCTGGAACTCCTTAAACAACTTGTTCCAATCTGCATAGCTCTTCTACTTATCATGTGCTTCCTTTAGATTCCTCTTTATAACTTACATTTCATGTTCCATGTCTGCCAACATGTATGGTCCAATCAACACCCTATTAACCGAATCACTCTAA
Source organism: Pinus tabuliformis (assembly GCA_031772625.1). Classification (NCBI taxonomy): domain Eukaryota; kingdom Viridiplantae; phylum Streptophyta; class Pinopsida; order Pinales; family Pinaceae; genus Pinus; species Pinus tabuliformis. Next base: position 1,811,465,554 of record CM062818.1, read on the forward strand.
CTGATGGGAGTGTTCAAACTCCTCTCATAGAGTGCCTCAAAAGGACTCATCCTCAATGACTCTTGATAACCGTTGTTGTACGTGAACTCAACCAGTGGGAGGTACTCTTCCCACTTCTACTGCGGATACATCACATACATTCTCAACATATCCTACAATATCCTATTGACCCTCTCTATCTGTCCATCTGCCTGCGGATGATAAGCTATACTTAAGGCCAACTCTGTGTCCAAACCTATAAACAACTCCTTCCAAAACTTGGAAGTGAACTTCGCATCCCTGTCTAACACAATATTCTCTGGAACACCATGCAATCTAACCACATCTCTAATGAATACCTGTGCTACATCACTAGTTGAGAATGTAGACTTAACCGGAATGAAATTTTCAAACTTTGTTAACCTATCCACAATGACCACGATGGAATCATGATATTTCGTCGTCTTAGGAAACCCTATGATGAAATCCATGGAAATAACCTCCCATTTCTATTTTGGAATCGCATTCGGTTGTTGCAATCCACCTGGATCTTTACACTCTGCTTTCACTCACTGAAAATCAAAACATCTAGCCACAAACACTGTTGCATCCCTCTTGAAATTTGGCCAATAATAAAATATATTCACTGTGGTCAGTGTCTTCTAGTAACATGGGTGACTTGAATAAGGTTTTACATGAAACTCCCTCAATATCACCTTCTTGAGCTCACTATTATCAGGCACATATATCTCGTCTCAGAACTTGACCAATCCATCTGTTGTAAGGCAATAGTCTACTACCTATGCACCTACCCCTGTACCTGTACCTGTATCACGAGTTGTACCTTTACCTGTGCTCTGTTGCAACTTGTGCACAGTATCCATATATCTGACATCCTACTGACCTACCCGCAAGATCTTATCCTATAGATCTGTCCCATAGGAGCTCATAGCTTCTAAGTGATTTACTTGTACTCGCTTACTAAGAGCATCTGCTACTCTGTTCTCTTTACCTTTGATATACCTGATCTCAAAATCAAACTCACTGATCGTAGCCAACCACCAAGCCTACCTACTGTTCAGATTCAGTTGGTCAAATAGATACTACAAACCACTATGATCACTCATCAGTGTGAATATCCTACCTAGAAGATAGTGTCTCCACATCTTCAATGAATGTATAATCGCTACCAACTCAAGATCATGCATGGGATAGTTCTGCTAGTACTCGTTAATGTTTTGTGACTCATATCATACCACATGGCCATCCTACATAAGGACACCACCAAGTCCTCTCTTGCAAGCATATGTGCATACTACAAACTCTTTGTCTAGATCTATAATATTTAACACTGGTGCATGTGTCAATAACTACTTGAGCTTCTCAAAACTAGCCTCACACTTCTTTGTCCATTCAAAATTCTTACCTTTCTTCTGCAATGATGTGATAAGATAAGAAATCTGCGAGAATTTTTTGATGAACCTCCTATAGTAGCCTGCCAACCTCATGAAATTTCTCACCTCATCCATGCTCTTAGGAGCTACCCACTCCATGATGGCTCTTATCCTTTCTGGATCTACTGCAATGCCCTCCTTAGAAACAACATGCCCCGAGTAGTGCACCTCATTCTGAAAGAAGCTACACTTGCTAAGCTTTTCATACAACTGATGCTCTCGTAACAACCTTAACATAGTTTCTAAATGCTCGGCACACTCTTCCTCATTTTGAGAATATACCGGCATATCATCAATCAACACAATAACTTATCCAAATATGGATGCAACACACTATTCATCAAGCACATAAATGTAGCTGGAGCATTAGTTAAGCCAAATGGAACTACAAAAAACTCATAATGCCCATACCTAGTCTCAAATGTGGTCTTGTTATTATCCTCCTCTTTGATGTGTACTTGATGATATCTGGATCTCAGATCAATCTTCGAGAACACTATTGCTCCCTTCAGCTAATCGAACAAGTCATCAATCCTCAGTAACAAATATTTGTTCTTGATGGTCACTTTGTTCAACTACCTATAGTCAATGCATAATTTGAGTGTTCCATCTTTATTCTTTACAAATAACACTAGTGTGCCCCAAGGTGATACACTTGGCCTAAGGTGTCCCTTGTCCAACATTTCCTTCAATAGCAACTTTAACTCAACCAACTTAGGTGTGCTCATCTTGTAAGGTGCTTTTGATGTTGGAGTTTCCCCTGGCACTAACTCAATAGAAAATTCTACCTCTCTTTGAGGTGGAAACTTTGTAATGTCCTTAGGAAATACATCCTTCAAATGTTGTAAAACTAGGTACCTCCTCAACACATCCGCATCCTCAACTTCCTTACCTTTATCACTTGAAATTTGCCCTATAATCAAATTATCTCTCTAACAAATACTTCTTCTTGAATAGTTTCTCAAACTCCTTCCAAGTAAACTCTTCATCACGTATACCTTTGACGTTATTAACATCTTTCTACCAAATTTCTACCTTACCTTTGAGACTGAATGTAGCCACTCTAGCTTTCATGTTCTCTGAATAATCATGCAACCTAAAGAACTTATTCATTCCTAACAACCATGCCTCTGCATCTTGCGATTTCCTTACCTCTCCGTCAAAAATAGGTGTCTTTGCTTTCTTAAACTCATCTGGAAAATACCCCTTATCACTCTTCCTGTAAGGGTGATAATGATATTGATCATCATGCCTGTCAGAACCAGAACTAGAAAGGTACCTATGACTATCCCTTCTCCTATCTGGGGTGTCCAACATTTTTCCATCTCTGACCATGTCATCTCTATCTAACCTTTGACCACCATGAGATATACTACCATATGCCCCATTAGTTCTATCCTCCTACTCGTGGCTGATCTGAAGCGGTCCCTGTCGCTGAAAATATGACAAGCTATGAAGTATGACTTCATTTACCTCTGCTAGCTTTTCCTGTGCCTGTATGATTATGTCATTATCCACCTTACAACTCCTTATTTCTTCCTTCAAGCTTCTCAATGTAACTACAAAATCAAAAGGTTTCCCAACACCATACAACTCTTTGGATTCATAGGGAGAGTCTTTGTAGTCAACCATCTTGCTAGTGATTTGATATTTCTTCCTGCAAGGTATATCATGTCAACTAAACCAAATCACAATAAACCAACATACCTTAGTATATCTCAGTGTTGATACCTTGTCTACAAGACCAACAAATCAACGTGATACATGTATAACATAATCATGACATCATATCAAAACATAAAACATAAGCATATGACCATGCAACTGTCATTCTAGCTAGGGTCCAATCATCAATGCATGACCTAAATAACAACACACACCACGACCTCATGCATGACAACCACCATCATTAAGTCACCATACACTTGACCACATGCAAACATAAACATGCATAAGTGATGCATAACCATCCACACATATGCATAAACACGTATGATCAAGTATGAATGAACAATACTTGAAATCAAACCTGCAAGAACGGTACATGCAACCAAGCATACAGGAATGTAACAAATCAAGCAAGATTGCAACCAAAATACTACAACGATACATGTAAGTGACATAAATCGACATGTAACCAGTCATACACTCACAACGATGCATTCCTCAACAAAACATCAAGTTTCACATGATGACATCACTTCAACCATGAACAACATCATGCCAATGCACCAAGAACATGGAATGAAAGTGTGAGAGACACACATGCAACTGACATGCATGCATGAACAACAAATAGCCCATCCAGCCCGAGGGGTGAACTATGCTCTGATACCACTTTGTAACACCCTCCTCCCACATCTAGCCAAGCAACCGTCTATCCAGGGTAAACATGCGACGAGAGGCCACTATGATATGATTCGACCTCCTAATTCACATTAAGGAATTGGAACCAATAGAAACACACCATACAAACATTAATGATTAGCTACATGACCCTTAGGAACCAATCCAATACTTTAGACATCTTTCCTTGGGGTCCCACTAATCTTTTGGACAACTTAAGCCTCAGTCGCTCCCATGCTATAGGCATGAGGGCGAATAGAACCCAAATTTGCTCTCATAGGCTTTCCTACCAATGACCAAAGACCGAAAGTGTTAGTGCTATGCTAGTGACTCTGGGATTTGAGCCACTTTTCAGGCACAAAGCACAGGTCAATGCCCAGAATTGAACCATCTCTTCAAATCAGTAAAATAACATGGAAATGACAGTACTAAGGAAAATACTGGTTCAAGACCTTGACTAGATCTCTACTAGCCATGACATGCATTTCGTCAAACATATTTCAAATTTGTAATCTACAGGTGTAATTAATAGTTCTAAGCACAGGGATCTCATACTTAGCTGATAATCACTAAGTACCATTGATGCCTCAACACATCAACTGCCATTCCATACATTAGGTCATAGATACATTGATCATTCAATTACAAGTAAAAACATGATGAGACCCACACATGGCTGTTGTCATAAAAGTTATACATAACTAACATAATAGGGAAAAAAATATCAATAAAACCACAACCATATACACCACATATAATCCATACTAATACTCATAGAAATACAAGGAGAAATAAACTTTCATTAATGATGCAAAATCCAAACCCGGGGTGGAACTTCCACGTTCCACCCAACCATAGAATGATTGAGCCAAATCTCTCTTCAGCCATTCACCCACTTTCCATATTCCAAGAATGAATGTGGGATCTCATAGAACACATCAATCAAAACTTATCTGGGGCTTCCAAAGGCCATCCACCTCAACCCATCAAAGAGCGATTCTACCTCATGGTCAGACATCACTGAAACCATCATTACATCGGTCTCTATCCTAGCCATCCAGTGCTCTAGAGTGTTTGTCCAGTTGAGGCTATGGAACTAGTATCTCAACCCACAAATTTTAATGGGCTCCAAAGCATTTGTCCAACCAAGGTTACGAGACTAGTAACTCAACCCACCAAGGGCTCCAAACCGTTTTTCCAATCCAGGCTATGGGACTAATAACTCAACCCAAGTTGTTCCAGGGCTCCAGAGAGTTTTTCCAACCAAGGCTATGGGACTAATAACTCAACCCAAGCTAATGAAACATGAAATCCAACCAAAAATACAACAAGGAAATAAACCCACAATCACCATGGCTATCCAGGAAATGGAAAGGCTAGGCAATCCACTATCAATCCTGACCATCCTTCATGCCAGTAACAGATGACAACCAAAAATCCACATGCATATGCCATGCATGCAAAAATAAGTGAAGGAAACATACATGCAACTCTGTACCTGTAAGAAAATTTGATGTAGCTGCTTATCTCGATTCCCTCATATTCTTTCCTTCTTTTACTTTGCTTTTGATCTCAAAGGATCATATGTTAAACTGAAGTAGAATTGATTAATGCCAACAGTGAGCCAAATGTTAACTTAAAGTTCTTTAACCATGAGAACTGATTGAAAAGGAATGAATTGATGAAAAAATTGAAACATAAGCAAGGTGTAAACAGAAGTGAAAAGCAGCAAAAACATAGAGATACCAGACAACAAGATTGATTATGAAGTTTGTCCCTGATGGACTACGTCTCTGGGTCTGCTTTCAAGATGGGCATTTGCTTTACTAGGATTGAATCCGAGGAGGTCAATTACACAACAGATTAACTAGACTGATTTTCCACGTAGGCACTCCTGGTCATTGTCACAAGAAATCTCTCTGAATTAGCTTTCCAACACCTATCACGGTTCCCAATTCTGACTCTCGATGTTCCTGTTACACTGAAAACAAAACTACATATATCCTCTAGAATCTACATACAAACTCTAAAACCACTCTCCTTTCTCTTCAAAGAACCAAACTACCTTTATAACCCTCCAGATGCATTCAAACTCCTTCATGCTGAGTTTAGTAGTGAACTAGCTAAATTTTAAGATTAAATTAGGGGTTTATGGTTATGAGTTAATGTCACATAGTGACATTCACCACTTAGGATTAATTGAATTATCTAAAACACAACAAAAAACCCACTTTTAACCTTAGTTTAGCCTGAGGACTATTAGCAATTAGCTAACCAGGTAGAGGGTGCTGACAGTGCATGTGAGCGGTTGACTTAGTGCACGGTTAGATCGTCGGTGGTTCCGCCGACTGTTGGTTGTAGTGGTTGATGGTTGGCTAACCCGGCGCTCACATGTCACAGTTTCCTCGCCGGATCATAATTGTCCACCAAATGGCACGGAGATAACCCCCTACTGTGTGGTCTGCGGCACTATGTTCACATGGACACGGTTTCACTGTGGTTTATGACCAGCTATTTAATTGCTAACCCTGACAGCCTGCCACCATAGCCACTACCTTCATTCATTCACATGCGCCTGTTGTGGTCAAGCTCCGATGTAGTTAGGCCAGTGGTTAGGCCAGCTATCTAACTGTTTTTGTTATTTTATATGGTTTGTAATGTGTATTACATGACCAGAAAGAGTTTAAACTTCAGGTTAATGCATTTTTTTTCTTTTTTGATATAGGTTAATGGGTTTAGATGTATAAGGTTTTAGGACTTAGGTTTATTTTAGGACTAGTACTTAGGTTAATGCATCACTTTGATTTTGGTACAAAAACCCATGCACACCTCTTCGTCACAAAGTGACACCTGTCAACATCACATGATGACAAACACATGTCGACAACCAAACCCTGATGGAATTGTCGACAAACACATGTCAAAAACCAGGTACAAAACCATATCCTTCAAACACCATGAACCATATCACCCATTGACATTACCGGCAGAACTGAAAATCAACATCGAACAACCTGAACCATAAACATCACTGTCGAAGCTAAAGATACCAGACATTGAATGCTGACGATGAATACTGGAGAAGTAGATAAAGCTCAAGACCTCATCGACCATGATCATTTGAAGACCATTTCGACTTTGAACCATTGAAGACTCCACTCATTCTGGACTAACAAGATCCTCCTGTATCAACTTTCTTGCTCCAAGAATCCAATTATGCCACACCCTCCAAGAGTGCTCCAAGAAAACTCTATGTCTCCAAGAGTGTGAGATAGAGATAATAATGAGAGAGAGATCCAACCCTAAACTGACAAAAAGTTACCAACTGATCCTCATAAGCCTTTTTATGAACTAGGCCTCTATTTTCTTCATTTTCCTCCTCACATGCAATCTGTGACCTTTCACCTCCCTTTTATCCTAATTTCCATTATTTCATAAATAAATGTGCCAAAAATCTCGGTTTTCCTTTCCAAAGCCTCAGCCATTGCATTTGCCAATTTCCTTAGCCATAAACAATCTTAAGTGATCCCCATCACTAATATTGTTCCCAACATTTAGCTTGGAATAAGTTTCTCATCATCCGTCATTATTATTTTTCTTTTATTTACTTTTATTGCATGGAATTTTTACTGGGGTTGTTACACTTAACTCCATTATTATGCTCCAAGAAAACACATATTAATTACAATTTAAATTATAGTTGCAATGTTCAATTTCAGAAACTTCTAATGCGAATCCATTTAGAATAGTGAACTTTTACAATTTCATTTTAAAATTTATGTTTCTTCCTAGCTTATGTTACTTTAATAATTAATATTACCCTATATCTCTATGCCATTATCTTGTGTGAAAGATTTCTCATTGTGTGGAATATAGAGGTGCAAATAAAACTTTGTACAATGAAAGCTCTCTGCACTCCACATACAACAATGAAAATAAAACGCCCACGGGGCTTTGGATTGACGGTGAATGGGTGCGCTGTTAAGGCACTCCTTGCGATAGGTCACTGGTTCAAATCCATCCTCGTGGGTGCGTAGGTTAGTCTTAGCAAAGAAAAAAAAAAAAACAATGAAAATAAAACCTTGTTCCATTCTACCACTACTAACCTCAAACATTTAATATGGATTTTACATGAGAATTTCAAATTAGTTAAATAACAAAAGAAAAGGACTCGAAAGTTTTGCATGTGTAATTGTTGAATTGCACATCGATTTTAATTGTCAAAAGCATCGCACAAATTACTATAAAAAAACATTTATATATAAATACCATCGCTTACACCTCCACATATCAGTGTTTGATTTTATTGAAATTAATGTTTCAAATTTGTCATTTTGATTCCATTGTCAATAATATTACTAAAATTTGCATATCTAGAGGTGTGTCCATAAAATTTCAGAATAAAATAAGTGTAGCTCACCATGTCTAAAAGTAGCAGAAATGTTTAGAAATGATTTGTAATTTGCAAGAAATTTATTTGGAAAACAATTGTGAGAAATTACCATCTTGGTAGGGGATAAATTCATTATGATCATTGAATATGTCCCACTATTCTTATAAATGACCTCATGGTCGTGGTGTATTGGAGAGAAGTAAAACTCATGTTGTAAAGATAACAGTTTTGAAATGCTAGTTTTTATCTTAACATGAACTAGTAGAAACCATATCGAATAAAGATATGAAACTTCCTCACAAATATAGCTAATCATCTATATGTATTCTGCATCTGATATTCACATAAACAAAATTTTTCATGCCACAAACTTTAACAAGCCAAAACTGCTACTTGATTGATTTATGTGTAGTATGCTCCACATATATGTTCTCCCACACATCACTTCTTCCTCACACAGATTAAAAACACAGTTTATTTAATATTGGACAATAGGTTTTCAATTGACAAATATGAAATCACTAATTCACTTAGTATTCATCAAACAACAATACCAAGGTTCGTTCACTCTATTTTGATAACAAAAAAAATGGTTGATATCAAAACAAGCTAACAGAGTAAAAGTCATGAATATAAATTGGTTCATTGAGAAATGTTGAAAATACTTGTATTTATTGGCAAGATAGCTTTAGTTCATCAAAATAAAATGAGATTTGGGATATTAATAAATAGTATGTTGATATCAATTTCTAAAGTGTGCCAAATGGAGAAATCATGAAACAAAATCTTATGAATTGGATTATCTTCAGTGGGAATTTAAGAAAACTGGATATGCTTTAGATTAATTGATTTTGAAATAATCTTTTCTAATTGAAAATAAGGAAGATAAATACTAGAAAGATTTATGACAATCACTCGTTGATGAATACCATTAAAATCGATAGTAGTTAAATGTCCTTTCAAAATTTTGATGTCAATTTGTGATTTAGATGACTTATCATCTCTAACACATTATATGTAGGCCTGTTGGCTCTAAACTAGCTTCTAATAACTCAGGGAAAGTGATTTTAAATGTTCATCTTATTGTAGGTCCGTTAGGACTACACTCATCTCTAAAATTTCTAGGCGAGTGACTTGCTTCATTCTTTTGACACTGATAAGTGTTATCAGGATTTTCTTTGTCATTTGTTTGTTGTTTTTCGAATTTTCTAAGTCTTGTTGTTATCATCGTTATTGAAGGAGAGGGGAAAGGGGGGAGGGGGGAGCAACTCTTTGTCACTTTGAATACAACAGTTTAATTATTCCTATTGAAATACCAACAATGAGACAAATGGCCAAACAAAGCAATGATAGAAGCATATAGGAAGAGGTATATGTAGTTAGCCAAGATATATTAATGCTAAACCAATATATCTTAATGCTTAGCCAAGATATCTTAACACTAATGAATAACATATTGGAACTTCAACAAATTCTTTTGCAGCTGAAGATGAACTGGTCATCGTAAGAGCGTTACTAGAAGAGCCCTTGAAAAATATGAATGGATCAAACCTCCATTCTTGTAGCACAATAATAGAAGCTTCAACCTCTAGGAGCTATGGTTGATTAATAGAGAAATCTTTACCAAATTTTTCTATTTTCTCAACCAATTTGGAAATTTAGTATATGTTAAAGGCTATTTATTGTAATTTTCTCGGCATGGTAAAATAAATAATTTTTTGAGACATGCAGTAGAATAGCCTGATAACATTGCATCACCTATACTATGATCATGTTCATGTTCATGGAACATAAATTTTGTAAATCATGCCAAATTGGATCATCATAATAATGTTAAATGTTATGCATGGAAGTGTTTTCTTTCGTTTTCTAATCTAACCAATGTGTACAATTACAAACACACGGGAATATTTTTTCTAATATTGTTTGATTGGCTAAGATGTTTTCTTGTCATCTATTGTGTTCCCATATTTGTTTTCTATTACACATTGCATCCATGTCTATGTTGTTGAAATTGCAATGGAATTGATTGTTCCAGCTGGAAACACAACTTGACTACATGATAGATTTGCAATCATGATATTTGGGAAAAAATGATACTCTATGGAAACATAACAAATGTTTTCTACAATGCCAAAGCTATTTAGTGAAATATTTTCTCACAGTCACCACTATCATATTTTTTCTTTGGAATTATTTCAAAATTTCTAATAGAAACACCAATGTTTGCAATAAGTTTTGCTTCATGTTGTTCAATAAACTATGTTGGCACAATCAATATTATTGTCATTTTTTCCTTCTTCGCTGTAAAATCTAGATAGATTATTGGCTTTCTCCTATTTTCTTTGTCCAAAAAATTTCGATATGTAACTAACACAATGCCATGGAAAATGCTTCATGTTGTATTGTTATGATATCTTTGATTAATAATGGCATAGACTCAATCTTTTTTTCCTAGGCATGAACATTGGATTGAAATTAATTCAATAAAATAAAAAAGAAATTATGTTTTATGATTAGCTAAACCTTGACATAACTACCTTTATGTCTCTATTTCTTCTCTATTTTTTGCACCTTTCATTGTGTCTCCTGTGATATTTTCTTCTGTAATTATTCTCATTACCATCTCTACTTCTTCGTCCATGTTTATTGTCACATCATTGACCGGTTCAAAACCTGATATTTTTTGCATGTTAACAAATATTTCACTTAAATCACTACTTAAAAGAATATTATAGTTGATACTAAGAATTTGTTCATGAAGACAGAACTAGATATCACATATAGGTAAAATGCTAAATAGATTTTAGTTTTGAAGTTCCTTGTTACATATATTAAACTGAAAAATTAACAAATGTACAATTGTAGAAATGTTTTATATAAATATTCAAAGTACCCTTTTTGTTTTATTTGTTCTCCTTGATCTAGACCTCTAAGTGTTACATGTTTCCTGAAAATTTGAAAAAGCATCATTTTTAGTTATAGTACATAAAAAATATAGCAAAAAAAACAAAGAACTATATAATATAACAATCAAATGATAATAAGTAGAACAAAAACAAAACTCTTAACAAAGTTATCATCATCTTTAACTGGTTTTTTTTTTTTTCCTGGTTTTGTTCATCTTCCGTATTCTGAAGATATGAATTAGATCATAGAAATAAGAAGGAAAAAAAATCTAATTTCATAGTATGAAAACAATTCATTCCTAATAGCTATAGGACACTAACGTATATTGTGTAATATTATCCACTTTTTAAACTATGTACCTAAATCCTGTAGGGATGTAATGTATATTATATAAATTTTCTAAGTATTTGCATATAGAAGGAATGAGGCACCACTTTCCTGACAAAAATGTTACACGTTTTGCACCTGCGTTTGAAATGAGCTTGCAGGGAAAATCCATCAAATCATGCAACTACTAGAAATACCATCGTACAACTCGAAGAATAAATCCTTTTGTAACTAGCTTCCATGAAAATTAATCAAACATGTAATGTCAATCTGTATTCTAAAAACTACATTATAAACACCTGGCCAATGCTCCTATGGAAAACATAACTAGAACTAGTGGTTACAATTGTCATATTACTTTTTAAATTTTCGACATACATATAAGATACTAACTAAAGAGGATATGTTATTCATGATATCTTATTTTGAATATCTTACCAATTCACTTGTAAATACAATTCAATATTAATAGTTACAAGATGCTAACGTATATTGTTAATATTATCCACTTTTTGAACTATACCTAAATTCTATAGGTTGTAATATATATTGTATAAACTGTTTAAGTATGTGTATATAGAACCAACAACGCACAACTTACCTAACAAAAATGCTACAGGTTTTACACCTGGATTTGAAATGAGCTTGCATAGAAAATCCCTCAAATCACGCAACTACCAGAACGACCACCGTACAACTCGAAGAATAAACCCTTTTGTAACCAACTCCAATGAAAAGTAATTGAATGTGTTGGCAACATGTATGCTAAAAATTGCATGATAAACACCCAGCCAATTGTCCTACGGACAACATAACTAGAACTAGTGGCTACAAATGTCACAACGCTTTTTAAAATTTCAACATACATATTAGATACTAACTAAAGATGATATGTTATTCATGATATATTATTTCAAACATATTACCAATACACTTGCAAATACAACAAATGCATTTGTAATTTTACATTGTCAATTAAATAATTATCATCCAACATTAAATGAAATGTATTTTAATTCATATAAACAACAAGGTGTGTTGTGTAGGAGAACAAGTGTGTAGAGAAAGTAACATAAACTTCCCCCCTTTGCCCGCTTCTAGAAATGACCCCTCACACTTAATATAATTTGGAATTTACATAACATTAGGTAACATATAAATTTTCAATCCAAATTCTCAAAAATATACTTTCAAATAATGTTTTTGCATAATGTCACAAAATCCTTTTCAAAATTGGTAAACAAACTTAGAATTCAAACACAGAGTCACGACTCAAAGAATAATATATGTTCCATAAAGCACTTATCAAAATCCTGATACCGAACTCATAAAAGTAAATGCATTCTCCCCAATGGGAAATGGAACTCGGCTCCCGTAAGAAGTAATGTCAAAAACGCGTCTGCAAAGAAAAACAAGAAACTACATCTAGGAATTAGATTAGTCCCTTACAGATTTGGTGATGCTTAAAATTTTATTTGATATTGAAATACATACCATCTCTTCCGAAATTTATTTTCAGGTAGTCTGAATTCTGATTTTCAAAACTATGTTCTATGGCTCTTAGTGTTGAGGTGTTGTTGTGCGGAGGTATGGAAGAACACAATGAAAGCTTATTTCACACCTTCAAATTAATTATTTTAAAAAGCAATGTTATTCAGATTAATTTTATAATAATTTATTAAATTTTTAAAATACGCAATATTCCAAGTAAGGAGGAAAAAATGTTAACTCGATATAGTCCCTTCTCTTTAACAACTCCCCCACACAATTTCTCACACAACCTTTCTCCAACACTTCCTACACACTTGATTGGTTACCACGTTGAGCATGACATCCTTTATCCTGATGAGAGAAAATATTCTCAAGAAATTAATTTTTTCATTAATAGACAAAGAAAGCATCTGTCCAAGCACAATTTCTCCACACATCCTTTCTCCCATACTTCTCGCACACCCTTTCTCATTCCTCCACACTAAAGGAGAACAATGAAAGATTCTTTTGCACCTCTGCATTAACTATTTCAAAAAACAATGTTGTTGGGATGAATTTAGTATTTAGTTGAAATTACATTGCCTTATATTACTAATTTTTAATTTTACCATTAATTACACTTCCGCACTCTGTACAATTAAAGAGTTAATTCTACAATAGAAGTATGTAGGATGGGAAAAGTTTATGTTCCTTTTTCAATGAAACTAAATCCTCAAACACTTGACTACGTTGGAAGAATTTGTAAACTAAAATAACTAACAGTTGTTATGAAGAAGATTATCAAACACTGAGATAGATTAGTTTCCATATATTGTGAAGAGTATTTTTTAAAATTTTAAAATATATATTATGTTGAGTACGGACGAAAAAAATGTGACTTGATATTTCGGTCATCATGTTTTTTTCTTACGAGATGTTCTAGAAGCATCTTGAGATATAGGGGAAATTTAATTTGAAAAATGTTTTGGTATTGCATCAACTTTTAGGGTTCATATTTAATTTTTGAATGTGAGTGTCATATGTGTGGAGTGTGGAGGGATTTTTCATTGTGCTTCTTCTGCACCTTCGCACAAGGATCTAAGATGAGGAAGAGACATCAAATTTATCATTATGACCAATTTAAAGTTCAACGATATTTCATCTAAATGATCTGGTGCTACAGAGGTCCTATAATTTGCAAGCTTTAAAGAGTAAATTGAAAACCTCAGCTGCTTAGCAAATTCTTCACATTCTCTCCACTCGCTCATTGTGGAAATAGAGAGTGCTACACTGCCTTAATCGTGTCAGCATATCAATAGCTACCAAAATAGCCAAAAAATTGTGGAGTTGATAACTACCAAAAGAGGTGACATATTGTGGAAACGATAGCTACCAAAAGACGTGACATATTGTGGGAATGATTATGACAAAGAAAAATATGGACCTCGTACAAAGACGAAAGTAAAACAATAGTGGAGGAAGCTTTCATTATGTGGAGTGTACATCTTTCCTTGTGCATGGATTTAATCATTCATTATCCTTAAGCATATCAAATTATCCTTGTATGAAGGTAGAAAACTTCACTCGATATAGTCCCTAATCTTTAATAAAATCTCGTACACACAATTTCTCTGCAAACCCTTTCTCCTTCCTATGCATATCTATTCATCCCTTCCTCCACACCCGCTCGCTTACATAAGTTACCTTTCCCGCACACCCTTTCTCCACATAGAAAAATAACAAGAGTTTCATAACAAATTAATATATAAAAGCTTCATCTGCATATTTCTTGTCAGTTCTAGTATCATTGGATAGAGAACATACCAACGAAATCATTATTTTTTCCATGCCTCAACTTTGCATATTAAATAGTTGTGTGCAGAGGAAGAAAAATTCAATCGATATAATCCCTACTCTTTAACAAACTTACCCACACACAATTTCTCTTAACGCCCTTTCTCCCAAACTTCCCGCACACCCTTTCTCCTTCCTTTTCATATTTGTTTAGCCTTGTTCCCCCACCCCCTTGATTACATCACAGTGGATTCACTCAATGAACCTCTAACATATCACGTGTGTTCGTGACATATCAAACAATACCCTTAATTTGACTACATATTGGAAAATACCTCTAAATCACATTGTTTAATCCCCTACAAATACAAACCCAATACAGCTTCCAAATTTAAAAAAACCCCTACTTTTAGTGGATATTGTAAATACCTTTTTTTTCATTAACATTTTTTATACTCCTTTATATTTTTTCATTAACTTTGACCACCATTTTTTATACCTACTAATATAAAAACCCTTTAGCCCCTATATATCCCAAGTATATTGTGTCATTTTTTCCTTAATATATATCCCCCAGTATGAATGCATGTGATATGGCATTTCTCCCCCATTGAAGCCCCCATGGCTTACATAAGCGATCTGGAAGCCCGTAAGTTCTAGAATGATTGAATAGAGCAATGACAGTGTCAGGCATAACAATGTTAGAGCATTCATAGATGGAACAACCACTCACAAAATTAACCTTTTTCTATTTTAAAATTATTTGTTAGGCATTGAAAAATACCGAAAATGAATCACCCTCCACTAGGGGAACTATATCCCATTAGAACTCACTAAGCCAATCGAAAATTAGAAATAAGATTTCTAGAAATTAGAAAATTATTTTTTAATATACAGGAAAATTGAAACATTTAGCGTTTTCCCGAAACTTTGGTTAAAATTGTAAAAAAATAGTGAAATAATCGAGAATCAATGTACTTTGATTATGAGGCGAGTGTTATAGTCCCTACGAAGCAACGCCTAATAATGGAATTGTCATTCACAATATATTGTGGGGTTTTGTACATGTATGTACATAATTGTATTATATGGTATAATATTTAATTTTGATTTCATCCTGTCATGGATTTTTGAGTATGTGTGTAGATGGCTCTATTAAATAATATAATATAATTTTGGTTTCATTTTATATAGAAAACAAATTAGTTGTATTTGGTTTTAACACAATTATGCGTATTCGGTTTAGAGTAATCTTCACGTGTTTATAATGAGGTTTGAACATTGATAAGATAGAATAATAATTTTACTAATTTTTACATTTATGAAGATATTTAAAGTTTAAATTCTGAATAAGAATCACACAACAATAAAACCATATTCACAACAAATTAACACACAAACATTAAACTGGCAGAAAAGGCAGAGAGCCATCATGTGGTCTCTCATGCTCATGTACTTCTCTCTTATTCAAATAATTTAATAATGCATTTAAATACATGAGAAAGTGGTCTTAGGATAGTGCATCTATCTTAGACTCTCTTGGTTGAGACAATTTCTCAACTTACACACTAATTTAGGAGAGCTAGTTGGAGAGAATCTCTCATCCAAACTAGAATCCTTGGTTTGAGGAATTCTCATGATTTTATTTATTTAATTGAATAATTGGATTTATTATTGATTTTTAAGAGAGTGAGGCTAACATACCTCCCATCAATGATAAATCCAAAATGAACAAGGAACCATTTTCCAAGTTCTCAAGTTGATCCTCAAAAACCATTTGCTTGAAAAAACCGCCAAAGATGGATGCTAAAAAAAAATCAAATTTGAAGAGAACATGAATCATTTGCATGTCTAATTCATCTCTGAATGTCGCTTGACAAATCCATCATGTGCCAAGCTACAAAAGGATCCAAATTTCCTCTGCTTGAAAACAACCTCTGGTGTCCACTGACACAATTTGATGAACGCCCACTGGTGTATTTTCTGATGATGATCGCCCACTGGTTGATGAAGATGCCCATTGGCTGCTTCGTTGATGTTGTTGAGACTTTCAGTCTGACAACCACTTGTCAATTTCATTGACATTTTCCCCCTTTTGTCAGCTGAAAGGAGAGACAATCTTCTCCAAATTATATCTGAATTCTGAACTCCCCCCCTTCAGGTGTAGAAGAGTTTCACTGTTGTACTCCCGCTTTCAGGTGCATGAGAGTACCATCTTCAATTGATTGTTGCCTGCAATATGTGTGAGTGAATCTGATTGTAAAACTTGTACAATCTTTTGGCTGGATGACCATTCCCAGGGATCAATCCATGAATAATTTATCTTCAATCTGGCAGGTTGGTCTTGTTTGCAACATTTCTCTGATGAATGATTCTGCTTGCCACAATGGTGACAAGGATGGAGATCAAAACACTGATCTTCTAGATGACTGGTTCTTTGACAATGAGAACATGTCGGTTTTTCTGCAACTTGATTTTGTGCGCATTTCAGTTTGTCTGCAACTTCAGTTTGTGTGCATTGACGTCGATTTGCAAGTTGCTGAGAACTTGTTGAGGTGATTTGTTCAAGTAATCTGGCACTGACGAACTGAATGGGCTTTGAATAATCAGGGATATGTAAGTTGTCGTTATCTTTGGCATATCCGAAATCACATCGATTTCGATTACTTTGAATGTCTTCCCATGGCTTGATGATGGGTTTGGAAGAAAGTTGAACTGGAACAACTTCAACACTTGAAGCTGGTTGGATGAATGAAGTCGAATGATCAGTTGTCTCTAGATTGGTCAAAGACTTGGAAGAAACTCACTTCTCTTGCAACTCAATTCTCTGCAGTTGTGACTCCTGTTGAAGGAACTCAATCGTTTCATGTGCATGCTGAATATGCACTTGAATTTCAGCAAGAGTTGTGTTGCTAATGTTCACCATGTCTTCAACAGTTGAGAGGATCAAATTGTTAATAATCTTTAACAACTGAATGCTTTTTGCCATGTGAAACTTGTTGGACTTCACGCTTGCTTGCTTTTAATACTTGTTGGATTTGTAGAACTCACTTTCTTGATGTTTGGTTGATTGCTTTCACACTTGCTTGCTTTGATTATTTGAATGATGATTGCTTTAAACACTGGCTTGAATTGACTTGATGCTCGCTTGATGACGATCATTGTGCTTGAAAGGAACTTTATGAATGTTGTAATGAACTTTACACAGGTTCACTTGTTGTGCATTGAACTGTCATACTTGATTTGATTACTTGACACGCTCGCTTGATCTTAGTGTGCTTGTTGTAGACACATGCTTGTTTTGATGCTCACTTGAAGATTAGAAGTCACGCTCGTTTGATGATGATTGCGTGCTTGATTATGTGATTGAACTTGCTTGCTTGTTTGATGAACACGCTCATTGGCTTGATTGTTTTTGCTTGAATTACTTGTTGTCTTGAAATCTTGTTTAATTACTACACTTAGTGATGCAATGAATGTGCTGAAAAAATGATGGGTGTCGAACACTATCGAAAATGCACCTAAGAGACAAGTGACAAGTTAAATCTATATGACACAGTTGAAGACTTACTTGAATTAATGTATTCACCTTAACAATTCAAATTAGGGTGTCGGTTACTATCGAGAATGCAACCAAACAATTTAGTTAAAACATTGCAAGTGATACAAAAAGTGTTCATAATGTTTATTTCATTTGGACTTGAAATGCTTGAGTGTGTAGCATCCTTAAATTGATGGCATGAATTAGCTATTGTGAAATGTCATTGCAGAAGATTGCTTTTATCAAGTCGATGATGTGACGCTTTGTGCTTATGAACTTAACTGATTATGGGAGCTTGATCGATGACTTGTTTTGTTTAAGCATAATAAAGAGAGTGTTATACAAATTTGACTCAAATCATGCAATCACATTCATGACACAGAGTGTACCTATGATCCCCTTATTCAATTTCGGGCAGATCTAGGAAAAAATCACCACAAAAAGATATGTTTTTATTAACCTTCAAGATACATCATCATGGCAATGGCTTCAATGAGGCGTCTCAAGCACAGGCTGAGAACTCCTTGACATCAAATTATCTTCAAAAACTGACTCTAAAACAATGATAATGCCAAGCTCTCAACCCTTTGAAGCAACTTGTCTTCAAAATATGGATGTTCATGGACTAAATCTCTCAAAGTAAAACATTACTTTGGGTTACAACAATAAGTTTTTTTTTTAAATATTCTCTCATCTCTCCAAAAAATTACAAAAATCACTTGTTACTTCTCACTCCAAAAGAAACTTATCACTCCATAAAAAAATTACTATTTTCTTCTCATACAAAATGGTAGCAAACCTTATCTCTTCCAACAATTTACCCTTTCACCCTTATAACTCCAAATATAAAAATAAATTTACCTTATCATTTTACTGTCATTCGGGTTACAGTAAATACCTCTCTGAATCATTTGAAACCCTTCATTCATTTTTTTTAACTCGATTTGGTATCAAGAACTGGGAACAATCCTGCGATATAGAGGTTATCCAATTGAGAAGTTAGCTGAGAAGAGCACTTACCTTGAGGTGGCTTACCTCTTAATGTATGGAAATCTTCCTTCTCAGTCCCAATTAGCAGATTGGGAATTCAATGTTTCCCAACATTCAGCAGCGCCCGAGGGAGTATTGGATATCATACAAGCAATGCCTCATGATGCTCATCCAATGGGTATGCTTGTTAGTGCAATAAGTGCACTTTCTACATTTCATCTAGATGCCAATCCAGCATTAAGGGGACAAGATCTTTACAATTCAAAGTCCATTCGAGACAAGCAGATTGCACGTGTCTTGGGAAAGGTACCAACTATAGCAGTGGCTACATACTTGAGAATGGCGGGGAGACCACCTGTACACTTCTACAGAGTTTCCAGATTGATTAATTGAACCCCTTCAGCTAGAATTCAACTCAAAGGTATAGTTGGAATCAATGACATGATTCCACCAAGATTCATAAACCTGCATTCTCACTCACTGAGCTACTTCAACAAACCTCATCTTGCATTTTTTAGCAGCTCAAACCTCCTTTTAATTTGCATGAAGAAACCTACTCAACTCTATTGAGAACGATTCAGGTTTCAGATTTTTCCAAATACCACGTCCAAACATAGTTGTTGAACAATGGCACTGCCAAAACTATAACATAATTCGACCCTTGCACAAATACAAGACCTGAGGTGACAGATTCGTCATTCTACACAAAAGGAATCTTGCTTGGTCGACTATCCTTCCGGGCTCGATCTTACAGTGTTGCGCGACCCAACTCTACTTGGATTGCTCTAGACATTGAACACAATCTGATGATGCTCCTATCACTTCTGCTAAATGGTTGAACGCACTGGTGGAAACACTGCTGCGGTTCTACCTGTCACATGGTCTCGCCTTGTCTCACTGTTGCGCAGGTAAATAGAGATCTCACCCTCGGCTCACAATGATTGTTGCATTGTGGAAAAAACAAGAGACGCTCTTCAGTCGCTAGAGATTTATGTTGATCTACTGCAAATCTCCACTAATCAATAATCAAGCCAAATTTGACGCAGAACCAAAATGATTTTTTTTTAGCCTTGCAATTCGACCCTCATACTTCTGCCGAAGCAATGATATGCAGTCTCCTGTGAAAATAAATTTCACTCAACCTCTTCTTCACATGGGATGAAACTAACGGTTTCAAGAATCCCAACAGTGCCCATATTCAAGCGATCTATATAGAACTGATTAAGTATGCAGAAATCTGAATCTCGATTGCTCCAATCATCATCCGAGGACTTCAACATGTGCTCCCGCCATGTCCATGTTTCACCAATATTTTCTGACCACCATTGTTGATCCAGATCTGCTTCGGCACAGTTGCATGGAAGCCCCAACCAGGCTCTCTCTCAACGGTAGATCCACACCATACCTTACCAGAACTGGCTTCTTCATTTATCAATATGTTGATAATAAAACTCTATGTAGCAGATCTGGCCACTTTCATATGCAGATCTGTCCAGTGAAATTTCACCCAACCGATCTGACTTCTTCATAGATCTCGTAGATATGTACATAATTAATTTTTAAGCATTAGAAAATTCATAAACAACCAAAAACATTACAACCGCTCTGATACCACACATGTAGAGACCACTCAACCGTATTAAACACACGCAATAATCAAACCAACAACACACAAAAGAAAAACTGGCTGAAAAGGCAGAGAGCCATCATGTGGTGTCTCATGCTCATGTAATTATCTCTTATTCAATTAATTTAATAATACATTTAAATACATGAGCAAGTGGTCTTAAGATAGTGCGTCTATCTTAGACTCACTTGGTTGAGACAATTTCTCAACTTACACACTAATTTAGGAGAGCTAGTTGGAGAGAATCTCTCATCCAAACTAGAATCCTTGGTTTGAGGAATTCTCGTGATTTTATTTATTTAATTGAATAATTGGATTTATTATTGCTTTTTAAGAGAGTGAGGCTAAAAAATTCACAAATGATTTTGATTTGATTTTTGATATATATCTATATATATATATATATATATATATATATATATATATATATATATAGCGATTAAAGAATCTTTATAAAATTTAATTATTTAAAAGGTTATTATTTTACTTTTATTTACACCATAATCTTATTCTTTTAGTTTTATTTAAATTAATAAAAAAATATTATTATTTATTTAATTTAGTTTTTTAACAAGAAAGAGTATTTTGTATTAAGTTTCAAAATATGTACTTGGATTGCAATCATTAGATTTTGAATTACATCATACCTTCACTCAAAGTTCATTATTTTCTTGTTTCTTCCCTTCTTTAAAAGAGGAAAGGAAGAGATCCAACTTAAATCCCACTGAACCTTATTCGTAAAGGTTCCTGAGAATAAATTCTCACAAATTGACTACATAGAAATATACAAAAACAATGCATGAAAAAGGTTATATTAGTGTGGATACTTACATAAGGAAGTATTTGATTTTGTCATTCCTGACTTTTCTACTTCTTGTTCAAGGAGGGGAGGAGCGCAAACTCCTCGTAAGTGTATTTCAAAGGAAGGGCCAAAGGAGGCTTAATTACTTTTCAGAAACCTTAGCAAGGTTTACATCCATTTTTGGAGTATTTGAGCTCTTCAAATGCCCTGAAGCTGTGTCGGCGTTTGAAATTGGGTGTATCTTAGCTAGACTCACATCCTTTTTTGGAGATATTTATGAATGAACATCATTTGAAAAACCGGGTTCCTAGACTTCTTTATCCTCGAGTGAATCGAGAGCACCAAATATGTTATATGAAGGGTGAAGTTGGCTAGATTTCAAGCTTGGAAGAAGGTTGATTCATTCTTGATTCTTGATGATAGGTTGGGACCCTCTTAGGGCATGATTCTTTTTTTCTTATAGATCCATTGAAACCATTTCTTGTTAACTTTGAAGATATCACCAATTAATGAAAACTAGAATATCACCTAATACTTATATAATAGTGAACCTTATTCATAGCTAACATTAACACCAATTTCTGATTTCGGGAGTATAGTTCCACCATATTATTTTTTCAATTCCTCAATCCAACTATGAACTTTACAAAATGTTATTCACTAAAGAAAATAACACCTCCTACTCCACCTCTCATGGGATCTCCTAGGCATGCCCCTTCAAAATATGCTCAAGAACCACTTTTCTCAATATATTTTGCAACTAGATTCTTCTAATTATTTCTCTATACATATTACTCAAAGCCTTAAAGAGTGTATATACTCTCAGTTGCACATCATATTTGGGTTACAATTATACATTTAAATATTTGAAAATTGCAAGCTAACCATATTCCCCATCCAACAATTAAAGGTAATAACTTAAATTTTTTGACAATATGAATTATTGCACCACATGTTCAATCCTTACTTTAATACGAGTCACCCCCCACCCACCCCAAAACCTCCCGTAGGCCCATGTGAGATTTTATTTATTTCCACTTAGCTATAAAAGGAAATAATCTTAGCAAATGAGCTATAGACTCATTAGATCCTTTGATGAGAATGCATCAATGAAGTTCATTATTTCCTCTTCTTACCAAGTTATCCCAAGAAAGAGACTTGTATTTTAGTACCAACCACATAAATATTTGTATTTTAGTGCCAACCTTTTGTAGGTTCTACAAACCCCCTCCAAAAGTTTTCCCATGCTTCGATTTTGGAGCCTTCCTTTGGCCATAAGAACTGTTGTTTCAACTAGAGTCAAGTTTTCTTCTTGAAGTACTAAGTGTCACAAGCACTCACTCTCTCATTCTAAGATTGTAGTATCTTAACTGTGCATTAATTTAAATATTTATTGGGCACTCCATGATGACAGTCATTCCTTGTTGACAGTAGCTACACAACTTCCAAGGATAGACAAAGCACATTTTGAAACAAACTAAGACATGCCTTGATGACACTAATTGCATGCCTTGATCTTAAGTATTGCAAAATACTCTGTGACAGTGAACTGTATAACTCCTTTTTAGAGTGAACTACACAACCCCTTGAGACAAACAATTGTGCAATCAGTTGTGGAAGCAAACTGAGCACTCCACTGAGATAACTAACTATGTAGTTTCTTGAGCCAGTGAACTGTGGAGTTCTCGGAGAAATAAAATTGTGCATTCCTTCAAAATAGGAAGTACACACTTCCCAAGGATAGCTCATGTGCACTTTTATATGGCAGTGTGGTACGCGTTTCTAAATTGATTACCTTACATGTGTCAGTTAACTAAGTTTAGCTCCTTTAGTTTGGGCATGCACACCTAAAAAAATAACACTAACTTCGTGAGTGCTCATATATATAAGAAGCCATCCTAGGGCTCATTCTCACACTCATCTTTGGGTTTCTACTCATTCCTGTGACCACAAGGAGCTTTCGGTCTCAATTGCACTGCGTTTATGGGTACATTTCTTAATTATCACTTTTTTCTACTTTTTCTTTTTCTTTTGTCGCTTTTACTTTCGAAAATGTCATTTTTTCCCACTTTTCATATAAATAGTGTCACTTTTCCTATTATTAGTTTCGGCATGTGTCATTTCAGTCTTTTATGCTTCTTTTCTATTGGCGCTTCACATTCCATGTCTTTTCATCTACCAACAATTATTGTTGTTGGGTGTACTTATGCATGCATGTCTTCTTATTTTCATTATATTTATTTCTTGATGTGAATACTTATTTGGATGAACCTCGAGTTGATCTACATCATTCCTCATTTCAGTTAGCAGATTATGAGCCTTTCTTTCCATTGGAGAAAAGTACACGGACCCCAAAGCCTCCTTCCCTCTTCAACTATGCATTGCACAATCTCAGTCAGCATAGGTTCCCTCTTCCCTCTGTAATTATGCACTTCATAGTTATCGGGCCCCATCTGCACATTACATAATCCTAACCAATAGTGAGGCCCCTCCTATCCACTGTCACTATGATCTGTGCAATAGGAAGTCTCTCTCCAACAGCAACTGTGCATTGCACAGTCTTAGTCCTCAGTTTTCCTCTCTTGCTATCAAGCCCTTCACATTCCTCCCTTAGTCACTACACAATGCATTTCTAGTGACTAGTGAAGTCACTCTGCCTTCCTTGTGCTCAAGCATTGTGTAATCCCTCTTCTTATTGGTTGTCTTCTGCTTGTGATTGATTGTTAGATTAGTTGATCTCTTGTGAAACTGACTTGTTGTTTCCATGAGTGCATTTGTTTCACTAGGTACAATTGGTCAAGGGCATATTAGTATTTCATCATCTACTAGCACCATGCCTCCAACAACAAAGAAATGGCCATCAAAGGAGGTTACACAAAGTAATATTGAGGATGCCGTCGATAATACTTTGACAAGAGGTCCTATCCTGACAAACACTCAATTTTTTATTGACAAAGATTCTATTTTTACATGGTTTATCATCAAATATGTATTCAATTCAAAGGAGTTCCCAAATAATCTATAAGATAGGGAATTCCATGAGAATATTAAGTAATCATGGTTCCACAAAGTTGCTTCAAGTATCCTGTGTAACATTGTGCTGATGCCATCAAATGGATACTGCAAGGTCTAGACACCAAGAACATGGTTCTAATAGTATTAGCGAGAAGCAACTTTCCTCTTACCAGCTGCATGATTTTGACTCGTACTACAAGTTACCCAATTGTGAGAAACACGTGAATTCCTAGTTTTATGCAACTTAGGGTTATTTTAACACCAGAGAAGTGATTAAGTCATTGTTGTAGGAAGCCAAATGTACCTACTAGACTAATTATCATAGAATGGTGTATCAGTACTTGATGGCTATATGTTGTGGGATATATGGATGAAAGAATATTGAACTCTTTGACAAAGGTTGGATCTTCATGCTTTATCTACTTGTTACAGAAGGGAAAGTATTCAATTGGGAAAATATGTTTTCCCAATAACTGAACGTTAATTTGAAAAAGGGAAAAGAACCACCACAGGGAAAGAAACCACAATTATACATGTCTACCTACTTACAATATGGTATTTGAGCCTGCCATGAATTTCTAGGGCTATGTTGAAAGTGGACACCAAGAGAACTCCCTATCAATTCACATTGCATAGTATTGTGAGAATAAAGTTACATAGTCGTATATGAGAAATTTCATGAGAAATTATTCATGGTATTATATCATATTATATTTGAGGAAGAAGCCCCTTGCATGTCTCATGAGGCTAGGAAAGTAGTTGCGGAGATAGAAAATTAGTTTTTTTCGCCTCAAGGCACATACCTTAGAGTGTTCGGTTATTAGAGGCCTCCACATATTTTTCCAAGGTATGTGACCAACAAAGTGGTCATGTAGGAGGTCGACTACTAACTTAGGACAGGCATATCTGAGTTGATGCAAAAGAAGAAGAAGGAACCTTTGTTTTCATTTCCTCTACAAGAGGGATATTATGAACTTAAGAGCTTTAAGGTTGCATAAACAGAAGCTAAGGAACTCATCAACCTTAGGTTGAGTGAGATGATTTTTCACAGATATTATCTCAAAGGAGTGTGTAATAGACAATGTGACAAGCTGATTTTTCCTAACCATATGAGTCTTATTGTCGGGAAGAGGAAGAAAAGATAAAGAATTGGTACAATTCTTCCCAAGCACATGTTCCAAGTGATGAGGCAGGCCCTTCCGATGCATTTCATGAGCAGGATGTTGTTCATAAAGGGAATCAGTAGGAAGTGGCCACTATAGTTAGCATTGCCATGTCCAAGACAAAAGTTTTGCTTAATCCTGAAGCAGAGAGGAGAAGGAAGTTTAAAGAAGATCCTATTATTCTTAAAGAATCCATTGCAGTATAAAATAGGAGAAATGAGCCAGAAGAATCAAGGAAACATCAAGAAGAAGGAAAGAGATAGGAGGAGAAGTGAAGACAAGAAGAGGAACAAATGCAGAAAGATGAATAGTAAAGGAAGGAAAGAGAATATATGAAACAAAGATAGGAAGAGCTGATAAAGAAAGAAGAAGAGGAAACTAGAAATAAGGAAGAAGAAGAAGAAATTAGAAATAAAAACTATGAGGAAATATGGCAAATAAAAAGAGAAGAAGAAGAATGACGGAAGTAGTTGGAGGAACAATAAATGCAGAAGCAATTAGATGATGAAGAAAGAAGGAAGAAGTAGCATGATGAGCTTTTAAGAGAGATAGAGGAAGAAACGCAGGCCCAAGACATAGAGGTTGAAAGGGAGGAGGATAACCAATAGGTAGACATTGTGCCTATTGCAGAATAGACCAACAATCAACCTTCACCTCCCCTTACTAGTGGTCACATCCCATTCAATGAGATAGGAATATATCCTCCATAAGATTATTTGGTCATGGATATTTCCAACCATACCTTTGATAAATTGAAAAACAATATAGTGCAGGAAAGGCAGAAATGTTTTCCTAATGATCTAGTTCACTATGTTTCTATACACACAAAGAGGGTAATTGTACCCAATACTAGGAATAATCTAAGAACAGTTTTAGTAGCGAATGCAACCTTTGCAGAGGATACAAAAGTAAATGTTGATTTCTTGATGAAAGAAAATGAGAAATTGGCAATGGAGTTAGCTTCTTCAAGGCAACATATCGATCATTTCCTCGTCGAGAATCAAAAGTTTTCTTATGTTGATTCTAACATGAAGGAGATATGGGCACCAATGTTTTGAGTAAATCCAATCATTGGGAAACGATATGATACATTTTGGCTTACACAATTTTTTATTTCTAAAATAATAAGAAATGTAAATGTAAGTGGAAGTTCAAGTGTCATATAGGGAATATGAAGAGCCTTTAGGTAGAATATATACAAAATAAGCTCAAGAGTCATGAGGGAGCTCAAAGGTCACAAGTGGTAGGTGGACTAATCCCTCTTATAGATAAGATGAATCTCCATAGGCCTTGAAGAAATCTAGTAACAAACAAGAAAGAACTGCTACCTTTCCTTAGCTTACGATTGTTTGAATAAAACAATATGAAAGAGATTACTTACCGTTTTATCGAAATTCCTGATGAAGTCCCTTTCAGTGCCTTTGATAATTAACTTCCCCTTGATGCTTTAAATATCATTCCAGTGCTTTCCACAGCTTCTCCATGATGTCTCGAAGGAGATATGTATAGATAAAAACACATGAAGGATCAAAGCATATGGTATATAGGATGAAAGATAAATGAACTACTTAACTCAGCATATATCATAAATTGAATCAATAACCAATCATAACATGTGTGAGTGATCAAGGAATATCAGAAATGATATCAGGAAAGACATAATTAGGAAATAATAGTTGCTTTTATTAAATAAAAGGGAGAACAAACTTACAACCTCAAAGCCTTGATGTTACAAGCCTCTTCTCACAATATCTAACCCTATCCTTGGATGAAAAACCTTCTAGCCTTATTTCTGCAACATAAGCCTACCTTCCAAAGTCCTCCTCAATCCTCAGGCCTGTGTTAGCTTTATAGACCAAGAAGAGGAGGTTTGGGATCCTCTTCCTAAGGGATGATATCCACAAATGGTGGGATAGGGGTTCCACAAAGAGAGGGATGTAGTTCCATGATGGGAGGGATCAGTGTTGAATAGGCATCCATTCGAAGTTTGTTAGTTGGGAAAGATTCCACTAACAACACTTCTAGATTTAATTTTTATTTTTACTTATGTTAAGTCATGTGCATGAGCCATAGTGTCAGACAGAGCACACTTTTGCATAGTTCTTAATGGACTCTTTTGCGTATGTGCAAAAATGTACTAGGGAACTGCACAAGAAGCCAAAAATAGGTTTTTGAGCCTTGTGATCTAGGAATTTCATTCTCTTTGGGATATTTTGGTTTCTAACCTTGTAGGGGGGTTCATTGGAACACTTTGATGGATAACAAAAGTTCCAAACTGATGGTCATTTTCCTAATGCAACAAAATGACGTGTAACAACAAGGGGAGGGGAAAGGTCACCTCATTTGTTATGAATGAACCCTCATAACTCAAACATTAGGCGCTTGGAACTTAGGATTGGTAGCCTTGGCTTCTCTAGTCTAGCATAGGAGTTAATATCATTCTTTGGAGAAGCAAGTGGTAGCTTCATGTTCCACTAATGAGGCTACTATGATATCATTGTATGGTGTACTTAGAACTTTCACTTAATCATCAGAATCTCTCAAAGGCAACACACTTTCATGAATATATCATGGATATCATAATAATATTCTTTAAATTTTTACAATATAACTTTTTTCATACATGCTAAGATCAATGAACTATTTTGTTAGCTTTAGTATATACCTTATTGAATGTATGATGTATCTTCTTTAATGATCGTTATTATCTTGTGAACTATTTTACAAGATAACTAATGATTGTTTCATATGCGTGTGTGTCTCTTCTATAATAGTACTACTACTTTTATCCCAGAGGCTCACTCTCTTTTCTCCTTGCGTGAAAGAACCTATTATGCATTGCAAATGATATTCCACAAAGTTTATTCACTTGTTATATTCAAATTTATTTGTATGCTTATCATGTTGTTTATTGCAGCTAACGCACATCTTTAAGATCACAATTATAGTAACCAAACTTCTTTCTCGGTTGGGGCTCCTAGTACAAATAGTGTGACGTCTAATTGTAACTCCATATCGGGGAGATCCCCTTCCCTGTTGTCGACATCCAACGTTATCAACAAAAACAAATAAAAGTTTAGGATTTTAAAGGGTATTTGAACTGCCATATTAATTCCATATTACATTCTTAATACACTCATTGATGCTTAAAAATGGATAACTTTATTTATGAGTATACACTCTTCTATTAGAATGTGAGAGTACCTACTATATCTTGGAAGGTTATCATTTTATGAAGTATGGTCAACATCAACAGTTCCATCACATGGTCATGGACTTTGGGAAGGGGAGTTGGTTGAGGATTCTTTCATGTAAAAGTAGTTGGATGATAGACAAATAGCAAAACATTAGGCTCTCCCTTTGACTATTTGTTGGGAAACATGGCCAGAAAGAAATGACAATCTTCCAAGAGATGGTCTTTTCTCCATTGTAGATTTTTTTTTAAATTTAATATGTTTATAAAGGACTCGAGAATACAACAAAAGCTAAGATGCTAAGGCATTAATCCACTAGAGATAAAAATAGGTAAATCCTGGGTATTTTTATGAAGAATTATGGGGGGACCTAGTGACAAGTAGGGCAAAGGAGATTTTCTTTTGCTCTATTCTACTCATAGGATTTATCTCATGCAGATTCTAGGCATAGAAAAAAAATGATATGGTTACGTTCAAGAAATTTTAGCATTAACAAGAAAAATAGTTGATAAGTGCAATAGTGAGCTACAACCTTTTCAAGTATTTAGGTTGATTTGTTGAATGAGGGATTTCAGAGTCAAAATATCAATTTATTTGATTATATCACCAAATGTGTAACTGCGCCTCCCACATTTACCTGCTTTTACAAGCTCTCTAGGATGAATTTGAGAGTAGTGATACTATGACATGACCTGACCTCTAAGTTCCATTTATGGAAGTGGGGCCTACAAATCGACAACTTACAGTCAACCCTCAAGGACTACAGACCACTGAGGAGCCTGCAAACCATGCCAAGTGATCGATCCTTGAGTTGGAACCTTTTTTCACACAATTTACTACCCAACCACACCCATAATATTACATGCATGTGGTTGGGAGGCTATAACTGCATGCATAGGCCTTCTTCCATGCAGTTATGACCCAGTTTCCCCAGTTCAGTGCATGTGGTCACGAGATTTATGCCACTTTTTTAGGCCAGCCTCCAGACCACTTCCCAGAACTACCTGTAACTTTCCAGAATCATGATTAAGGTGATAACAATGTCAAACATGAAAATTTGAAGCGAGAACTTGGCCTAGACTACCTAGTACACATTATACATTTTGTCAAACATATGGTAAACATATAAGTTACAAGTTATGAATGCATATTTGATCTTAAATCTCTAAAATTCATCTAAGAATCACCAACAAGGTCTAATTCCCTCTCAAGTAGCTATAACAACACTTGCTATCCCATGCATTCATCAATCATTCAAACACTTATCAAATCATGAACAAGATCCATAGCTAGAGTACATCATAGAACCATGATTATCACCAACATATAACCAAAATATGAACCATGAAAAATCAACTATAAAAGCCACATAAAAACAAGTACAAGTGCTCATCGATTACATTAGGAAAATAACTCTTATTAATTTATGCACAATCCAACCAAGCTGTTGGGTAAAATTAATTTCTTAATAAATAAATAAACAAAACAACTAATCACCTAGACATTAATTATCAACCCGAGGAGCATCTTTTTATTTCAAGGCAATCGAAAAAATATATGCATAACAATACCAACAACTAACATTGGTTCTATATGATTGTATTTTATACTATCAAGCTCATTCAATAAGAAATAAAATGTAAGACTTGAATAATAAAACTAAAATTAAAAAGAAGAAAGTAAATGATAGGAAAAACAATTATGCTAATCACACAACTTGAATCATTGCTAAATTAAATCACACATTGCTGAATTGGAAATTTAATCTATTGCACCCAACATAATTCAAATGCTAATCTACAATAGTAAATTAAATGAAATCTAGAAATTGGATGAAATAACAAATCTGGAAAATGCAGCAAACAACAAATTAGTTAAAAGAAAGGAAATCTACTTTAAGGAATGACAATTGAAATTCAAATAAACAAACACATAACTACACTAATTTACATGTTCAAGGCAGCACCTCGTCCAAGGTAGTGGGCCCAACTGCCCAAGACTCAGTTTCGCCTTGAGAAATAACTCAGATCAGATTACAAATAACAGATGTAGAACTCAATGGATAGCTTCCTTTATTAAAATATATGAGAGAAAGAATTGCAGTATAATGCAACTCTTAGCTTTGCCTCCAATTCAATAATTGTTCATCTCCCATCTCTCATCTCTTATCTCTTCTTCTACATCCTATCTAATAATTGTCCATCTCCTATCTCCTAATTATCCTTCCATTCTTCCCCTCCATTATCCTCTA
Organism: Pinus tabuliformis; assembly: GCA_031772625.1. Taxonomy (NCBI): domain Eukaryota; kingdom Viridiplantae; phylum Streptophyta; class Pinopsida; order Pinales; family Pinaceae; genus Pinus; species Pinus tabuliformis. The sequence goes on from CM062818.1 coordinate 1,811,496,810, forward strand.
ATTCTCCTGCTATTCTCCTCACATATTCCTCTACTCTTTGATCTATGTTTTCATTTAAATACACAGAGAGCAAAGGGAAGTTACAACAAAGATGATTACAAAATGATTCCATTACAAATTTGGATTGTACAAAATGAATTGATCAACAAGATCATGTCTAAAAGATCTTTCCATCAACATTCAGCAGAAATAAGTCGAATTTGGTATTGCAATTGGAAGAATTTGGAAAATGACCGCAACAGCAAATATGAGAAAATTGTCTTCGAAGAACCTTTCTTTTATTTTAATACATACCGAATTTTGGAAAACTGATCATTACAAAACTAATTCGATACGTTTTGGACAAAACCCATGTTTCAGATATTCTAGATTCTCCTTCATTTGTCCGAAACGTCCAATGAAAAACTGTCACTTCTTATTCTAGCAAATTTCTTAGGTGGAATATTTAATTGTGAGTTGGAGATCAAATTTGCAATATAGAAAAGGTCTTGGAGGCTAAAATCATGAGTGATGTTATAACAAATCAATTAATAAATCATCATTGGTAAAATCATGCATAATAATCATCAATTTATTAAAAATAAAGAATAAAATTAGTATTTATCCATAAGAGCATAAATAATTATAAAATGGAATTATATGATAAATGATGTGATAAAGAATGGTAGAAATGGGTGAAATAGGCGTCAAAAAGTGATAATAATAAGGACAAATTAGTGGCCCAACATACCCCCAAACTGAATATGTTGCATGTCCTCATGCAACCCCAAAGCCTCTGTATTAACCAAGCTATAAGAAATGTTCATCCCAAGTCATGAAAGTGATGGAACAAATGAGTTCTTCCTCAAATAATGAATATTCAATTTTAGCAATGTTGATGAAGGTGTAACAATTTTCACATTGACTTTCAACCATATGTATATGAAGTTGCAGCAAAATATGATATAAGTAACGACAAACTTCATTAACCATTTTCTCAAAAACTACAAACCAGATTTTGCTGAAATTTGGCAAGAAGATTTCTACTATATTAATGCTCCAAAAATCATATCATTTTGATACACAGAGCATGAGATATAAGAAAAATCGTTGTAGGTGATAGTACGTGATTTTTGAAATTTTACAAACTATTTAACTTGAAATTTTCTGGCTTCGTGTATTTTAATGATATATTTTTGCTGTCCAAAAATCACAAGAATTCAGTTCATAGTTTTAAAGATATACGCAAATCAATTTCTGCATTGAATAAAAATGAAATTGTATGCCTTAAATGAGAAAGAAAGTAGAAAACATCCATCATGTGTAGCAGTTCCTCCCCCAAACTGGAGAATTAGCATGCCCTCATGCAATACTAGAAAACAAATGAAGGTGGTTGCTACAATTGTGGTTGAAATCGATGCTTGGTCTAAAGCAACAAGGAATAAGAGAGGTTTTGAGAATGAATAAGGAGATCAATGGATGATGGCATGATCATAATAAATAAATGAATGAAAGTAACACTCACCCAAACTAAAAGCTTCTATGTCTATGAAAATGGGAAGTGGTAAAGATGTGGAATGAAGGATGATAAATAATGCTCAATGGATTTTCATGAAATTCTCCTAAACTTTTAATAAATCAGAAACTTATGCTATTTTACCTCAAGTTTTACCTTCGGAAAAATGTGGAATGACATGTATGGACTGGTATTTTTTGAAGCTAATGTAGGTTGCGCTGATGCTGAAAGTGATGCAAAAGGTGGAAGTCATGCAAGCACATCTTGTCTGCGAGTTTCTCGAGCCTCTTCTGTTAGTTGCAATAGTGTGGACTCGCTGCGAATAGAGTTGCCCCCCATACTTGTTGTTCTCCTGTAAACAATTCACTACTATGTATGCAATTTTCTTGAATCCACAGTTTTAGTTTTGAACAACAACAGATAAGGCGCATGCAAAAATTTCAATAAAAAAAAACCTTTGTATAAATGCAATAATAATATTTTGTCAAATCAGCAAGTTATGGCGGAGTTCAGTAATTATTACACACGCTATTCCATAATGCATATCTTCCCCCCTCAAATTAGAAAAGGGCGTCCATGACCATAAAGCATAGGAAAAAGGGAAAGGACATTGAGGATTCATAAATGCAGGTGACCAATCAAATAAAAGTGGCGTAAAATACGACAAAGGCAATCAAAGCATTACACATCAAAAGATTTGAAATACCCAAAAAAAGAATAAAATAGATATTAGATCATTATGTAAATAGATATTTACCTTAGGTGGAAAAGTGACGAACGCATGACTAGCGATAAATGTTAATGACTGGTGGTAGAGTGATTGGACAATAATGATATAATGCATATAAAGATATAGTTTACCATGCATGTTGGCTAATTGAATTAGAAATGTTGTTCAAATGGTAAATTCTCCTTTAGAAATGAATCCATAGGGGGTAATAGGATAGAGAGTATTTGGCAATGTAACATAGTAATTCAATACCAGCAGAGCCACTGTTGCTAGTAGGAATTCATAGCCTCGACAGGGTTTCTTTTTAACCCCAAAAATGATCCAGAGTTTTCCATTTATTATTTAGATGGTTTTCTATTTTTTATTGCTATAAAGAAACCACTATGCTGGCATGGTAACCAGATAATCATAGTGCCATTCACTAGGATATAACAAAGTGATCAGGTTGGCTCGTGATGAGAACCCCTATCCTTCTGATAGTTTTAACTATCAAGAAGGTCATTACTTTGGTGTGCTAGCCATAATGGAATGTCACCTGTTACACCCTTATGATCATGGTAGGCTGGCTCGTGATGAGACTCCCTATCCTCTTTAAGACAATGCCTATTACATTTTCATATTTTTATATGTTAATGCTTTTATTGTAAAGAGAGAGAGGCTCATTTACTCCTTAAGAGTCAGGGATGGCGTAAGAAGTAAAAAAGAAATGCTAATGAAAGTTATGATTTTCCCCCCATATCATCATATCAAAGGGATTTATCCATTTGAAAGTGTAAAAGATAAACTAGCATGGTATTAGAATAATAAATCATTTTATGATGTGTCCAAAGAGAAGATATTCAATCAGTCATTATATAGGTGCACCATGTCAGCTTCGAAATAAAGATGACCATCAAAAGGTTTTATAAGTCATAATGGTATTAATATTATTGTTTTTCTTTATCTTAGGCACAAATCCAACCAAATGATTTTTTTTATTCAAAACATAAAAGAGAAAGAAAAATGACAAAATGACTGGCGATGAAACAGTAAAGAGAAATCACAGTTATTCCTACAAAAACACAAAAAGTGTTGTTCAATTGATTGAACAGAAATCGTTCAATCAATTGAATAGAAAAATCGAAAAGAAAAACACGCAAAGGTGTTTTTCAATTGATTGAACAACAATCGTTCAATCATTTGAACAAAAAAAGTCAAAAAACACAAAAGTGTTTTTCAATTGATTGAACAACAATCATTCAATCATTTAAACAGCAAAAATAAAACACACAAAAGTGTTGTTTAGTCGATTGAACAACAATCGTTCAATCGTTTGAACAGAAAAAATAAAACACGCAAAAGTGTTGTTCAATCGATTGAACAACAATCGTTCAATCGTTTGAACATAAAAAATAAAACACGCAAAAGTGTTGTTCAATCGATTGAACAACAATCGTTCAATCATTTGAACAGCAAAAATAAAACACACAAAAGTTTTGTTCAATCGATTGAACAGCAATCGTTCAATCATTTGAACAACAAAAATAAAACACGCAAAAGTGTTGTTCAATCGATTGAACAACAATTGTTCAATCGATTGAACAACAATTGTTCAATCGATTGAACAACAATTGTTCAATCATTTGAACAGCAAAAATAAAACCTGTAGAAGTGTTGTTCAATTCATTGAACAGCAATCATTCAATCATTTGAACAACAAAAATAAAACAAGCAAAAGTGTTGTTCAATCGATTGAACAACAATCCTTCAATCGTTTGAACAACAAAAATAAAACACACAAAAGTGTTGTTCAATTGATTGAATAACAATCATTCAATCATTTGAACAGCAAAAATAAAACATGCAAAAGTGTTGTTCAATCGATTGAACAACAATCATTCAATTTGATTGAACAACAATCGTTCAATCATTTGAACAACAAAAATAAAACATGCAAAAGTGTTGTTCAATTGATTGAACAACAATCGTTCAATCATTTGAACGACAAAAATAAAACACGCAAAAGTGTTGTTCAATTGATTAAAAAACAATCGTTCAATAATTTGAACAGCAAAAATAAAAAACGCAAAAGTGATGTTCAATCGATTGAACAACATTCGTTCAATGATTTGAACAGCAAAAATAAAACACGCAAAAGTGCTATTCAATTTATTGAACAACAATCGTTCAATCATTTGAACAACAAAAATAAAACACACAAAAGTGTTGTTCAATTGATTGAACAACAATCGTTAATCATTTGATTATCAAAAATAAAACATGTAAAAGTGATGTTCAATTAATTGAACAACAATCATTCAATCATTTGAACAACAAAAATAAAACGCGCAAAAGTGTTGTTCAATTGATTGAATATCAATCGTTCAATCATTTGAATAGAAAAAATAAACACGAAGTGATGTTCAATTGATTGAACAACAATCGTTCAATCATTTGAACAGCAAAAAAGAGCACGCAAAAGTGATGTTCAATTGATTGAACAACAATCGTTCAATCTTTTGAACAGCAAAAATAAAACACGCAAAAGTGTTCAATTGATTGAATAGCAATCGTTCAATCATTTGAATAGCAAAAATAAAACACACAAAAAAGTGTTGTTCAATCGATTGGACATCAATTATTCAATCATTGGAACAGCAAAAATAAAACACACAAAAGTGTTGTTCAATCGATTGAACAACAATCGTTCAATCATTTGAACAGCAAAAATAAAACATGCAAAAGTGTTGTTCAATCAATTGAACATCAATCGTTCAATCATTTGAACAACAAAAATAAAACACGCAAAAGTGTTGTTCAATCGATTGAACAACAATCGTTCAATCATTTGAACATCAAAGATAAAACACGCAATAGTTTTGTTCAATCGATTGAACAACAATCGTTCAATCATTTGAATAGCAAAGATAAAACACGCAAAAGTGTTGTTCAATCGATTGAACAACAATCATTCAATCATTTGAGCAACAAAAATAAAACATGCAAAAGTGTTGTTCAATTGATTAAACGACAATCGTTCAATCATTTGACCAACAAAAATAAAATAGGCAAAAGTGTTGTTCAATTGATTGAACATCAATCGTTCAATCATTTGAACAGCAAAAATAAGACACACAAAAGTGTTGTTCAATTGATTGAACATCAATCGTTCAATCATTTGAACAACAAAAATAAAACACGCAAAAGTTTTGTTCAATCGATTGAACAACAATCGTTCAATCATTTGAACAGCAAAAATAAAACATGCAAAAGTGTTGTTCAATCGCCAACGGAGCGGAAACTACAACTTTGAAGGAAGCAACACCTGAAACACAAAAACATAAGAGAAATCAGAAAAGAAACAACACTTTATTTGAAAACAGTAAATAAATTAAGTTACAACAGCTATGATGTTATTTCCTAAGGGAATATCAATTTGTCAATGGAAAAAAATGATCTCTTGGAAAAATGTTTTGGCAGTAGTGACATGAATCTTCAAATGGAAATCAATTCTCCATTTCTTCTGTTATGAATCCATTAGGTAATGAATTGGATGAAATGCCATTGTTTAATTAAAATTTCTTTCAAGAATCGCTCGTTCATAAATTGACCTTCTTTATTCTCCTAGGACCTACAAAAAAACGAGTGTCTACCTGCAATAAAACATTAAATCATGGAGAAAGAGAGGTGATCGGGCTCCCTTAATCCAAGAATTATGCAAAAAAATAACAAGTAGTTACTCTTTAAAACAAATCCATGGAAAAAATAATAAATTAAAATTAATTTATTACCTACGGGAGAGCAGTGGCCAATCATGCTAACCTGTAGTGTTTTAAACATAGCTTATATTGAGATTGAAAAGTTGGAAAAGAATATGGATGATGTGTTTGTGCCACAATATGTGGGAGAGTATTCATGTAATCATAAGACGAACCATGCCAAACTTGTAGACAAGATTGGTGGGGTTTATATTGAGATTGGCATGGCTACCCTAACACATGAGTATTCCATAATGGATTATGCAAGTAAGAAAATGGAGAGGAAGTGTTTTGAACCATACATGTAGGCCATGGTTTCCATGGTTTTGACCTTGTTGTAGCTTCCCCATCTCTTTCATATGCTACTTCCATCCTAGATAAGGAAGAGTGACAATCTATGGGATGCTTCTTTCAGTAATGAGGGCAAAACACTTCATCAAATTTTGCCTGATTTTGCTCAACCTGCAAAACATGTAATTATGAATTTAGAGAGCTAATAAAATCATATTTAAAATTTTTGAATAAAACATTGATTTCAGCTCTTATGTCTCCTGTTCTTATAGTAGATTTAGAAAACAAAGAAGAAACTTCTATAGAATTCTTACCAGCCTTGGAGATTACTCTTGAATACCTTATGCATAAATCACAAACATCATCATATGATAGCTTAAAAACATCACCTTTTCCTATCAGATTTAAGAGTCCTAAAAATTCATCTTTGATTCCTTTAAGAATGAGTGTTTTTAAGATCTCTTTTTTCAAATGCTTATGCTTTGATTTTTGAAAGTTGTAATGAAATCGCTCTACATAGTCCTCCAAGCTTTCATCTTCCCCTTGTATTATATTGAAAATATCTTCACCGGCCTTGCAATAGTCTTGGTACTTCTTCGAGAATACGTTCTTCATGTCCTCCCATGTTTGGATGCAATTCCCACCAAGGCTCATGAACCATTGGAGAGTTGCTCCTTTTAGAGTAAGAGGAAACACTTTCAACCTTTGATCATTAGTACAATAATTGTATCCTCTACAAAGTACTTCAAACTCAAATAAAAATGTATCTGGGTCTTCGTTTGCCAAACCATGAAAATTTGGTAGAGAAGATCGGGGAATTATGTGCATTTGTGTCACTCCTCCTAGATCTTTGATAGGGAATTCAAAAGTACAAATGTGAGCCATTTCTTACCATAATATAAGATGTTCTTCATGTGTTTCTTTGAGGCTCCTCCTACAAACGTTCTTGTCAATTGGTTAGTGAAATGGGTGGTGCTTACATCACCACTTGAGTGGAATTATGAGATTTTTTCAAAATTCTACCTCTAAAATTCCTACTTCTACCAGTGCATGCTATATGACCTAAGCTTGACTACTAAGGGTAGACCCATCACTGGCTCCCCAGGATGCACACATAGGTTCTTACCTTCCATCTTCAATATCCAACTCTCATGAAGCGAGGTATGCATCTACAACCAGATATTAGTGTGGTAGTGAAACTTGACTGTCTCCTCGACAACGGCGCCAAAATGTTGGGTAAAATTAATTGCTTAATAAATAAATAAATAAAACAACTAATCACCTAGACATTAATTATCAACCCGAGGAGCGTCTTTTTATTTCAAGGCAATCGGAAAAATATATGCATAACAATACCAACAACTAACACTGGTTCTATATGATTGTATTCTATACTATCAAGCTCATTCAATAAGAAATAAAATGTAAGACTTGAATGATTAAACTAAAATTAAAAAGAAGAAAGTAAATGACAGGAAAAATAATTATGCTAATCACACAACTTGAATCATTGCTAAATCAAATCACACATTGATGAATTGGAAATTTAATCTATTGCACCCAACATAATTCAAATGCTAATTTACAACAATAAATTAAATGAAATCTAGAAATTGGATGAAATAACATATCTGGAAAATGCAACAAACAACAAATTAGTTAAAGGAAAAGAAATCTACTTTAGGAATGAAATTGAAATTCAAATAAACAAACACATAACTACACTAATTTACATGTTCAAGGCAGCACCTCGTCCAAGGTAGTGGACCTAACTACCCAAGACTCAGTTCCGCCTTGAGAAATAACTCAGATCAGATTACAAATAACAGATGTAGAACTTAATGGATAGCTTCCTTTATTAAAATATATGAGAGAAAGAATTACAGCATAATGTAGCTCTTAGCTTTGCCTCAAATTTAATAATTGTTCATCTCCCATCTCTCATCTCTTATCTCTTCTTCTACATCCTATCTAATAATTGTCCATCTCCTATCTCCTAATTATCCTTCCATTATCCTCTAATTCTCCTCCTATTCTCCTCATATATTCCTCTACTCTTTGATCTTTGTTTTCATTTAAATACACAAAGAGCAAAGGGAAGTTACAACAAAGATGATTACAAAATGATTTCCATTACAAATTTGGATTGTACAAAATGAATTGATCAGCAAGATCATATCTGAAAGATCTTTTCATCAACATTCAGTAGGAAGAAGTCGAATTTGGTATTGTAATTGGAAAAATTTGGAAAACGGCCACAAGAGCAAACATGAGAAAATCGTCTTTGAAGAACCTTCTGCTTCTCTTAATACATACCGAATTTTGGAAAACTGCTCATTACAAAACTAATTCGGTCCGTTCTGGACAAAACCCATGTTTTGGAGTTTCTAGATTCTACTTGTCCGAAACGTCAAATGCAAAACTGTCGCTTCTTATTCTAGTGAATTTCTGAGTTGGAATATTTAATTGTGAGTTGGAGATCAAATTTGAAATCTAGAAAAGATCTTGGAGGCTAAAATCGTGAGTGATATTACAACAAATCCATTAATAAACCATGATTGGTAAAATAATGCATAATAATCATCAATTTATTAAAAATAAAGGAGAAAATATTATTTATCCATAAGAGCATAAATAATTATAAAATGGAATTATATGATAAATTATGATAAATGACGTGATAAAGAATGATAGAAATGTGTGAAATAGGCGTCAAAAAGTGACAATAATAAGGACAAATTAGTGGCCCAACACAAGTCAAGGAATTCCATGTACCACCCGACCATAGATTGGGTTGAACCAAATCTTTCTTTCATACAATTGCCCTCTTACCATATTCCAAGCATGAATGTGGGATCTCATGGGATAAACCAAGACATAATAAACTAGTGACTCCAAAGGTTAAACCACCTCCACCCTCAAGTTGTCATGATCTCAGCTAAATTGGTCCTAAGATCACAAAACCAAACCAAGCTTGGATGCCTTAGAATTTCTTCACCATAGCTTGAGGAATTTTCCTATCTCCACCCACCTGTGGAGGGCTTCCAGGAGAAAACCATCTCTACCCCCAACCCTTGGGAATTTTCCTGAGACCACCTCTCCTAGTTCCAAAACCTTGAAAAATTTCAAATCTCAACCAAGAATGAATCCCATCACACCATGGATATCCATGACATGGAAAGCCAAGCCTGAAACCACTATCAAACCAAGAAAAATCGATTCCAATGAAAACAAATGAACCAAATAAATAAATGAATTTACCATGCATTCACATCCTAGCAAGGAAGACACACATGCAACCTATTACCTACAAGATATTCCTCTTGAACCTCTTGATCCAACCTTCTCCTTGTTTTCCTTCGTTTTTCTCTTCTTTCCCTTTTCCTTCCTTTGCTTCTCATTTTCCTTCCTTTTCTTTCTCTCTCTCTCTCTCTCAAACTAATCCAAAGCCAAAAACTGACAAAAATATGTGAAAACGTTGTAAATTGTTTCTCTAATGCCTTTTTAACATTGATGTTTCCTTCTTCTTTTTATATTTTCCTTCTAATTTCCTTAGCATGCAAATTTTTGTCTCTTCACCTTCCTTTTCTCCTATTTTCCTTTATTTCTCATAGTTAAATGTCATTTATTTCCCCTTTTCCTTTGTCAATGACTTTCCCAATTTCCATACACATTATAAAAAAAAGTGATAGCCACTAAAGTGTTTGCCAAACATTCATCTTGGAATACGTGTTCCATGATCTTCGTCTTATTTTTCCTTTATAATCCTTTATTACATGAAACTTCATCTCGAGGCTATTACAAACCCCTCCCCATAGGGGAACACTTTCCTTGGTGTTCTATGACATCTATGGCCAACCATCGTTGAGAACAAAACATACTGCCTATGGAGCTTTATAACATAGCTTGACGATGTATTTACAATGACATCCTGCAGAAAGAAAAACAAACATGTCTCTTATTACAGCTTTATTACATAGCTCATTGCGGTATTTACAACCATATATATTTATATACCAAAAACTCATTTTCTTGAACCAACAAATAATGAAGGATACAAATACCACATCTGATCATCCATCTCCCATGTAGCTTCATTAGTCCCAAAGTGCTTCCACTGCACATTAACTTGCTATATTGCTATGTTATGGAGCATTAGTTATTTCTGCAGAAATATGCATTGAGTTTCTGGATGGAACTCTCCCTCTGGTTCCACCTGCAATACAGACCAATCAATCACATGATCAACATCTTGCACATATCTCTTAAGCAATCGAACATGGAAAACATCATGGAATTTCATTGTTGATAGCAGTTCAAGTCTATAGGGAACTGGTCCAATCCTCTTAATGATCTCAGAATGCCCGCAATACCAAGGTTCCATTAACTTAGCACATGGTCTAATCCTCAAGGATCTCTGCTTGGCCTTGATTCACAAGTACGCATGCTCCCCAACCTGAAACTCCTTGAATTCTCTATTTTGATCTGCATAAATCTTCTACCTATCCTGTCCTTCCTTAAAATTCCTTTTGATAGCCTCCATCTTAACAAACATATATGGTCCAATCAACACGCTATTCACTGGAGCACTCCAGCTGATAGGAGTATTACAACTCTGCAAAGATCCTCAAATGGACTCATATTCAAGGATTCCTAATATCCATTATTATAACAAAACTCTACTAGTGGAAGATACTCCTCCCACCTCCTCTGCTAATGCATGAAATACATCCTTAACATCTCCTTAAGAATCCTGTTAGCCCTCTCTATCTATCCATTTTTTTACGGATGATAAATCGTACTGAAAGCCAACCCTTTCCCCAAGCCTGCAAACAAGTCCTTCCAAAGCCTAGAATTTAAATTGGCATCTCTATCTGATATGATCTTCTTAGGAACACTATGCAATCTCATTATCTCTCTGATGAACATCTGAACTATCTCACTAGCTAAATTAGTAGACTTCACTGCAATGGAGTGAGCTACCTTACTCAATGATCTAGGAGGCTCCAAAAAGATGCACAGGACAAAGATGGCTCAAAATCAAAGTGCTTGGATTATGCTCGAACTAGGACCAGATCGTAGATCTTGTCATCCTGATCGCAAAGGTGAGAACAGTTCGTCAAATTGAGCTCGTATGCAAAAGATAGAGCTCTACAAAGTTTGATATGACAGGGGAAAAGTGGGGCCCACAGTATGCCGCATGGCATCCCTGTAAGCAGGTGGGACCCACATGGCAGCCCATCAGCCATTGACATTTGTCGTTCTTTCATTGGCCTCCTAAACCTGCATAAGAGACAAAAAACATTTTTATATGGTTATTAAATAACCATGAAACAAAATTCGTTTTAATATAGTTATTAATGTAACTATATAAAAACAAGTAAATACATGGTTTCGGGATCGACGGCCACAACCCCCGCCGAACCCTTTAAACAACCTTATCGCAAATTGCATATTAAAAAAACCGTTGCATAACTGTTATAAGGCCGACGGGCCACAACCTCCCGTCGGCCTAATCGCAATACAAATCGCATTAAAAAATAAGATATATATGGTTTCGGGTCAGCAGTCATAACCCCCACCGAACCCTCCTCCACAACCCTCCGCATATATATTATACCATATATATATAGTGTATTAAGGGGTGGGCATGGGCCATCGGCGGTGGACCCGGCCCAAACCCCAACGTCCAACCATATTTGATATCGCCGATCCATACGTAGTGCTGACCGCCGATTAATGCGCCAATATCATATATCACCCCAACTCCTTTTATCATGTCAATATTATCGGCACCAATCACCAATATATATATTGACGATACTTTGTGAATCACGCCGATATATATGCTGACGACCGCGCCAATCGTCGATTTCAAAGGCCGATCGCCGATTGTGATTAATCCACTGATGTATATGCGCCGATATATTTATATGCCGACAGTAATTGCGCCGATAGTGTTAATGCAGGGTTTTACGGGTGGGCCGCCCAATGCAGACCCAACCCCTGTTAATACATCATTTTTGGTTATAAAAGTTTATATATGGAGAAGGCGGGATTTGATCCCCCGACCTCTCCTCAACCATATTGCCTCTTTTAACCAATGCACCAACCACTTCACATTGGTAAATCCGTCGATGAGTTTTTATTTAAACTTAGTATTTTCACCTCTGCAGGGAGTTCGAGGAGGAGAGAGACTGCAGGCATGGATTTCGAGGCAAAAGGCAGATTAATTAATATTTTAATGCAGGAACCATGAATTTTGCAGGAGGGCAAAATTCTCACTTTGCAGAATTTGACAAATTTTATATGGTTTTTACACCTCTCATCGCCACGAGTCCAACGGTGCTATCCATTTCTTCATCAGAGGTCTACATTTTTCAGTCATTTCTATAATGCATGTGGAACCATGATTTCAACAAAAACAGGGAGCGGAACCATGAGCCATGAAAATTTTCCAAGGAGGTAAAATTTTGACATTTCAGAATATAGTCAAATTTATACTCTTTTTTCATGGTTTTCTGTAGGGATTGCAATGGCGAGGTCAAATTCTCCATCTGAGTTGCAAATTTGCAATCCATCCATGGAACAAAATCTTTGAGGAATCCCCAGGGAATCTAAAAGATTCCTTGAGCTCAGAATTCTCAACTTCTCAGAATTTGGATTTTGGACAGTCAATTCAGCACTACTCGATGCCAAAAATCTAATGGTGTCCTTAGATTTCTCATTCTCTCATTTCTTCTTCTTGTCACTTTTCTAAGTGCCAGTGCAAATGTCCACATTCTTGTGTAAGCAGCCATCTTCATGAAATCGATGCCGTGAGTGCAATGGTCCGAGCAGCTTTAGTAGTGTGACATCCACTTCTTCAGATGGCCCTTGGTTGTGAGGTATATGTTTTGTTCATGTACGTCTTCTTTCTGCATTATGTTGCACAAATCCTTGATTGATATTGAGGTAGGATCTTCTTTATTACATGTTGTCATGATTGCTTGCTTGATTTGATGTGGAATCTTTTATGTGATGTACTTGTTGTCATAACTCATCATGTTATGCTTTGAGATCCCTTGTTGTATGTTGTTGGGATACTCTTGTTGTCATCATGCATGTGTTTTTCTTTGACATCCCTTTTGTGCCATGTTGGCGGGATGCTCACCATGCATGTTTTTGTGTCATACTAATAGGAGTCTTTTGATTAGGAATTCTAGTAGTGGAATATCTCTTAGAGCCACTCCCGCATGAGGGCATTTTTCCTTGTATGATTGAGACATCATCTCTTGCGTACATCACCTTTATTGACAACACTTAATGTAGCGGCCTACACCATCTTGACACCGGGGCCCGAAGACGTAGTCCCTCATGGACGAACTCCATTATCAAAGCTTATGCTTTCATGTGCCGATGATTGTATTGCTCCTCTTCTTTATAGCATGCAGATGTATTCATTCATGTTCTTTTAAAAAGCAATTTTAACACATCACAAAAGTAAAAGGTCTTGGAAGGGTCCTTCATCACACCCGGACTTGGATCAAGTGGTATCGGAGTGGTCTTTGCATTGATGTGAATTGCAGTGTGAACAATGACAGAGGATGAAAGAGCGATGTACGAGACCATGCCCGACATTTCCAAGAGAGTGGAAATTATGTATGAAACTCTACAGAAAGAGAAAAAGGAAAAGGAGCGATTGCAACTTCAGTTGAAAGCTACAGAAGAGGCCATGGAAGAACTGAAGCAAGACAACCAGAATCTTCAAACAGAAAATGATGAATTGAAGATGCTTCTACATGAAGAGAAGGAGGAGAAACAAAGTTTGCTATGACAGCTGAAAGCAAAGGACGAGGCCTTGGGAAAGCTGCAGCGAGACTCATGTGAGGTAAAAAGTAGTTCTCCATCTTCTTGTATGTTTCCTGATGATGATTTCACTGTGTTTGAAAATCATACCACAGGAATTGGCTCCAAACTGTTGAAGAGAATGGGATATGAAGGAAAAGGCTTGGGAATTAATGGCCAAGGCATTGTTAATCCCATCAAAGTAGAGGAATTACCCTGTAAGGAAGGACTTGGGTATGTGAGGAAAGAAGTTGGGGAATACGCTGAGACAATTAGCAAACCACCAACAACGGATGATGAGAAACCCTCATCAGATCTTTCCAAATTGAAAGAGAAGGTAAAAGATGTTGATTTCCTTTCGATTTCATCTTCTCATAGTATGATGCCTATTGGATATTTGGAGATCCCAATTACAGGGAAAAATATGAGGCTCCTAACAAACACAAGGCACGAGGAGAAAGAACTTGGTGCTAATAACCAAGGCATCACTCAACCTTTGGAGGTTGTGCATGAACATCGATTTGCAGGCTTGAGATACACTAAAGGAGAGTGCTCAAAGGTGTCAGATTTGTCCGAGACATCGTCAAGGAAAGAGAATGATGGGAAAACATCCCCATCATCTCATGGCAGTTTCCATTGCAGGGATAAAGCTGAAGCAAGCTCTCATCGCCATACTGACATCAGAAACAACAAAGGAAGGTATAACCATTTTCGGTCTTCGAATGTTCATTTTGATTATGATTATGTTGTTAATAATGAATGGAGATCAAGGCATCGAAAAACTTGTACTTTTTGTGGTTTACCTAACCATACCTTTTCCAAGTGTTGGAAAAGAATGGCAGCACTCATGAGGCGTGAAAGACCCTCTCAACAGCATGAAAGGAAACAGGTTAAGCAGATATGGAGGAAGAAAACCTATTGCAGTCATTGCGATAGAAATGGCCATCAGAGAGCCACTTGTTGGAAGCTCCAACCAGATCAACGCCTTAAAGACAAAGCGTTGGTGCATGAACCAAGAAGAGCAGTTGTTCGACAAGAAAAACCACCTCAGAGAGGTGACCCATTCACATTGATAAGTGAAAAATGGTTTTTTTGACATGATGTCGTTTCATGGTCATTCTTTTGTAGATCATTTGTTGCATTTTAAAGTGTAAAAGTGATGAAGTGTTTTCCATCACTTGGTTAGCAACAATGATGTCGGGTCATGTTTGAGTCGTATTTTACACTCTGAAAGTGATGTTATGTTTCTATCACTTGTCAAAACAATAGTGTCTGGCCTTATGTATGTAAATCATGTGTTGCAGTGATGATGTGTTTTCCATCACTTTTTGAAGCAACCGTGATGGGTTAGCCTTGTTGTCATAGCTGGGGTATTACATCCATCTTAATGTAAACTTGACCACCGAGTATGTGTTATAAACTCGTGGAAAGCATGGGACGTTTGGGTCTTTAGTTGATCATGTCATACAAGGCATGTAATTTGCAAAAAATGTACTACAGGTTGCAAGAGTAGCAGGTGTCAGCTCGTCGCTTAAGGCTCTAAAGAACAAAGGTGAAGGAGATGGAAGCGAGACCTTTTCAGGACGCTTGTGATGCAGACAAGGTACAAAGAAATTTGCAGATTATTTTTCATGCTTTTGGAGGACCAAAAGCTCCTTAGTGGGTGTTGACACCTAATCCTCTGCGATTGGGTGAATTTGTGTAAATAGTTAAATTAGGAATGTGAACAGTCATCAGGAGATGAACTGAGCAGTCACATCCTTTGTATATAACAATAGCTACCTAATGAAATAAATCGAATCAGTTTTCTGCCAAACTGGAGTTACTCCTGGCCTGACATGGTGTTGAGCCTCAAACCTGCACCTTCCTATACACCCTCTCAGCCTTCTTTTTCCACTCATTTTATCCACCAAGTTGATTAAATCATTGTATTTTATTTTAAAAACGAGCTTTTGACATGGTTTTCTAACTACGCTGATGACTGTTGTTTGGTTTAGAATTTTGTTCAGACAGCTGCGGAAGCTTCTCAGTTTCCGCAGCCGATACAAGTTTCCGCAGCCGACCCAGGTTTATGCAGCCAGCACAGGATTCCGCAGCCGTCTTGTCAAACACCATGCTACAGGTGTCTTCTGAAGAAATGAGCCACATGGGCAAGTTACAGGAGTCAAGGACATGGAACGTGTCCCTCCAGATCATCCAACACGGCCATAAAAGCTCGCGGTCAAACAAGGGGCAAAGGATAGTCAACGGAAGTGTTCAGCGGTGGCACGGCTCTACGTAGCTCTGTTTTTGAGCACGTAAAGCTACGTGGCACAGTCCTTAGCCACGAAGACATCCTGATAGCGTGAATCCAACAGCCATACCTCTCAGATTTAACAAACATGATGACAGTTACCTAGATCCGGGCTGAAGAGGATTTACGTGTCTCTGGCAGCGTGGTTAATAGCGTAGATTTAGTTAATCTGTTTAGCTTTCTTTCTTTATAAATAACGCGTCCATGAACGCTGTAAAAAGGTTAATCTTTTTGTAATGTAATCTGAAGCTGTTGTATCTCCCCATTGCACTTTTACGTTGTTGTTTAATATATGAGAAGACTGGTTTAAACTTAAGCTTGTAGTTGTTCGTTGAATCGGTTGAAGTGGCAGAGGGCCCCTGCTTACTGAAGCCTTGTACAGTTGTCTTTTAACTCTTGCATTACTTTTTCCTGTTCATGTATATTAGCTGTACAGTTGTCATTTAAATGTTGCGTTTTATTTCATCATGTATATTAGCTGTACATAACAAAGCTTTTTTATTTCTGTTGATTTACATTTTCATTGCTGCTCTTTTATGGTTACAACTGATCAGTGTTTTTGCAGGTTTTCTTAGGCAGCCCGGGGCAATTTTTCACCTTTTCTTTTTATAACTATTGGCATACGAGATCATCTTGTCTTTGTCGCTGACTCTTGTTTTCTGAAGTTTGATTTCCAGTACTGTCATTTCCTTAAGTTGTACATTTATTTTCTGCTCTTAGATATCATGCTATTCATCTGTTAACGGTTCCTTTCTATAATCAAATAACTTTATTAGGAACCAGAATATCACTCATTATAGCTTGATTTAGTTTGCTTTAGATCTCACATTGCTTGACTTGTTCATGACTGTTTCTCACAGGGTAAATTAAGCTGAAAGGCAAAAGGTCAAGAAAGTTAAAGTAGTGTGATTAGTTTCTTTTATGCAGTTTAACTTCTTTTAGATTTCACATTGCTTAACATTTCATGATATCTTTTCACAAGGAAGATTGAGTTGAAGAGTTGAAATAGTGTGGATTAGTTGTTCTTACTTTTAATTGAATTTAGTGTAGATTTCACTTTCATTTTCATTCAGCAACAAAGATACTGGGCCGATGTCATAGTTCATTGTTTGATGTCTTTATTTCTTTTGAAGAATTGATTTCATTGCAGTTATTTTAAAGCTTTCTCTCTTTTAAGTTTTGAAAACCACTTAGAGATCACCATAATCATCCATATTTCACTTGCTTTATCACCTTTTCATCATCTCACATTAGGGAAAGATAAATTCAAAAACAAACTTAAAAAAAACTAAAAATGACAAAAGACTAAGAAAATGGTTATCTAGTACATATAGTACACTTCACTTCGTCAGTTTACGAACCCCAGGTTGACATTATAAATAGCAATTTAGATCACACTAAATTGACCAAACATTTTGGCGCCATTGCCGGGGAAGTGAAATTAGGTAGCCAAATTCTTAAAAAAAAATAAAACAAGAAAATTTCAAGGAAGGAAAATTGATAACCTCTCAAAGTATGCTCTCCTCTTGCACTTAGTGTGATCTGGAGGATCAGAAAAGAGAAAGTTATTGGTTTAATAGTTTCTTGAGTATGCTCTCTTCTTGCACCTAGAGTGACCTGGAAGATCAGAAAGAGAATTATTAGCCCGACTTGAAGAAAAATAAAAAAAATGACATGCATAGAGCAAGAGATTCTAGGGGAAGGTTTTTAGCTAGAGCCAAGAGTTCGATTTTTACAAGTCCATCTACTTCAAGGAATAGACAAGAGACACCTCCATCATCTCCAACTTACACTCCTAGCCCTAGGATTCCTGGAATTCAAGAGGCAGGAGTCGACTCTCTCACACCTTCCAATGAATCTGAATTAGAAAGAGATCCTTTCCTCCCTTCTACAGAGAGACAAATTGTAATTGAAGAAGTAGAATCATCTGAAGAAGAAGAGGGAGAAATTCCTTCTCGTTCACCCTTAGTAGAAGAACCAGAAGACTCTGAAGTCTCCAGGGAAACTACCATGACAGAGGAAGGAGCAACTGGATTTGGTAGAGGTAGAGGTAGAGGAGGAGGAGGAGGAAACAATGGAGGAGGTAGAGGTAACATTGGGGGAAATAGGGATGGAGATAACTCATTCAGATTTCCTATAGTCGATGAGGACTCTCGAGCCACAATGAAAAACATCTCACCATCTGTCCTCCCAAACTTCCATGGGTTAAGGAATGAGGACCCTGAAACATTTCTATTTGAGTTTGAAGTCGTGTGTCGAACTTATGATTATCTGGAAGACTCTCAAAAACTCAAATTGTTTCCTTCAACATTGAAGGGAGCAGCCTTGAAATGGTTCATGGGATTACTCACTCAATCCATTAGGTCTTGGAATGATATGAAACAAACATTTTTGGATAGGTACATGGACTATTGTATGCCCACCAATCACAAGGATGAGGTATTCAAAATGGTGCAAAGAGAAGATGAAAACTTGGAGGATCTACTTGAAATATTTCAATACAACCTGAAAAGAGCAAAAATGAGTAACTTAGATGAAGAGACCTTGAAAGCCCTTCTATTAAAAGCCATTAGAGATGAATGGATAGATATTTTGAACATGATGGGGAAGGGAGATATATCTCAACTTTCACTCAATGATATAGCAGAGCTATGTGTCCATCTCTCAAGGGGGAAATCCTAAACTCAAAAAGGACCTAGAGATCCTTCTCTCATCAGAGCAAACAAATCTGCAACTGGATCAGTCAGTAGGGCTGAGATTGGCAACATGCTTGATGAATTCAAAACTAACATCTTAGGGAGTCTTAGTGAGCAACTAGACACCCTTAAGATTCACAATAAACAGAAAGCAGAAGCTGAGGCTTTGGCCATCTTTTTCCCGAAGTGTAGGAAGAAACATGCTCTAAGGAAATGTCCCTTGGATGCAAAAGTTGTAGAAACATGTGTAATTTGTTTAGAGAATCATGAGACCAAGGATTGTCCTTCAATTCCTGGGCTCAAAGCTGTCTTTCAAGAAGATCCAAATACAATCGGATCTCTTTGTTTTGTTGCAAGGAGACCTTGGCAGGGGCAACAAAATCAAGGATTTAGCAACTCTATGAACTTTCAAAACCCACCAAATTGGAATCCTTGGCAACAACCTTGGTCCCAACCTCAAAATCCTTTTCAATCATGGGTACAAGGTATGAAAAATACTTATGGAAGATTTGCTCAATTTTATCAATATCCTCCATCTTTTCAAAACCAACAAGCTCCACAACTTCCAAATCAAAATCCACAACTATCATTGCCATTTCCACAACAACAACAACCTTCTCAACAGAATCCAAATTCTCAACTCTTGCTTCCATTCCAACAGAAGTCAAATCAACTTCCTTCTCAGCCATTGCCAAACCCCAATAATAAAAACCCTCAAAATGCTTACATGATGGAAGGTCAACAATTTCCTACCTATATGATTGTTCCTCTCAATGAAGTACAACTCAGATCAGGTAGAGTCCTAGATAAGCCTTCTATAAATGCTCAAAAGCAAAGCATTTTTGAGGAAGATTCTCTTGAAGCCAATAAGGGTTCTGAAGCATCTCTTCAAAACCCAAACACTCAAAAAGAAAAAGAAAAAGAATTAACCCCCACAACTCCCATAGTTGAGAAACCTGCATCTTTATCCACACCTCCTTTTCCTGAAAGATTACAAATTGACAAAGGAGTGGAAAAACAAATTTGGTTGCCTGATTATAATTTTCCAGATGAATTGAAGAATGTCTGTATCAAGATTCCCTTGTTACAAGCCATTAAAGAGATTCCTATTCTAGCAAAAACAATAAAGGAGTTGAGTCTTAAAAGACCAGGAAGGAAACCAAGAGATACCAGAAGAATCCACCTGGTAGGGAAAATTGCAGATATCATGATGGGAAAAATTACTATGCAGAAATATGTAGATCCCGGTAGTCCAATTGTCAAAACACATATCAATGGGGTAGAAATACCAAATACTTTGATTGATTTAGGGGCTGCTATCAACATCATGAGTAGACAGACTATGGAACAGCTAAAACTTCCTAATCTTCTTTTTACACCTACTTTATTGCAACTTGCAGACCGATCAATTATCAAACCAGATGGTGTATTAGAAGACATTCCAGTCTCCTTAGACTCTTGGGAATATCCAGTCGATTTCATGATTTTAACTCCCAAGAGTAATCTAGGAGGACATCCTCTTATTTTAGGAAGACCTTGGCTAGCCACAGTTGATGCTTTCATAAGTTGTAGGTCTGGGGATATGTATATTTCTGATGGTAATTCGACAAAGAAGTTCAATTTGTATCCTCCAGCAAAAACAATTACAGAAATAGGAGATAATGAGTGGGTTGATGGTGAAGATACTATACAACCTGTCTTTACCATTTCTGAGATCAGTGAAGATAGTCAAATTTTGAACACATTAGAAAACTTTGAACCATCTTCAGAATATGACCACACACAATTTCAGTTGGATTCTGACATTGAGTGTCTATCATCTAGACAAATGTCTCTTTTCTCTATGGAAGAGTTTGGTAGTTCTACCATTGAGATTTTTCTAGGAAAAACATTGAATATCAACAGAAACTTGGAAAAATCACAACAGGAGGAGCTAACCAAAATCTTGCAAAAACATTCTACTGCATTTGCATGGGAGTATACTGATATGAAAGGTATTGATCCTAATACTTGCATTCATCACATCTACATTGAGGAAAACAGTAAACCAATCAGACAACCTCAAAGAAGGATGAATCCAAACCTTAGGGAGATAGTGAAATAAGAGCTCCAAAAGTTACTTAATGTAAACTTCATTTACCCCATTTCAGATAGCCGGTGGGTTTCTCCTTTGGTTATAGTACCTAAAAAGAATGGTAAATGGAGGGTTTGCATTGATTACAGAGAATTGAACAAAGAAACTTTGAAGGATCACTTTCCTTTACCCTTTATTGATCAGGTATTAGATACTTTAGCAGGCAAAAAGTATTTCTCATTTTTGGATGGTTTTAGTGGTTACAATCAGATTCAGGTAGCACCTGAAGATCAGGACAAGACCACATTTACCTGTCCATGGGGAACTTTTGCCTACCGAGTACTTCCTTTTGGATTATGTAATGCACCCGCAACATTTCAAAGGGCAGTACTAGGAATCTTTTCTGATCTAATTCATGATTGTGTAGAGGTTTATATGGATGATTTTACAGTTTATGGTAATTCATTTGAAGAGACATTAGAAAATTTGGAAAAAGTCCTTATAAGATGTAAAGAAACAAATCTTTCATTAAGTCATGAAAAATGTTTTATGATGTTTACTGAAGGGATTGTTTTAGGACATCATATTTCAGGAGATGGGATTAAAGTTGATAGATCAAAAGTTGAAGTCATCTCCAAGTTACCTATTCCAAATTTTCAAAAAGATGTTAGAAGTTTTCTTGGATTTACTGGATATTATAGAAGATTTATTGAAAACTTCACCAAAATAGCATCTCCGCTCTTCAAATTACTTACAAAAGACTGTGAATTCAAGTGGGATCCTGACTGTCAATCTGCATTTGAAACTTTGAAAACAAGAATATCTGAAGCACCCATTTTGAGAGGGCCAAACTGGAAACTTCCTTTCCATATTTCTACAGATGCTTCAGATACAACTCTAGGAGCTGTGTTGGGTCAAAAGGATTTAGTTCCTTATGCCATTTACTACACTAGTAAAAATTTGACTCCTACTGAGTTAAATTATACTGTGACTGAAAAAGAGTTCTTAGCTGTTGTTCATGCAATCAACAAGTTTAGACACTATATAACATGCTATGAAACTTTTGTCCATACTGATCATTCTGCAATTAGATATCTCATGAACAAACCTGTTACTAATGGCAGAGTTACAAAATGGCTTTTACTTTTACAAGAATTCAATATTACTGTGTTAGATAGACCAGGGAAACAAAATACAGTAGCTGATTTATTGTCTAGAATCCAAAATACTAACGAAGATTCTCCTGTAGAGGATAAGTTTCCAAATGAATATTTGTTTGCAGTAACTACTAAAACTCCTTGGTATGCAGATATTGCTAACTATTTGGTTACAGGGAAGCTACCTCCACACTTATTTCCTAATGAAAAAAGGAAAATTATTCAGGAGAGTTCAAATTATTCATGGATTTCTAATGAATTGTTTAAAACAGGGCTAGATTGTGTGATCAAAAGATGTGTTCGAGAAGATGAAATGCCTGACATCCTCAAGGCATGTCATGATGAGCCCTGCGGTGGACACTTTGCTGACAAGAGGATAGCCTATAAAATCCTTTCTTTAGGATATTATTGGCCTTCTCTCTTCAAAGATGCAAAACAATATGTCAGGAGGTGTGACAGCTACCAAAGAGTCGGGAGACCAACTCTTTCAAATGAAATGCCATTACAGCCACAGGTACTCATCGAACCCTTTGAAAAATGGGCTTTAGATTTCATTGGACCTATTAATCCACCATCTAGACAAAAGAAATATATATTGGTTTGCACTGATTATGTCACTAAATGGGTAGAAGCCAAGGCATTGCCTTCTGCCACTGAAAATTCAGTTGTTCAATTTCTTTTTGAGGATATTTTTACTCGTTTTGGTGTCCCAAGAGAAATTGTGACAAATCAGGGAAGTCAATTTACATCTAACTTGATGGAGAAGCTGATGGAAGAATACAAAATCAAGCATAGAAAATCTACTCCATACCATCCGCAAGCAAATGGCCAAGTGGAGTCTACAAACAAAGTTCTTGAGAGCATCATCACCAAAATTGTTCATCTACATAGAAGAGATTGGGCAGAAAGGCTTCCTGAAGCCTTATGGGCCTATAGAACTACATGGAGGAACACGACAGGACATTCTCCCTATGAGCTTGTTTATGGGAAAGAAGTCATGCTTCCCATTGAGTTTCAAGTCAAGACTTTCAAGATGGCAGTTCAGTTGGGGATGAATCTATCAGAAGCCCAAAAGCACAGAATGGAGCAGCTGAATGAGCTAGATGAAATAAGACAAGATGCAATTTTAAGGACTGATCTAGTTCAGCACCAAAGAACTAAGTGGCATGACAGATATATCAAAGAGAAAAAGTTTCAAAAGGGAGATTGGGCGTTACTGTTTGATTCCAAGTTTAAAGACTTCAAAGGAAAATTTCAGACTCATTGGCTTGGACCATTTGAGATTGACGAAGTCTTTAGTAATGGAGCAGTTCGAGTCAAGACCATTGATGAGTTTCAAACTTCTCTTATTGTGAATGGGCACCGATTGAAAATTTATCATAAGCCACTCTCAAAAGAGGACTTTGTCAAAATGTTTCAAGAAAATTCTGCAATGAGGCTGGTGGAGAGGAATCCTTCTCCTCCATCAGCCTAGTCTTTGTTTCTTTCAGTTGAAAAAAAAAAAAAAAAAAAAAAAAACTTTTGTATAAGCCTGAAAACCAATCATAGATTGGCAGTCTTATATAGAAAATGTAGAGTGAAAATCACGGGCACCTGACACTCTATATTTTCCAAAAAAAAATCTCTCTTTCTTTCCATCTTCACTCCACCTCACTTGTCATTTCACTTCACCTCCATCTCATTTTCATCTCCATTCCACTTCATTTCCATCTCATTCCACTCATTTCATTTCATTCCATCAATAAAAGTCCCTCTCAGGACTATTTTATTTAGTTAATTCTTCTCTAACTATCTTTGTGCAGTCAAAGGGGTGTTGTCTTAGTTTCCGCAGCTAGAAACCATTTCCGCAGCTAAAACCCGTTTTCGCAGCCAGAAACGATTTCCGCAGCCAGCATCACTCTGTCTCTACAGTCGACATCACTCTGTTTTCAAAAAAATCACAGTCAAAGGTTAGTGTCATCATCACCAAGTGCAGCAAAGACATGGGGCATCTTCAAGATCAAATAACAACCATGGGTCAGAAGCCTTGATCAAGAAATGATAAACTTCCAAAGGTATGATCAAAAATCTCTACCAAATAACAATTCAATGTCATTATTATGCATAGTTATTTAAACCATGGCAAGTTCCACTAAATGCAATGATTTGATATGACAAGCCCCATACCACTCCTCTTCCACGATGTCATTCCATACACACCTTATTCATTTCTAACGGTTCCATGATCATTCTAAATTTATGGACTGCTCTCCCATTTATTGGCCGTACTTTGAGACGTGACCTACTGAACTACGACTCTCCTTCACCATAATTTCCACAGCCGTCTGCTGAGACGTGTGCACAAGTCATCTGATTCAAAAGGACTCAGCCATTATTCTGCCCATTTATCACTTCACTCCCGCATGCGTTCGATGTTGAACTCGTTACTGTTGCTTACCCTTTACTCCCTCGGTACTCATACCATTCCCTGTTCTCCATTTCCGCTGCATCCACTACAGCTTGCTCCAAACCCTGGCTTCAGTCACCACATACATCCTGAACTTCGATTACGGCCACTCCATTTACCCTAAAAATCCCGTAATCAGCCCATTTTTTCCTGAACCTTCATACGCAGTAGAATTTTCAGTCGGAATTTAAAGCCGAGAATGGGAAAACTACTAAGAGCTGAACGGGAAGGACCAAACTACCTGGAGGGTTATCCTCAAACGAAGGAGTCGTTAAAGAAAGCAAGGTGGCTGAGATTCATTCAAAAGTTCACGGGCTATAATAAAGAAGTGGCTAAATCTTTTGCCAAGTCCTTTAATGGACAAACAGTGGAGGTTGGAAACTTGAAATTTACAGTGACGAGGCCACAATAGCAGCTGCAACAAGTCTTCCACAAGAAGGTGAAAAGTGGTTCAAAAACAGAAGTATGGAAGATCAAATATGGAAAACAATGCTACAAAACCCAGATATGGATACCTCTGTATTTACAAAAGGAATCCCTGTGCATGCAATAAAAGAAGAATGGTCCACTCTGTTATTACTTGTCCAGAAATTTATCACATGCGAGGGTCGTTTTGGTACCATGTATATGTATCATGCCAGGCTAATGATGAATTTTATGGAAGGTTATACCCTTAATTTGCCTTATTTTCTGTTATCAAGCTTGAAGAAAATGAGCTCTACTGTTCAAAAACACGTAGGCAGTATTGAACCCCATCTTTACCATCACGGGTTCATAAAAATCCTTATTGAAGATCAGTTGAAAAACACTAAGGATACTTGGGAAAAGTTTTTGACAAGAAACCACTTCCAAGAACTGACTGAAGCCTCTGGAAGCAGTTCCCCAAAAATTCCAAAGAGAAGTAGGAGGAAAGAAAAGAATATTACAGCCCAAGACTCTCCTACAATAGACATTCAGGAAACTATTCAGAAAGAAGAAGAGGAGGGAGCTAAAAACAAGAAACAAAAGAAGGACAAAGGCAAGATAACCATTCAAGAAACCTATCCATCCCCTGAAAAATCCATAGAAGAAGATTATCAACCTCTGTCAGAGAGGTTAATAGATCTTCAAGCTGCTGCCATAACCAAGAAAAAGCAAAGAGGAAAACAGACTGCACAAGAGAAGAGTACTAGTTCATACCTAAGAAGGAGCACTAGGCTAAAAGGGAAGGGGAATAAAACCAAAGAAAAACAGTCTCACTTTATTGATTTATGTTGACACCTAATCCTCAACGGATGGGTGAACTGGAACGTGAACAGTCATCAAGAAGATGAACTGATCTGTCCCATTTATGTATATAAATGATAGTTAGCTAATGGATTATGCAATCAGTTTTTCTCTGCCCATTCTGGAGTTACCCTGGCCTGACATGGTATCAGAGCACAGGTCCCAGGTTCTAAAAATAGTTGTAACTCCTATCTCTGTCCTGAGCGCTCCTCTGTCCTGAGCGCCTCTGTCCTGCGTCTCAATGATGTTGATTCTCTGCGCCCTCTGTCCTGAGACTGCGCACTGCCTGGTTTGAACGCCTGCGCTATTTGATATTTTTCTGTCCCATTCCTTGTAAAACTATACAGAGACTGCGCATGAGTGAGGTTCTTCTCTACGGCCAAAACTTCGAAGCGAAGACATTCGACAATACATTTGCCCATTTGAGAAAGTCGTTTTCTCTACAATAAACTCTGAGCGGGTGGAACATTAAATGAAGGGCAGATCTCTTGAAGGGTTCTAGCATCAATTTTTGTCTTTATTGTAGATCTACGGTTTGAGTTCTGACGTGGAGCTTGATCTTTTTTTAAGGTGGGTTGCGAGCATTTAATCTTTGATTATTTTGCTTGGGGTTCGCTATTTTCATTGGTACATGGATTGGTTTTTGTTTGAGAAATCCCAGGCTCTTTTACACCAGCCCAGGAGAGACATTACCGTTCTGTGTTAGAGCACAGTTCTGTGCCATTTCGGACTGGCGAAATCTGTCTGCAATCTTTTAGGGCACAATGTCGGTCTTAGAACCAACGAAGTAACATTTTCTTGTGCATTGACTGTGCACAGTTTTTGTGATAAGTCTGTTGTCTATACACTAGCGAAGAAGCTCTGTTTCGAAGACTAGAAATCATGCGGTCTTGTTTTGTTGGGAAGCAGTTAACTAGAGTTCTCAAAGTTTATCATAAACTTTGAATCCTTGGCCGTGCAAGTAAAGCCTCTCTACGTGCATCTATTACAACAGCGAAGTCAAGAGAAGTTAATATGTGTGGGCACAAGTGATGATGCAGATTTGATTGAACATTCCCTTGCCTTTCTCTTCGATTGATATTGTAGATGTTTGAGATGTCGACTCCAACATTGGAAACGACTCCATGAAGATCAGCAACGCAGAAATGATTTTTAGCGAGGCATGTCAAAATCTCAAGGACACGATGAGAAACAAGAGGTGGTACACCATCTGAGATTCGAGAACGTGCATAAACCACATTCCATTGGCATTCGGTGGTTAATTTTGTAGTGTGCAGTAAATTCATATCAATTTACTTAGTGATTTAAAATCCATTTATGTTGCGGCGTGTGAGTTTGCTATGTGCTTCTTGGGAGCTTGCTGTTTTGCATTGAACGTTTTTTAGTGAGTACATCATTTATGAGTGTAACCTGACATTATTCCATAATGCCGGGGTTTTTGTAAGGGCTGAGAGTCAATCTGGTTATGGGCTTAGGTCTAGAGAATCAAAGGGATTTATGGTGATTTTTTAGTCTTTTCAGTGAACTTTGAAATTGTAATACCGTTGCTGCTCCAACTTTGTAGAGCTCGCGGTTAATACCGTTGCTACTCCAACTTTGTAGAGCTCACAGTGAATGACTGATTATTTTTAAACAACCAAAGTTATTTCCCACAGAAATCTTTTGAGTACAATTTCACTGTACATCAGTAAAAGTTTTTTATCAGCAGAAATTTCTTATCAGCAGAAGTTTTTTTAGCAAAAGTATTTTTTTTACAGAATGCATTCAATCATTTCTATGGTAGGAATAGTTCTCACTGGCAAGGAGAACTATTCTGAATGGTCTCGGATGGTAAAACACACCCTCATCTACAATGAGTTGTGGAAAGGAGTGTGTGTCGGAGAAGAAGACAAAGACCCTGTGCAGCCTACATCAGATAAAGAACTTGTCATTTGGGAAAACAAGAACAACAAAGCCTATGCATTGATCGCAACATCTGTAAATGAAGAAGTAAGTCGTCATATTTCATCCTATTCCACTGCCTTTGAAGCTTTACAAAAGCTGAAAGAACTCTATGATTCACATTCTACACTTGAAGTTGTTCAGCTCATGATTAAACTCTTCACTCTTGAACTGAAAAATAATGATCCCCTTGCTCTTGCATCTGAAATAAAGTCTATAATGCATGATATTAAATCCACTAAGGTTGAGCTGGATAGCTCTCTTATTGCCTTTCTCAAGGCACTCTATCCTACCTACTCCAATTATCTTGAGTCTTTACAAGCAAATGGAAATCTTAAAGACATAACCTTTGAGTCTCTTGTGAAAACGTTTGCTGAAAGAGAGAAAGCCTTTGGAAAGAAAACAGTCCATGAATCTTCTGAAGAGACTGTTTGCCTTGCTCATAAAGAAAAGCATCCTGCTCAAGATTCTACAAGAGTAAGAGGTGGACGAAGAGGAAGAGGAAGATACTTCAGAGGCAGGGGGGGCAGACATTCTCAAGCAGAAAAGGCAGATCTGCATTGCATTCGCTGCAAACGAAATGGATCACATGATGCTCCTACATGCAAGCTACCATGGGACAAAATTGAGCAGAGAAGAAATCAGCAGAAAGGTAAAACTGATGACACAGACAAAGGTAAAGCACCTCAATCCGCTCACTATATTGAGGCACAATGTAACATTGGAGTAAATGAAGATTTGTTTAATGCTTCACTTGCTTCTTCGAAAAATGATTGGTTGCTTGATTCAGGAGCAACCTGTCATATGACTCATAGGAAAGATTTTTTTGAAGATGTTACTGACAATGTCGATGGAGCAGTATACTTTGCAGATCAGTCAAAAATCAAGCCATCAGGGCTTGGCACAATCAGGCTTAAACTGCCTGGTCTTCCAGACTTTCTTCTGGATCATGTTCTATATCTCCCACAGCTCAAGAGAAACTTGTTGTCCTTGGTCCACATCCACCAGCAAGGTCACTCCATTCATATGTTTGATGGAAAGCTTGAGGTAAGAAAGGCATCTGACCACTCACTTGTCATGAGGGGTATAGAAGAAGAAAGACTTCTTAAACTGCAAGGAACCTCTGCTCATGCACAACATTTCTCATATATTTCTCATCATGAAGAAGGTACACTTCCGTCAAGTTTATTATGGCATGCTAGATTTGGACATTTAAACTATGATAGTCTCCGCTTGTTGAAAAAAAATGGTGTTGCTGGTTTGCCTACAATTCCTAGAAAACATAAGCAATGTGATGCTTGCATTCTAGGAAAGCATAGTAAACAGTCTTTTCATGATTCACATTCAAGAGCACATAGGAAGCTTGAACTCATTCATTCAGATTTATGTGGTCCAATGCCTATTCCTTCTGCAAATGGAAATAAATATATCATGACATTTATTGATGATTACACCAGAATGTGTTGGGTTTATTTATTGAAGAACAAATCTGATGCTTTTCAAACATTCAAGAATTTTCATAAATGGATTGAAAATGATGCACAATCTCATATTGGGTCTATTCGCACTGATAATGGAAAAGAATATACATCAAATGAATTTGAACACTATCCTCGCCAACATGGGATTAAACATCAAACAACTGTGCCTTATAATCCTCAACAGAATGGTGTAGCTGAAAGAATGAACAGAACAATCTTGAATATGGTACGATCCATGCTTTTCTTCAAAAATGTAAAGATAATGTTTTGGGCTGATGCTGTTCTATGTGCTGCATATATAAAGAATAGATGTCCATCTAGTGCTATAAGAAACAAGACTCCTAATGAATTGTGGTATGGACATGTTCCTTCGGTAAAACATCTCAGTATTTTTGGTTCCACCTGTTATGCTTTAATACCAAAGGTACATAGAAACAAACTTGGTGCTAGAAGTCGTAAGTGTATCTTCCTGGGGTACTCAAACACCTCTAAAGCATATCGTCTCTATGATGAAGTAAATAAAAAGTTTGTTGTATCTAGAGATGTCATTTTTCTTGAATCATCCAAATCTGACAATGTTGTTGAGCGGCAACTTGATCGCTTGGATAGATTCGCAAAAACAAAATCATTTCAAGAATTTGATAATCAGATTCCACATCTTGAAGGGGGGATTCCTATACTAGAACAACATGTGGAATCTTCTTCTGAAGAACAATCTCCCGTGCATGAAACTCCAACACTGGATGATCCTTTAAGTGATGTAATTGATAGAATTGGGAGACTCAATCTTGATTCAGTCCCAACTCAATCAACAGAGCAGCCTGGACCATCTCAGAAAGGTCCCCCAAAGTGGCTGACAAAGACACTTGAAAGTGTTCATCCTAATGAAATTGGAAAAACAGGAACCAGAAATACAAACCGACAAGATGGAGGTGATGTAGATAACTCTAATTCACCTGTTGATATGGATGTTACTTATGATTGTGAATTGAACTTGTCTACAGATTTTGAACCAACTTCCTTCAAAGAAGCTGCCTCTCATGATGAATGGAAAGAAGCGATGCAGAAGGAGTATGATGCCCTCATAAAGAATGGCACTTGGAAGCTGGTTGATCCTCCATTTGGAACCAAACCAATTGGCTGCAAGTGGGTCTACAAGAACAAGTACAAAGCTGATGGCTCACTTGACAAGCACAAAGCTAGGCTTGTGGCAAAAGGTTTTGCACAGAAGGAAGGGGTCGATTATGAGGAAACTTTTGCCCCCACATCAAAATGGGCCTCCATCTGGACACTCTTTGCACTAGCTGCTCAGAACGGTTGGAAAGTCCATCAAATGGATGTAAAAACTGCATTCTTGAATGGAGATCTAAAAGAGAATGTTTTTATGTCCCAGCCTGAAGGATTTGCTGTGAAAGGACACGAACATAAAGTATGCAAACTTGTGAAGTCCTTGTATGGCCTCAAACAAGCACAACGAGCCTGGTATGAAAAACTAATTGAGCATCTTCTGAAACTCAACTTCAATCATTTTGATCTTGATGATGCAACTTTATTTGTCAAGAAAGTTGGCAAAACAGTTGTATATCTTGTGGTATATGTAGATGATCTTTTAATGACAGGGAACAATGAAAGCTATATTTCATCCATAAAGAAAGAATTAGGAAAAAGTTTTGAAATGACTGATTTGGGCTATGTTCATTACTATCTTGGCATTGAAGTAACCCAACATCCAAAATCCATATTTCTTTCTCAAAAGAAATACATTGGAGATTTGTTAAACAGATTTGGCATGACAGAGTGCAATCCTCT
This sequence comes from Pinus tabuliformis, assembly GCA_031772625.1. Taxonomy (NCBI): domain Eukaryota; kingdom Viridiplantae; phylum Streptophyta; class Pinopsida; order Pinales; family Pinaceae; genus Pinus; species Pinus tabuliformis. Next base: position 1,811,528,053 of record CM062818.1, read on the forward strand.
TTCTACTCCAATGGAACAAAACTTGAAGCTCACATCTATTGAAGGAAAGGAATTTGAGGATGCAACAAAGTATAGACAGCTTGTAGGAAGTCTCATCTACCTCACTACTACCAGACCAGACATTTCATTTGCTGTTGGAATCCTCTCTAGTTTTATGCAAAAGCCTTGTGAGGGACATTGGTCTGCTGCAAAAAGAGTTCTAAGGTACTTGAAGGGAACTCAAGACCTTGGAATCAAGTATACACAGGTGGACGACTTCAACTTGATTGGATACTCTGATTCAGACTTCGATGGAGACAAAGAAACTGGGGTATCTACTTCAGGATATGCTATGAGTCTTGGATCAGGAGCTGTCTCCTGGAGATCACGCAAACAATCAGTACCAGCAGATTCCACAACAGAAGCAGAATATGTGGCAGCAGCTGAAGCAACGAAAGAAATTGTGTGGCTCAGGAAAATTCTTGAAGATTTGCAGGTAAAACAAATACAATCAACTCCACTCATGATTGATAACACCTCTACAATAAAGTTGGCCAAGAACCCAAAGTTCCATGATCGTACTAAGCACATCAATACTAAATATCATCTGATCCGACATCATGTTGAGGCCAAAACAATCCATCTCCGTCATTGTTCCACAAACGAGCAAATCGCAGACATCTTCACCAAAGCGCTTGGAAGAGAAAAGCTTGAAATATTCAGAACGATGCTTGGACTCACCAACATCCCTTCAGATTAAGGGGGGGAATGTTGACACCTAATCCTCAACGGATGGGTGAACTGGAACGCGAACAGTCATCAAGAAGATGAACTGATCCGTCCCATTTATGTATATAAATGATAGTTAGCTAATGAATTATGCAATCAGTTTTTCTCTGCCCATTCTGGAGTTACCCTGGCCTAACAATTTAGAAAAAGAGACACTTGAGAAATCTCCAACTCAGCCAAGCATTGAGCCAAGTCCTCCACGTGAGGAAAGCCATTTTCGGCCGGAAAGAGAAAGCAGTCCTCCTTCACCAAAATTTGAGTTCAGGCCGAGAAAGATACCTGAGGTAGATTCTAACCAGAAAGAAGCATATAACTACCTAGAGTCCTTGGAACAATCAGCTGCAGGACCAAGCACCACCTTGCCACTTGATGCACAAGTACAGTCTTTAAAACAGGAAGTGTTTGAATTGGAAGTCCTAAATAGGCACATCAAACAGGAAAATGAAGCACTCAAAGAACAGAGTAAGGTAGACAAGATTGTCCATGATAACACTATGCTCCATTTAGGACTGTGGCAAAAGAAGAACAGGAAACTGAAGAAAAAGTGTAAAAAGTTGAGCAGGGCATTGATTAATCTTAAGTTCAAATGTCTAGTCAGGAAACCAAGGACCATTTTAGCATCAAAGAGAAAGAGAAGACGGCTAGATGTTCTTGCAGAAGCCTCTGAGCATATGGATTGAGGGAAAATAACTAAGTTTTGGTTGCATGAGGACATGCAACACCTTCACAGTGGGGGTATGTTGAGCCTCGAACCTACACCTTCCTATACACCCTCTCAGCCTTCTTTTTCCACTCATTTTATCCACCAAGTTGATTAAATCATTGTATTTTAGTTTAAAAACGAGCTTTTGACATGGTTTTCTAACTACGCTGATGACTGTTGTTTGGTTTAGAATTTTGTTCAGACAGCTGCGGAAGCTTCTCAGTTTCCGTAGCCGATACAGGTTTCCGCAGCCAACCCAGGTTTCTGCAGCCAGCACAGGATTCCGAAGCCGTTTTGTCAAACACCATGCTACAGGTGTCTTCTGAAGAAATGAGCCACATGGGCAAGTTACAGGAGTCGAGTACATGGAACGTGTCCCTCCAGATCATCCAACACGGCCATAAAAGTCCACGATCAAACAAGGGGCAAAGGATAGTCAACGGAAGTGTTCAGTGGTGGCACGGCTCTGCGTAGCTCTGTTTTTTAGCACGTAAAGCTACGTGGCACAGTCCTTAGCCACGAAGACATCCTGATAGCGTGAATCCAACAGCCATACCTCTCAGATTTAATAAACAGGATGACAGTTACCTAGATCCGGGCTGAAGAGGATTTATGTCTCTCTGGCAGCGTGGTTAATAGCGTAGATTTAGTTAATCTGTTTAGCTTTCTTTCTTTATAAATAACGCGTCCATGAACGCTGTAAAAAGGTTAATCTTTTTGTAATGTAATCCGAAGCTGTTGTATCTCCCCACTGCACTTTTACGTTGCTGTTTAATATATGAGAAGACTGGTTTAAACTTAAGCTTGTAGTTGTTCGTTGAATCGGTTGAAGTGGCAGAGGGCCCCTGCCTACTGAAGCCTTGTACAGTTGTCTTTTAGCTCTTGCATTAGTTTTTCCTGTTCATGTATATTAGCTGTACAGTTGTCATTTAAATGTTGCGTTTTATTTCATCATGTATATTAGTTGTACATAACAAAGCTTTTTGATTTCTGTTGATTTACATTTTCATTGCTGCTCTTTTATGGTTACAACTGATCAGTGTTTTTGCAGGTTTTCTTAGGCAGCCCGGGGCAATTTTTCACCTTTTCTTTTTATAACTATTGGCATACGAGATCATCTTGTCTTTGTCGCTGACTCTTGTTTTCTGAAGTTTGATTTCCAGTACTGTCATTTCCTTAAGTTGTACATTTATTTTCTGCTCTTAGATATCATGCTATTCATCTGTTAACGGTTCCTTTCTATAATCAAATAACTTTATTAGGAACCAGAATATCACTCATTATAGCTTGATTTAGTTTTCTTTAGATCTCACATTGCTTGACTTGTTCATGATTGTTTCTCACAGGGTAAATTAAGCTGAAAGGCAAAAGGTCAAGAAAGTTAAAGTAGTGTGATTAGTTTCTTTTATGCAGTTTAACTTCTTTTAGATTTCACATTGCTTAACATTTCATGATATCTTTTCACAAGGAAGATTGAGTTGAAGAGTTGAAATAGTGTGGATTAGTTGTTCTTACTTTTAATTGAATTTAGTGTAGATTTCACTTTCATTTTCATTCAGCAACAAAGATACTGGGCCGATGTCATAGTTCATTGTTTGATGTCTTTATTTCTTTTGAAGAATTGATTTCATTGCAGTTATTTTAAAGCTTTCTCTCTTTTAAGTTTTGAAAACCACTTAGAGATCACCATAATCATCCATATTTCACTTGCTTTATCACCTTTTCATCATCTCACATTAGGGAAAGATAAATTCAAAAACAAACTTAAAAAAACTAAAAACGACAAAAGACTAAGGAAATGGTTATCTAGTACATATAGTACACTTCACTTCGTCAGTTTACGAACCCCGGGTTGACAATATAAATAGCAATTTAGATCACACTAAATTGACCAAACACATGGTATCAGAGCCAGTTCTCAAAATAGTTGTAACTCCCTTCATTTTTTCTACTGTGGGCTATACGCTGGTCTGAGCACTACCCACTGAACGTTGTCCTCTAACGTTCTGACCTGAGCACTGTCCTCAATGCCTCTGTCCTCTGCATTGTAACTCATTGCCTCATGCCTCTATCCTCTGAAGGATTACTTTGATGAATGATTACTTGGTGTGTCTGCGTTTTTTGAAGAACGCCTCTGTCCAGAGCGGAAGGCTGACAAAGGTGAATTGGTATTGCGTTTTACTACATTTTTTTATACGTTTGACTGCAATCCATGTTGCGCTGGATTGCCATGGGAAATCGTGATATGAACGTTTCAATTAACTGTGTATCATTGCGGTGTTACATTGAACGCTTGAATTGACTATGTATCTTCAATGAACATACGTTTTGAATGCTATTTCAAACAAATACGTTTGTTGTTGTTGCTGTTGTTTTGAATGCTATTTCAAACAAATATGTTTCCCTGTGTACCTAGAAGTCGGCGTCCTTCGAGTAGGTCTTACCACTGAGGGCGGTATTGTTGGCGGCTTGAATATCCAGATCGGTCACGGAAAGCTCCCTCGTACTTGTCCATGTGATTCATAAATATTTGCAATGCGGAGTTAGAATTTTTTTAACTTTCTGGAATTCGGACCAGTGTTGAATAGTATGCAGTGTCGAATGGTAGCACAGCGGAAGCGTGGTATGGCGCTGTATATATATTGCTATTCTGTTTATAAATATCTATCTTTGTATTAAAGTTTTGTTAGTGCGGTGCGTCTTCATGAATGGTGTAGCTTCTTATTGGATGGGTGCATATTCATGATATGCGCCAACTATTGTTTCATTCGAAAAAGTCCTCCCCTCAAGAAGAGATTTTCGATTGAACGAGTATAATGTTGGCGCAGCGGATATAGTTTCAAATAAAGTTTTGGATGGTGCTATTTCAAATGCGCAGTTTTTAAATTACTGCTCAGTTTAGTTTGGTGTGTTTGTCTTGAATGTTGTTGTTTCAAATAAAGTTTTGAATGGTGTTGTTTCAAATGCGCAGTTTTTAAATTACTGCTCAGTTCAGTTTGGTGCGTTTTTCTATTCAGTTTGGTGCGGTGACCAACATATGTTCATGTGTGTAAGAATAATAATATATTATTTTGAATGGAATAAAAGTCAACCAGAAATTCATTAAGTTTCTTTATGGCAATATGTTATATGGTATATGGACGGTATAGCATATATATTTGAGAAGTGGAAGATATAACATATACATTGTTTTCTATCAGCAGAAGTAATTTTTTCTTACAAAATGCATTCAATCATCTCCATGGTAGGAATAGTTCTCACTGGCAAGGAGAACGATTCTGAATGGTCCCGGATGATAAAACACACCCTCATCTTCAATGAGTTGTGGAAAGGAGTATGTGTCGGAGAAGGAGACAAAGATCCAGTACAGCCTACCTCAGACAAAGAGCTCGTCATTTGGGAAAACAAGAACAACAAAGCTTATGCATTAATCGCAGCATCTGTAAATGAAGAGGTGAGTCGCCATATTTCGTCATATTCAACTGCCTTTGAAGCCTTACAAAAGCTGAAAGAACTCTATGACTCACATTCTGCACTTGAAATTGTTCAGCTCATGATTAAACTCGTCACTCTTGAACTGCAAAATAATGATCCTCTTGCTCTTGCATCTGAAGTAAAGTCTATAATGCATGATATCAATTCCACTAAGGTTGAGCTGGATATCCCTCTTATTGCTTTTCTCAAGGCACTCTATCCTACTTACTCCAATTATCTTGAGTCTTTGCAAGCAAATGGAAATCTCAAAGATATAACCTTTGACTCTCTTGTGAAAAAGTTTGCTGAAAGAGAGAAAGCTTTTGGAAAGAAGACAGCCCCTGAATCTTCTGAAGAGACTGTGTGCCTTGCTCATAAAGAAAAGCATCCTGCTCAAGATTCTACAAGAGGAAAAGGTGGACGAAGAGGAAGAGGATGATATTTCAGAGGCAAGGGGGGTAGACATTCTCAAGGAGAAAAGGCAGATCTGCACTGCATTCGCTGCAAAATAAATGGATCACATGATGCCTCTACATGCAAGCTACCATGGGACAAAATTGAGTAGAAAAGAAACCAACAGAAAGGTAAAACTGATGATACAGACAATGGTAAAGCACCTGAATCCGCTCAATATATTGAGGCACAATGTAACATTGGAGTAAATGAAGATTTGTTTAATGCTTCACTTGCTTCCTGGAAAAATGATTGGTTGCTTCATTCAGGAGCAACCTGTCACATGACTCATAGAAAAGATTTTTTTGAAGATTTCACTGACAATGTTGATGGAGCAGTATACTATGCAGATCAATCAAAAATCAAGCCATCAGGACTTGGCACAATCAGGCTTAAACTGCCTGGTCTTCCAGACTTTCTTCTGGATCATGTTTTATAACTCCCACAAATCAAAAGAAACTTGCTGTCCTTGGTCCACATCTGCTAGCAAGGTCACTCCATTCATATGTTTGATGGCAAGCTTGAGGTAAGAAAAGCATATGACCACTCACTTGTCATGAGGGGAATAGAAGAAGAAAGGCTTCTCAAACTGCAAGGAACCTCTGCTCATGCACAACATTTCTCATATATTTCTCATCATGAAGAAGGTACACTTCCATCAAGTTTATTATGGCATGCTAGATTTGGACATTTAAACTATGATAGTCTCTGCTTATTGAAGAAAAATGGTGTTGCTGGTTTGCCTACAATTCCTAGGAAACATAAGCAATGTGATGCTTGCATTCTAGGAAAGCATAGCAAACAGTCTTTTCATGATTCACATTCAAGAGCACATAGGAAGCTTGAACTCATTCATTCAGATTTATGTGGTCTAATGCCTGTTCCTTCTGCAAATGGAAATAAATATATCATGACATATATTGATGATTACACCAGAATGTGTTGGGTTTATTTATTGAAGAACAAATCTGATGCTTTTCAAACATTCAAGAATTTTCATAAATGGATTGAAAATGATGCACAATCTCATATTGGGTCTATTCAAACTGATAATGGAAAAGAATATACATCAAATGAATTTGAAAACTATCTTCGCCAACATGGGATCAAACATCAAACAAATGTGCCTTATAATCCCCAACGGAATGGTGTAGCTGAAAGAATGAATAAAACAATCTTGAATATGGTACGATCCATGCTTTTCTTCAAAAATGTAAAGATAATGTTTTTGGCTGATGCTGTTCTATGTGCCGCATATATAAAGAATAGATGTCCATCTAATGCTATAAGAAACAAGACTCCTTATGAATTGTGGTATGGACATGTTCCTTCGGTAAAACATCTCAGGATCTTTGGTTCCACCTGTTATGCTTTGATACCAAAGGTACATAGAAACAAACTTGGTGCTAGAAGTCGTACGTGTATCTTCCTGGGGTATTCAAACACCTCCAAAGCATACCGCCTCTATGATGAAGTAAATAAAAGTTTGTTGTATCTAGAGATGTAATTTTTCTTGAATCATCCAAATCTAACAATGTTGTTGAGTGGCAACTTGATCGCTTGGATAGATTCACAAAAATGAAATCATTTCAAGAATTTGATAATCAGATTCCACATCTTGAAGGGGGGATTCCTATTCTAGATCAACATGTGGAATCTTCTTCTGAAGAACACTCTCCCCCGAATGAAACTCCAACAACGGATGATGCTTTAAGTGATGTAATTGATAGAATTGGGAGACTCAATCTTGATTCATTCCCAACTCAATCAACAAAGCAGCCTGGACCATCTCAGAAACGCCCCCCAAAGTGGTTGACAAAGACACTTGAAAGTGTTCATCCTGATGAAATTGGAAAAACAGGAACCAGAAATTCAAACCGACAAAATGGAGGTGTTGTAGATGACTCTAATTCACCTATTGATATGGATGTTTCTTATGATTGTGAATTGAACTTGTCTACAGATTTTGAACCAAATTCCTTCAAAGAAGCTGCTTCTCATGATGAATGGAAAGAAGTGATGCAAAAGTAGTATGATGCCCTCATAAAGAACGGCACTTGGAAGCTGATTGATCCTACATTTGGAACCAAACCAATTGGCTGCAAGTGGGTCTACAAGAACAAGTACAAAGTTGATGGCTCACTTGACAAGCACAAAGCTAGGCTTGTGGCAAAAGGTTTTGCACAGAAAGAAGGGGTCGATTATGAGGAGACTTTTGCCCCCACAGCGAAATGGGCCACCATCCGGACACTCTTTGCACTAGCAGCTCAGAACGGTTGGAAAGTCCATCAAATGGTTGTAAAAACTGCTTTCTTGAATGGAGATCTAAAAGAGAATGTTTTTATGTCCCAGACTGAAGGATTTTCTGTGAAAGGACATGAACATAAAGTATGCAAACTTGTGAAGTCCTTGTATGGCCTCAAACAAGCACCGCGTGCCTGGTATTAAAAACTAACTGAGCATCTTCTGAAACTCAACTTCAATCATTTTGATCTTGATGATGCAACTTTATTTGTCAAGAAGTTGGCAAAACAGTTGTATATCTTGTGGTATATGTAGATGATCTTTTAATGACACAGAACAATGAAAGCTACATTGCATCCATAAAGAAGGAATTGGGGAAAAGTTTTGAAATGACTAATTTGGGCTATGTTCATTACTATCTTAGCATTGAAGTAACCCAACATCCAAAATCCATATTTCTTTCTCAAAGAAATACATTGGAGATTTGTTAAACAGATTTGGCATGACAGAGTGCAATCCTCTTTCTACTCCAATGGAACAAAACTTAAAGCTCACATCTATTGAAGGAAACGAATTTGAGGATGCAACAAAGTATAGACAGCTTGTAGGAAGTCTCAACTACCTTACTACTACCAGACCAGACATTTCATTCGCTGTTGGAATCCTCTCCAGGTTTATGCAAAAGCCTTGTGAGGGACATTGGTCTGCTACAAAAAGAGTTCTAAAGTACTTGAAGGGAACTCAAGACTTTGGAATCAAGTACACACAGGTGGATGACTTCAGTTTGATCAGATACTCTGATTTAGACTTCGATTGAGACAAAGAAATTGGGGTATCTACTTCAGGATATGCTATGAGTCTTGGATAAGGAGCTGTCTCCTGGAGATCACGTAAACAATCAGTTCCAGCAGATTCCACAACAGAAGCAGAATACGAGGCAGCAATTGAAGCAACAAAAGAAATTGTGTGGCTCAGGAAAATTCTTGAAGATTTGCAGGTAAAACAAGTACAATCAACTCCACTCATGATTGACAACACCTCTACAATAAAGTTGGCCAAGAACCCAAAGTTCCATGATCATACAAAGCACATCAATACTAAATATCATTTGATCCGACATCATGTTGAGGCCAAAACAATCCATCTCCGTCATAAGAGAAAAGCTTGAAAGATTCAGAATGATGCTTGGACTCACCAACATCCCTTCAGATTAAGGGGGGGAATGTTGACACCTAATCCTTTGCGATTGGGTGAATTTGTGTAAATAGTTAAATTAGGAATGTGAAAAGTCATCAGGAGATGAATTGAGCAATCACATCCTTTGTATATAACAATATCTACCTAATGAAATAAATCGAATCAGTTTTCTGCCAAACTAGAGTTACTCCTGGCCTGACAATGGGGAGGATTGATCCAGGAGGCTCCAGAAAGATGCACAGAACAAAGATGGCTCAAAAATAAAAGTGTTTGGATTATGCTTGAACTAGGACCAGATTGTAGATCTCGTCGTCTTGATCGTGGAGGTGTAAACGGTTTGTCAAACTGAGCTCGTATGCGAAAGATAAAGCTCTTCAAAGTTTGATATGACAGGGAAAAAGTGGGGCCCACAGTATGCCACATGGCATCCCAGTAAGCAGGTGGGACCCACATGGTAGCCCATCAACAATTGACACTTGGAATTATTTCATTGGCCTCCTAAACCTGCATAAGAGACAAAAATCATTTTTATATGGTTATCAAATAACCATGAAACAAAATTCGTTTTAATATAGTTATTAATGTAACTATATAAAAAAACAAGTAAATACATGGTTTTGGGATCGGCGGCAACAACCCCCGCTGAACCCTTTAAACAACCTTATCGCAAATCACATATTAAAACAACCGTTGCATAACTCTTATAAGGCCGACGGGCCACAACCTCCCGCTGGCCTAATCGCAATACAAATCACATTAAAAAATAAGATATATATGGTTTCGGGTCAGCGGTCATAACCACCGCCGAACCCTCCTCCACAACCCTCCGCATGTATATTATACCACATATATATATATCTATTGTATTAAAGGGTGGGCACAGGCCATCGTTGGTGGACCCGGCCCAAACCCCAATGGTCCAACCATATTTTATATCATCGATCCATACGTAGTGCCGACCACTGATTAATGCGCCGATATATATACCGACGACCGCGCCAATCGCTGATTTCAAAGGCTGATCACCAATTGCGATTAATCTGCCAATGTATATGAGCCGATATATTTATATGCTGACAGCAGTTGTGACAATAGTGTTAATGCGGGTTTTTAGGGGCGGGTTGCCCAATGCAGACCTGACCCCCGTTAATATATCATTTTTAGTTATAAAAGTTTATATATGGAGAAGGCGGGATTTGATCCCCCGACCTCTCCTCAACCATATTGCCTCTTTTAACCAATGTGCCAACCACTTTATATTGGTAAATCCACCGATGAGTTTTTATTTAAACTCAGTATTTTCACCTCTGCAGGGAGTTCGAGGAGGAGAGAGACTGTAGGCACGGATTTCGAGGCAGAAGGCAGATTAATTAATATTTTAATGCAAGAACCATGAATTTTGCAGGAGGGAAAAATCCTCACTTTGTAAGAATTTGACAAATTTTATATTTATGAGAGATTTTTCGACGTAAATCACAAGATCTATCATTTGTCGACGCGTTTCAAACCAACCAGTGTGGTTCATCATCAGGACAAGTTGGAGAACCAGATCTAGCTTTGCATGTTAAATAGCTTGAGCAAAGCCTCCAACGTTTCGAACCAACCAGTGTGGTTCATCGTCATGACAAGTGTTGTACGTTTCTTTATCAGAGGTCTGCATTTTTCGGTCATTTCCAGAATGCACGTGGAGCCATGATTTCAGCGAAAACAGGGAGCGGAACCATGAGCCATGAAATTTCTCCGAGGTAAAATTTTGACATTTCAAAATATAGTCAAGTTTATACTCGTTTTTCATGGTTTTCCATAGGGATCGCAATGACAAGGTTAGATTTTCCATCTGAATTGTAGATTTGCAGTCCATCCATGGAACAAAATCTTTGAGGAATCCCGGGGGAATCTAAAAGATTCCTTGAGCCCAGAATTCTCAACTTCTTAGAATTCGGATTTTGGATAGTCGATTCAGCACTACTCGATGCCAAAAATCTAATGGTGTCTTAAGATTTCTCATTCTATCATTTATTCTTCTAGTCACTTTTCTAAGTGCCAGTACAGATGTCCACATTCTTGTGTGAGCAGCCATCTTCATGCAATTGATGCCTTGAGTGCAATGGTCCGAGTAGCTTCAATAGTGTGACATCCACTTCTTCAGATGGCCCTTGGTTATGAGGTATATGATGTGTTCATGCACGTCTTCTTTTTGCTTTATGTTGCATAGATCCCTGATTGATATTGAGGCAGGATCTTCTTTATTACATGTTGTCATGATTCCTTTCCTTATTTGATGCAGAATCTTTTATGTGATGTACTTGTTGTCATAACTCATCATGTTATGCTTTGAGATCCCTTGTTGTATTTTGCTAGGATAATCTTGTTGTCACCATGCATGTGTTTTTCTTTGACATCCCTTTGTGCCATGTTGGCGGGATTCTCACCATGCATGTTTTTGTGTCATACTGATAGGAGTCTTTTGATTGAGAATTCCAGTAGTGGAATATCTCTTAGAGCTACTCCTGCATGAGGGCATTTTTCCTTGTATGATCGAGACATCATCTCTTGTGTACATCACCTTTATTGACAACAATTAATGCAGCGGCCTACACCATCTTGACACCGGGGCCCGGAGACGTAGTCCCTCCTAGGCGAACTCTGTTATCAACGCTTATGTTTTCATGTGTTGATCATTGTATTGATCCTCTTCTTTAAAACATGCAAATGTACTCATTCATGTTCTCTTAAAAAGAAATTTTAACACATCACGAAAGTAAAAGGTCTTGGAAGGGTCCTTCATCACACCCAGACTTGGATCACTCAACCTATCAACCACAACCATGATGGAATCATGATGTCTGGATGTCCTTAGAAAACCTATAATAAAGTCCATGGAAATGACGTCCCATTTCCATTCCAGAATCAGAATAGACTGCAATAGATCGGATGGATGATTACACTTAACTTTAACCTGTTAATAGTCCAAACATCTAGCAGCAAAATAAACCACCTCTTTCTTCAAGTTCAGCTAATAGTATAACTTCTTAACTGTTGTCAAAGTCTTTTGGTATCTTGAGTGACTTGAATATGGCTTGACATGAAACTCCCTCAAGATAAGCTTCTTGAGCTCACTGTCATTCGAAACATAAATCTTGTTATTGAATCTGAAAAAGCCATATGATGTGAGATTATACTCCTCATCCCTATCACCTTCACCCTGTTGTTGCAACTTATGCCTCAGTTGGTACCTGTCATCATGCTGCCCTTCCTACAAAATCTGCTCCTGCAAATTTGTAACATAAGAACTCACAACTAAAACATGATTTACCTTCACTCTTCTACCGAGATCATATGTAACCCTGTTCTCATTTCCCTTAATGTACCTAATCTTGAAGTGAAAGTCACTATGGGTATTCAACCATCTAGCTTGCTTAACATTTAGATGGGGTTGGTCATCCAAGTACCTCAGTCCACTATGATCATTCATGAGAATAAACCACCTATCAAGAAGATAATGTCTCCTCATATTCAATGCATGAATAATAGATCCAACTCAATATCATGAGTCACATAGTTATGCTCATTCCGATTCAACTTCCTTGACTCATAGCATACAACCTATCTTTCCTGCATTATGCCTCCACCAAGTCCTCTCTTGGAAGCATCTGTACATACTACGAACTCCTTATCAGGATTTGTAATCTTCAAGACTGAATCATTTGTAAACAAATGCTTCAACTGCTCAAATCTAACTACACAATCCTTAGCCCATTAAAACTTCTTTCTTTTCCTTTGCAAACATGTGTTGAAAAATGCAACAAGAAAATCCTAATCTAATTTTGTCCTTGCATTAAATTAGGAATTAAATTCTAATTCTAATTCTCATAGAAACTTGTAGTAGTTAACTAAGTTAATTTTACTTAGTTGGCTTAGTTAATTCTAGTTGGAAGTCTATCTAGAGTCATGTAGAGTGGTTCCTAAATTTTAGGGGCTGACGTTGAGTTCTTTTGAATTGTAATTATTTAATTCAACTTAGCTGAGTTAAATTCAGTTAAACTAGTTCCAACTGATGGAGGAATTTGTGGGAGATCCAGTAGTGGGGTTTAACCTGTAGTAGTGGGCTATAACCAACACTACTCAACCAATAAAATGAATATTCACTCATAATTAACTCATGCGTGGAAGATCAGAGAAAGACGCAATTGAGACTGGAGTTTAGCAATAGTGTACTATCAATTGTATAATCATTTGAATTATACAGGTGGTGCATGAAATCAAAGGAAGGCCTATGATGGATTGCGCAGTTATGGATGAGGAATTTCCCAATTAAATATGGGATAATTCCCTAGGAAACTGTGCAAGAAATAAGAGCCTGAAAGGAAATAAATTTGGCTAAGTATTAGCTGGAGCTTGTTTGTGAAGCAGTGAGACAGATTGAGATTATGCAGAGGTTGCTCGGGATTGAGAAAAATATTGTAATCTTCTCATATTTTTTGATTAATTAAATATATAGATAGTAGGGGTTTTTAGTTGTGGCTTTCCCCAGAAAATTATTGTGTAATGTGTGATTGAATTCTTTTTCTTTTATGCTTCGTTATTTCATCAACCATTTATTGTTTCTATTGATGAGTAGAATATATTCAAGTCAATATTTTTAGCATATTACAATCTATAGTTCAAATCTACAAGGAATTTCTACATAGTATCAGAGATGAAATCACCATAAAAGAGGAGAATATGAGTTTGTCTTTTGCAGGAGAAATCAAATTTGCAGTATCATACTTTAGAGCTAGCAGGATGTTGTTCTATGAATTGAGACTCCAATATGCCCTTGAGGGTAGTTAGAACTCTATTGCTTGGAAGAAAAAGATGGAGGCATTGTTGGAAGACAACAATTTAAGGAATTCATAGATAAAGATATTCTTAAGCCAGTTGATTCTCAAGATCTGGCAGAGTGGAGAAAGTGTGTGGCAAAGGCAAGAAGGATTATCCTAGAAAGAGTTTGAGATCATAAAGTCTCGAACCTCCATGGTAAGGAGACTCCATTTGCAATGTGGAAGGCCTTGACATACCTGTTTAAAAAAAGCGGTGACCACAGGAAGCTGGCTCTGAAGGACAAGCTCAAAAATATCAAGATGGAGAAGGGCGACACAATACCAAAGTACTTGATGATGTTCACCCAATGTCAGTGTTATCACTCAGGTTGTTCCCTTTGACTCCAAAGGGAATACGACCGAGGTAACCACTAACCAATCTTTTGGCCACAGGTCCTAGCCTACCTGTAACCAGAGAGGGCTCTCTCTTTCTGATTTATCTTTGTTTTGATGTGGTTTTAGGCTAGTTATGGTGCACAGGGTTTTGTTTTGAATTTGTTGGGATGATGATTTCAGTCAGAACAGGTATGTTTTTGCAGGATGATCTAGGCCATTGGGCATGGAGTCCATGATGTTTAATTGTTTGAAGTGTCCGTTTGAAGAAAAAGTTATGCTACAGAGCCAGACAAGTGTCTATGGAACAATTTTTCAAATCTGTAATATGATGGGATGAAATCAGGGAGTGAAAGGTAACTAAGGATCTTTCAATAAACTAATATGGGGAATAGTGGAAACATTACTTAGGAGCATTTAAGAATTCCTGAATAACATTCATATTGATAGAACGAATACAAACATGAGCAATTAAGAATTCATGTTTATGATTAATTCTGAAGAAAACATATTTAACAACAGAGATTGAGCACAGGGTGTAACCAAACATATCATGTACTATTCTTTTTCTCTATTGCTAAGCTAGTGAAACATGTATATGAGTTAAGTAAATATAAAAGACAAAACATAGTTCAGGATAACTTATTGTTCCATTAGACACCACGGGAATTCTGTAGCAGCACGCAGATCATCATTTAGACATCAAACAGTCAAGGAATGGGGCTAGGAAGGGGTCGCGGGCTACTAATCTATTACAACTGCGGAGGACCAGGACACTACACACAGGATTGTACCAACCCGACCAGAATATTGTGCCCTTATTGCAAACAGTTCGATCATGAAATGATAGATTGCCCCACAATGAAAGTACATATACGTGAGAAGAGGGAAATGCAACCTACGACAACGTAGAATGTCCAAATGATGAGGGCTGAACCGCGCGAGGAAGACCCCAACATAAACATGGTGCTCAGAAGTGGCGCAGCTACAAGGCAGGATAAGAGGAAAGTAACCAAGGATGATGTCGGGGTTCACAAGGAGACATATCTGGAAGCTAGGAAGAGCTTCGCGAAGGTCTCTACCCCAGGTGGTAAGGATCAACCCGAGTTGAAGAGGGATCCCTCAATGCTAACTACCTTTTTACAGACCTGCATGAAATTGCTTCGTAACAATAGGGCAGTTAAAGGATTACAAGAATTGATAACTAGGTGCGCAGGGTCGGGTGAACCTCGCATGGTCTGAAAATTAGGAAAACATGCATCACAGACTGGGCGGGAAATGCGATTAACGACGTAGATTGGCGACTATGAGATGGATCAGATCATTCTGGACTTGGGCTCAAATGCAAATGTACTACCTAAACAAACTTGGGAGCGCATGGGCAAGCCCACACTACAATGGTATCCTATTCAATTGCGGATGGCGAACCAACAAAAGATCCTGCCCATGGGAAGACTGCAAGGAATTACAGTAGATATAAAAGGCGCAAGCACCTGAACGAACTTTGAGGTAATAGAAATCGTGGATGAAAGTAGCCCTTACCCTGCATTGTTAGGGATAGACTGGGCCACCGATATGAATGGGGTTATTAATTTAAAGAAGCGGAAAATGATATTTGAGAAGAAGTCACTCTGCGTAGTCATTCCGCTAGACCCAATTGAAGGACTGTGTTACACTAAACCTGTGCGCAACGATGAAAATGATGATGAATTAGATTGTATCTACAAAATTACTACACAAAATCAAGATTGGGTCAATCTGACTGTGGAAGGAAGAATATCGTGGGGGCATGCAGAGTCCTGCACCGAAGATTCAGATGAGGAAGACGAGTGGTGGCATAATCGGTTGAACGGAGTAACCACGTTAAACTGCAATATGATGACTAAGTCATTGTATTGCGTCAGAGCTCAGGATCGCGAACTGTCGATGTATGATGGGTTGACAGCAGTAGATGAATTCCTGACCAAATTTGAAAGCGTGGTTCCAAAGCACCAATGGTTTGATGCATTGAGATGGGCATTGCACGCAATGCCTACGCGTTGGTGGGGCACATTCCATTCAGCAAAAGAAAGAATTGGTCATACGCGCAGTGGAATTTATTGTTATTGCAGGGCACCTCTACAAAATGGGCAACGACGAAATATTACGCAGATATGTACCTGAATTTGAGCGAGGACAGATCCTGGCCGAAGCACATGGGGCGGTTGCTAGAGGACATTATGTGGGCCGTGCCACAGCACAGAATATTCTTCGCGTCGGACTATGGTGGCCAACTCTACATCAAGGCTCGAAAGCGTACTGTCGGGCCTGCGACATATGTCAACGGACTGGGAAACCATCGCGGAGGGATGAAATGCCGCTCAAGCCACAGATGACACTGCAACCGTCTGAGAAATGGGCGATTCATTTTGTGGAGCCTATCAGACTAGACGGGGGTGTGTTATATCATCAAAGCGACAGAATACTTGACCCGATGGGTGAAATCATAGCTGGTTAAAGACTGCACGACTGCCACAGCTGTGAAATTCTTGTTCAAGAATGTGTTAATGCAATTTGGATATCCAAAAATTCTAATGAGCGACCGCGAACACATTTGCTAAATGAGACTATCAGCGCGCTCACTGAGGAATTTAAGATATACCATCAACAAAGTACGCCGTACCATCCACAAGCAAATGGGACCATTGAAGAATTTAACAAAATTTTGGAAATAGCACTGACCAAGATATGTAATGCACAGCGAAATGATTTGGATTTACGCATATCTGTTGTGCTATGGGCATACTAAACAACGTGCAAGAAGTTGATGGGCCAGACACCTTTCCAATTAGTCTACGACAAGGAAGCCATCATGCCAATGGAATACATTGTACCTAGTTTACGAATAGCAGCGGCGACAGGTATGGTAGACTGTGGAGCTTTGGAAGAAAGGATCGCGCAACTAGAGGAACTTGAAGAGGAGCGATTTCTGGCAAGATTTCATCAGCAAGTACAGAAGCAGCGAGAAAAATCTTGGCATGATCGCCATATCAAAATGCGCACGTTCAAAGAAAATGATCTAGTATTACTATATGACAGCAAGTTCGAGAAATTCCCTGGCAAACTCTGCATGCACTGGTTGGGACCCTATGTAGTCAAAGAAGTTACAGATGGAGGCACGGTCCAGCTTGCCAAGCTCAATGGAGACCCCTTCCTGGGAAGAGTAAATGGTAGTCACCTGAAGCTCTACACAGGTGGGCTGACCGCCTGACTAACTGCCCGAAGAATAGTCTCACTGCTCCAGCCAGTTGAAAGAGAGTGTGGGACGATAAAGCAATCTGGGGGGAAGTTGTGCGACAACCGGGGTGCGTGTAGATTTGGTCTGTCATCAAGGTCGTGGTTGTGTGGAAAGGGCTGCACTACTGCATTGACACGCAAAGAGGTGACTGTTGTTGTCACTATTCATGACAAGATGTCTAAGTTATGGCAAAAGGGAGTGGGCAGTGGGCCATTAAGAGATGGGGTACGAGCCAGATCTAGAACGAACTGTCACAGGCTTAACATGAGGGCACTAGCAAAGGCGGGAGCCAACGAATTTGAAATTCGAAACACTTATAAATCACAGGGGGGCATCCACCGAACGAGTTGCACTTCTGAGAACAGTAAGCTATTGTGCCTTCACGCCGCTATGGAACTATTCATTATCTACACTCAAGGAGTAAGCCCGAGGGTTGTGATATGGCCAATGAAGATGTAGGGCTTTCTGAAGAGTACGGTGTCCATAGCTACAGACACTGCGCAGAGTTCAACATCGACGGTAGGGGATGTGCTGAAAATTTGTAAACACGAAGTAGAACTGGTCCTGATGTCGCTGCCTCACCCATGGGCTGATCGGCAAACCATAAAAGATAAGGGAAAGGCTGTACATATGGAGGCAAATGGTCGAATTGTAGTTACTAAGTTGTCTTTGATGCACCTTGAAGATTGGGATCTCGTGGATAGTAGCAATGGTCTTGAAAAATTGCAAAACAAGTTGTAGCAGAAAGTGCGTACAAAAGATACGAAAGTGGAAAATGGTTGCATTGGTACAAGGAGTTCCCGTATGCAGCACCCCAGCTAGAGCTAAAATCCTATGGGGGGTGTTCTATGTTAACCGAGCAGAGCAAAATGAGCATTATCGGTTGTGCGAGGTGGTAGAGACAAGGGAGCGGGAGCTGGAAGAAGCGTTGCAGGAGACAAAGAGGGGGCAACAGAACGAAGTGCGTCACTCATAGGGAGGTGAACCGTGGAGCCCAGGTAGTGCGTCTCGCTGCACCGACGAGTGACTCGGGATGAGTCACGATGATTGTGTTGGGGGCCTATTGGGTAGCTGAGGCCTCGCGTAACAGTTTTGGGGCTTAAAGCCGATAAGTTAGGATAACAATATTGTAAATCTCTGAAATATATGGAGTGCGAAATGTAATAGGTTGAGTCAAACGATTGTCCACCCAAGAAATAATATAGAATAATAGGAAGTAAGTCGGCCTGCCCATGGTCTGCGAATCATGGGAATGTATAAATAGAGCGAGGCTCTAAGGGTAGAAGGTAGTTCTTGTTTTGGATGGATCTTAGTGCTATGGGTTTGTGAAGACAGTATTTTCTGCGTCTGTAAGTTCGAGTAAAGGGTGTTGGTGGGTAGATAGAGGCTCTGCAACTATGTGCGCAGAGGCCTGGTAGAGTCCATAGCTGTGTGCGTGGACCCCTGCAGCTGAGTGTGCAGGGCGGATCTGGTTGTATTGAAGAAAAGATCAATAAAGATAAGAATTTCTGAATCATTGTGTGTTTTCTTGCGGATCTGTTTATTGCTTATGTTCTGAATTTATGCATCATCTGTTATAATTGCATGCATGGGGTTTTAAGTTTAAATGTTTTCTTAAAGACTGTAATAAAAAGCTCAGATCTGTAATAATTTGGTTAGTAAGAAAGTGCGTCTGTGCGGATCTACACGAAAGCCCGACAGCGATACCGAGTGGCACGAGGCCACAGGATGATTCCCGACCCCTCCAGACCATATCAAGACATCCCAAGGGTGCAGAAACCTAGTTCTAACACCCTCCCCTGCTACCTCGGGTGAGACCTCAGTCCACACTCCACGGGCTATTGCAGAAAGGGCCAGTAGCTACAGGATTTGTTTGGCTAATAACTCTTTCGAACCTGGGTAAGGGCCCAATAAGCCAACAAAGGTAAAGAAAGGGAAGGGGAATTCATCCCATTCCAAATCAGATTCTAGTCAAGGCAACAAGAAGAAGGACATGTCGAAGATTAAATGTTTTCACTGTCATGATTTGGGTGTTGGGACACTATGTCACAAAGTTTCCACACAAGAAGGCTAGTAAGAAGCCCTCAGGAGGAGCGGTGGGTGAAGCTCTTGCTTCACAATTTGAACTAGATTTCACCCTCATCGCTTGCATGGTGATATCAGTGATGGATAGTGTGTGGTCTTGACCCTCATTCCATATGACTAGAAACAAAGAGTTCTTTATTGACTTGGAGGAGAAGGACCTCCATACGCACATCAAGATGGGAGATGATGGGAGGTATAGCGCAACCTACATTGATATTGTTACCTTTTAGAGGGAGTATGGTTATCCTCTCACATTAAAATATGTCATGTATGTATAAGGTTTGAAGAAGAACTTGGTTTCAATTTCCATGTTGGAGGACCGTGGCTACGATGTGCTATTTAGTAAGGGAAAGTCTTTCCTTCATCATATAGCCTCAGGACAGGTGAAGCAGATCAGTGTTCAGGTGAAGAAATTCTACAAATTGGATGTAGAAGACTACATTTCTTTGTGCACTAAAGAAAAGAAGGTGTAGAATAGAGACATCGGTGAGTTGTGGCATAAAACATTGGGTCACTTCCACCACAGACCTTTGAAGATCATGCAGTAAATTTCTATAGGACTTCCCAAGGGTACACTAAAGTAGAGAGACACCTATAAGGGGTATACATTGGGAAAGTACACCAAATATTCCTTTCATGATAAAGGTATTCGAGTGCAAGCAATCCTTGATCAAGTTCACTTAGATGTGTGTGGGCTGCTCTCGAGAGTATCCACAACCAAGCATAGGTATTATGTAATATTTTTTCATGATTTTTCTTATAAGTGTTGGATTTTCTTCATGCAGAAGAAAGATCAGACATTCACTAAATTTTGTGAATTTAAAGCACATTTTGAGAAAGATATTGGTTAGATACCTTAAAAGCAATAATGGTGGAGAATATGTGTCGAATGAATTCAAGAACTTATATGCATCAGAAGGCATTCGACGGGAGTTCATAGCACCTCATAACCCACAGTAGAATGGGGTGGATGAAAGGAAGAACATAAGTATTGTGGGAGTAGCATGGGTGATGTTACATTATCAAGGCCTACCATTGCACTTGTGGGATGAAGCATGCAACACAACAGTTTATTTGCAAAACATAATTCCTCATCGAATTCTTAGGATGAGTACACTAGAAGAATATTTTTAAGGTAAGAAACCATATGCGGCACACTTTAGGATCATTGGTTCATTAGTCTACTATCATGTTACCAAGGATGCATGGAAAAAATTAGAGTCAACAATTAAGTTGAGTATACTTGTGGGGTACACTGATACACCTCAAAACTATCGGGTGTACTTGCCATCCAATAGGATGACAGTGGTTTGTATAGATGTGAGCTTCGATGAAGAGAATACAATGAGATGTTCCCTTGAGAGGGAGCTTCAGTTACATGTAGATGAGGAGCTTTTAGCTCCAAAGGAGGAGCCTCAGGATGATGTGGAGTAGCCACAGGCAAAGGAGTAGAAAGTGGATGCACCCATTCTTGTAGAGACTTCCAGAGATGGAAGGAAGTGAACCAAAGAGGCTAACAAATTGATGCATGATTCTAGAGAGAATGTGGGAGCAACAAAATCACAACAAAGGTAGAGGAGATCACCAGATTGGTACACTAGATACATGGATTTGATGAGTGAGAGTGTAGATATTGAGCCATCCACATTTGAGGAAGCAGTGTAGCAACCAGTATGGGTTAATGCCATGGTTGAGGAGTATGGCTCCATTATCATAAATAGTGTTTGGGAAGTGGTCCCAAGACTAGCAAACAAGTCAGTGGTGAGGTCCAAATGGATTTACAAGGTAAAGCAAGTAGTAGATGGGAGTGTGGAGAAACACAAGGCTAGATTGTGTTTAGAGGATTCTCTTAGGTAGAGGAATTGATTACGATAAGACCTTTGCTCTAGTAGCAAAGTACTCTTCAATCATATATTTTATAGCATTGTCAATGAAAATGAGATTAAAGATACATCAGATGTATGTGAAGGCAACATTTCTCAATGGTATGATTAAGGAAGAGGTGTGTATTGAGCAGCCGGAAGGATTTGAGACCTTCATTAGAGAGTTGCATGTGTGAAACTCAATAAATCATTGTATGGACTAAAACAAGAACCATGTGCATGGTACACCATGATTGATAGTTATTTCACCGATTTGGGCTTCACCAAAAGTGAAGAAAATGTGAACTTTACCATATTGTGGTTGAAGGTAAATTGTTCATTATAGTATTATATGTCGATGATTTGATTCTTACAGGTGATGAGAAGCTGATAAAATGTTGTAAAGAGGATCTTGTAAGAGAATTCGAGATGAAGGAACTAAGGCTCATGCATTACTTTCTTGTATGGAATTATGGCAAGGAGATGAGGAACTATTTGTCTCTGAGGGAAAGTATGCCAACGAGATACTGAAGAAGTTCCACGTGGAGAGAAGCAAACCCATGGAGACTCCTCTAACAAGTAAATAGAGGAAGGAGGATGGTACTTCAGGTGAACTAGTGGAGGCTACTATTTATAGACACTTTGTGGGTTCACTTATGTATTTGGTGAGCACACAATCGGGCTTGTGTTTCTCATTTAACCAACTTAGTCAATCCATGGTTAATCCATCCAAACTCTGTTGGAAGGAAACTAAACATGTGCTTAGATACCTCAAAGGCACCACTCGGTTTGGTTTTTGGTACAGACAGATAGAGGGAGTGAAGATTCATGGCTTCACCGATGCAGATTGGGCAGGCATTCCATCTTCCAAAAATCGCACATCAGGAAGAATATTTAGTATTGGGTCAGCAGTATTATCTTGGTACAACAGGAAGTAGAGATAAGTTGCACTCAGTTCAACAAGAGAAAAGTACATGGCTGGTAGTCAAGAAACTCTTAAGACTATCTAGATGAGGAAGATCCTTGTTGGGTTATATGGTTAGCAGATGGATCCTACAATGATTTAATGTGACAATTAGAGTTGTATCAAACTCTGTCAGAATATAATTTTTTGTGATCGGTCCAATCATATCGACATCTGGTATAATCATCTACAAGATTGTGTTCAGAGGAGAATCATGTTGCTAGAATACATTCCTACAAAGGATCGGGATGTAGATATTTTGAAAAACGTATTGTCAATATGAAAATTTGAGCTTCATAGAGGAAAGATCATGATAGAAGATAATCCCTTTCTTGTTGAGAGGGAGTGTTTAAAAACACAGCAAGAAAATCCTAGTTTAATTTTTTCCTTGAATTAAATTGTAATTCAAATTCTCATAGCGACTTGTAATAGTTAACTAAGTTAATTGGACTTAGTTGGCTCAGTTAATTCGAGTTGGGAGTCTATCTAGAGTCATGTAGAGTGGTTCCTAAATTATAGGGGCCAAGGTTGAGTTCTTTTGAGTTGTAATTATTTAATTCAGTTTAATCGAGTTAAATTCAGTTAAACTAGTTCCAACTAATGGAGGAATTAGTGGGAGATCTAGTAGTTGGGTGTAACCAACAATGCTCAGCCATTAAACTGAAGATTCACTCATACTTAACTCATGTATGTCAGATCATAGAAATACCCATTTGATATTAGAGTTCAGGGACAATGTACTATCAGTTGTATAATCATCCAAATTATACAGGTGGTGCATGCAAATAGAGGAAGGCCTATGCTGGACTATGCAATTATGGATGAGGAATTTCCCAATTAAATATGGGCTAATTCCTTAGGAAACTGCGCAAGGAAATAAGAGCTTGGCAGGTAGAATATTTGGCTAAGCATTTGTTAGAGCTTGTTTGTGAACTAATGAGACGGATTAAGATTGTGCAGAGGTTGCTCAGGCTTGAGCAAAGAATTGTAATATTCTCATATTTTCTGATTAATGGAATATATAGATAGTAGGTGTTTTTAGTTGTGGCTTTCCCAAAAAAATTATTGTGTTATGTGTGATTGAATTCTTTCTCTTTTATGCTTCATGATTTCATCGATCATTTATTGTTTCCACTAATAAGTAGAGTATATTCAAGTCAATTGTTTTAGCATATTACTACAGTTTGAGTCTACAAGGAATTTCTACAAGATGTAATGGGATATGAAATCCATGAGAAGTTCGTGATGAACCTCGTATAATAACCTTCTAATCCCATGAATGATATGGCCTCATCCACATTCCTAGGAGTTGGGCACTCCATGATGGATTTTTCCGGGTCCACTACTATCCCTTCCTTAGAAACCATATGTACCAAGGAATGAATATGAGTCTGAAAGGAACTGCACTTGCTAAGCTTGGCATACAACTGATTCTCTCCTAACAATCTCAAAATTTATACCAAGTTATCTGCATGCTCCTCCTCATTCTTAGAATATAACAATATATCATTAATAAACAGTATCACAAAATTGTCCAAATAAGGACGTAACACATTGTTCATCAAACACATAAAAGTGGCTAGAGCAATACTAAGACAAAAAGGAACCACCAAAACTCATAATGCCCATACCTAGTACAAAATGCAATCTTGTAGATATCTTCCTCTTTTATGCACACCTGATGATATCCTGATCTCAAATCAATATTTGAGAACATTGTTGATCCCTTCAATTGATCAAAAAATTAATCAATATGCAGAAATGGATATCTGTTCTTAATTTTCACCTTGTTCAACTATTTGTAATCAATGCACAACCTAAGAGTACCATCCTTCTTCTTCACAAACAACACAGGTTCACCCCAAGGCAATACACTTGGCTATATGTATCCTTCATCAATCATTTCCTTAAGTTGCAACTTCAATTCAACCAACTCCGGATTGCTCATCTTGTAAGGTTCATTTGATGTTGGTGTTGCTCTTGGTACCAACTCAATAGAGAAATTCACTTCCCTATGAGGCAGTAACTCTGAAATATCTGCAAGAAACACATATTGAAACTGCTGCAAAATAGGATACCTCTTCAAGACTTCATCATCCTCAGTGTCTTTCCTTTTGCCACTAGAAATATGCACTGCAAACAGTTCACACCCTTTCCTACTACTACGCATAGCTTTC
Organism: Pinus tabuliformis; assembly: GCA_031772625.1. NCBI lineage: Eukaryota > Viridiplantae > Streptophyta > Pinopsida > Pinales > Pinaceae > Pinus > Pinus tabuliformis. The sequence goes on from CM062818.1 coordinate 1,811,552,452, forward strand.
ATAATTGTAACCTATTAGGGTCCCACCCTAACCCCCTTATTTATGCAATGGGATCACGTCATAGTCAAGAGTCAATAAAGCCCATATTAATAATTGTAAGTGGTTAATCCGCAATTAATGACGGAACCACAGTTAGTTGCAAATGGGCCGTAGTATTAGATAGATGGTATTAATAAAACCCATGGTATTGGTCCGTGGTATTACATGTATGAGTCATATATAAAGGATAGAGACTCCCTGCGAGGAGCATCGTGTCTTATTTTGTAATCGAGCTCTGCTCTATTGGAGGTTGCCCCCTCGAAGAGGCAAGTGAACATTACTCTCTGAATAATAAAATCATTGCTATTCTGTGTTCTAGGTATCTTTTCTTCGCATATTTTGTATTTGGGTATCATTTTACAGGTTAAGAGCATAACAAGTGGTATCAGAGCACTTTCCAGGGCCGGTGGGATCTCCATTTCTTAGCAAAAAAAAAATTTGGCTAGAGACATGTTCCAGCGTCTTTAAACCACGGGATCTGTCGCTGAGCGCATAAACCTACGGCTTTGGGGAGTCATGCATGCAAGAAATACAAGAGGTCGTCACGTCTTTTGGACTCTCTTGTAACCCCTGTGGGTACCCCTTCGAGTAGTAGCGCATTAGACAGAACCGCGCATGGACTGTCTTCCACGTACCCTCTGGGTATATCGGAAGCCCCCTAGGCTCCCTTGAAACCTCGCCATAGATAAACCGTTGGCCATCTTGCGGCTACAGTACACCGAGAATAGCACTCAGAGAGATTACTCGCCCGTACGATAGGGTACTCAGGTTGTACGGCTAAGGGTACGGTCGATCCTCCTTAGTTAGAGCCCTGAAACATTGGGCCGATTACTACTGCCAGACCCTTATGTATATTGCGATCTGTAGCATCTGACACTCCTCAAGACCATAGTTCCCTTTTCTATCGGGGGATCACATATCATCTCTTCCAGATCCGCTTGTGCAAAGGGGTGCAGCAGTAGCAGACATTAGTCCCGTAGTCTCGAGTTCGCAGATCAACCATTCCGATCTATTATATCCATCAAATCCACAGAAGCAGTCAGGTCCGCCATTCAGATCTCTCAAATCCACCAGATCGGAGTCGTTGTGAAGGGTTCCTATACCGGGGTATAATTTTCGCAGGACTTTTGGCCGCATTGACTTTTTGAGGATTTGGCAACTGCAGTATTGATAAGGAAGGAGTAAAACTCCATTAGGAGTTTTCAGAATCAAGATGACGAGCTGAGCACGGTGGTACCATTCACTTCTTAGTGGAAATTTTTTTTTAGGCGGTCCCAATTTTCAAAAAATCAGGTTGGTGTATGGTAGAAACTAGAGCTCAAGTGATGGCCAATGAAAGGATGGACAAACTTGAAGAATTAGTGCAAACCCTCCACATTCAGCTTAGCAGACTATGTAGCAGGGTCGAGAAAATAATCCCGAAGGGAAAGGAGCAAGCCCACGAGGAGTATAATGGCAATGGACACAATGAGGGTGAGTCTAGCCACTCTCCTCACGTCTGGCACACCCACCAACAACCCAGTCAGTGACCTCCCAAGTTGGATATGCATAAATTTGACGGTTCTCACCCGTCGGCATGGATAGCACAAATGGAGCAGTATTTCAAACTGAATCACATCTTAGATGATGAGACTCAGCTTATGTTGGGGAGCATGTACTTGGACAATGAAAGGTGGCAATGGTGGGAATGGAATCAACGTTGCACTGGACCTTTTAGGACTTGGACCAAATTCACCAAAGCTCTTCAAGACCGCTTTGACCAGGAATCATCTTTTTTGGGTCGTCTTACTAAGCTCCGACAGACTGGTACAGTGGATGAATATATTACAGCTTTTGAAGCCTTAGCCTTCCGCACTTGGGGTCTCTCAGATGTGTTCTACATGGAATGTTTTATCAGTGGTCTTAAAGAAGCCATCAAAGCTCAAGTCCTACTGCACCACCCTCCCACATGGATGGAGGCTTGCAAGGTAGCTCGTAACGTGGAACGTGCATTAGTAGCCCAATACAATCGCCCAAATTTCTCCGCTAAAGGTCACCCCCCACAGGCTCACAACACGACTCAAACACTTAAGGTCCAAAAGGTGTCCCCTGCGGAAATGGCCGACAGAAGAAAGCAAGGACTATGTTACTATTGTGATGAAAAATACTCCCCAGGTCATAAATGCAAGGAGCCCAAATATTTTCAAATTGATGCCACTGACTACAGCTCAACAGAGAAAGATCCACCACTTGAGGAACATGAGCCGCTAGAAGAAGACAACCAAAAGGACAATGTCTCTGACGAACCAGCTATTTCGTTGCATGCTTTGGCAGGGATTTCTTCCCCTCAAACTCTCAAAATCAGAGGTTTTATTAAACATCACCCAGTAGTAGTCTTGATTGATAGTGGAAGTACACATAATTTTATCCATCAAAAAGTCGCAGAAGCAGTGCATTGTTTTGTACGAGCAGTTTCTAACTTCCAAGTTCAAATTGTGGATGGAGGCACAATGAAATGTGAAGGCCGCTGTGAAAATGTCAACCTTCAAATGGGGGATTATCAGTTGAAAACCCACATGTTTGCCATACACATGGGGGGTTGCGACATTGTCCTCGGCGCTGAATGGCTCCGCACTCTTGGGCCAATCAAAATGGATTTCCAGGAGTTATATATGAGTTTTAAGCAAAACAACTACACACATACCCTCCGTGGACTCCAGGCGGGAGCCCCCTCTATCATCAGCTCGCATAGGATGGAAAAATTGTTAAAAAAGGGCAATCATAGAGTTGTAGCTCAATTTAATGCCATCCAGGTAGTCGAAACCAAGCCTCTACCAATTCATCCTGAGATACAACAGATTTTAAATAACCATCTGCCGGTCTTTGACAAGCCTCATGAGCTTCCACCCTTGCGAGGGGAACATGATCATAGCATCACCTTGGTTCCAGGGGCCCAACCCCCAAATGTTCGCCCATACAGATATCCGTTCACCCAAAAGAATGAAATAGAAAAAATCATCAAGGAACTTTTGGAAGCAGGTGTCATTCGTCCCAGCATTAGTCCTTATTCATCCCCAGTGGTCATGGTGCTCAAGAAAGATGGGGAGTGGCGGATGTGTCCCGACTTCAGGGCCCTCAATAAGTTGACAGTCAAAGATAAATTTCCCATCCCGGTGGTTGATGATTTGCTGGATGAACTCAATGGGGCTCAATTCTTCACTAAGCTAGATCTTCACTCAGGCTACCACCAAATTCGCATGAAGGAAGTCGACATTCCCAAGACTGCTTTCAGAACTCATGAAGGCCATTATGAATTCCTGGTCATGCCATTTGGTCTTTGTAATGCCCCCTCTACTTTTCAGAGCCTTATGAACCACATTCTCAAACCATATCTTAGGAAATTTGTCCTTGTCTTCTTCGATGACATCCTCATCTATAGTTGCACTTGGGCCGCACATCTTCAGCATGTAGATCTACTCCTGCAACTGCTCCGCAAGCATAAATTATTTGTCAAGATGTCCAAGTGTTCATTTGGCATGGTAGAAGTAGAGTATTTGGGCCACATTGTGGGGCGTGATGGTGTCAAGGTGGACCCCAAAAAGATCCAGGCAATGCAGGAATGGCCTCAACCTAAGACCTTGAAGAGCTTGAGAGGAATTTTGGGTCTCATAGGCTATTATCGTAAATTTGTCCGCAACTATGGTCGCATAGCGAAGCCCCTCACCCAACTCCTAAAGAAAAATTCATTCTTCTGGAATGAGGAAGCACAACAGGGCTTTACAGCTCTAAAAAATGCCATGTGTTCCACTCCAGTCTTAGCACTACCTGACTTCACCAAATATTTTGTCATTGAATGTGATGCTTCAGGTACAGGTATTGGGGCGGTCTTAATGCAGGAAGGGTGACCGTTGGCCTTCACATGCCAACAACTAAGTGGGAGGAATCTAGGCCAATCTACCTACGAGAAGGAAATGATGGCCATCTTACATGCAGTCGAGACCTAGCGACCTTACTTATTGGGGCGACATTTCCAAATCCGCACAGATCATCACAGTCTTAAATATTTTTTGGAGCAACGCGTATCCTCCCCATAACAAAATAAATGGCTCGCCAAAATGTTGGGATATGATTATGAGATCATTTACAAGAAAGGGAAAGACAATAGTGTAGCAGATGCATTATCTCGCCAATTTTAGGAGGAAAGTACTCTGCTAGCAATTTCCCTCCCCATTCCAGAATGGATTGAAGAGGCTCGCAGGGAATGGTTTTCACACCCCGGGCTCTCCCAACTCATTTCTCAATTGCAGGTAGATCCAAATTCCACCAAGGGCTACTCGTGGCAGGATGATATTCTTCGCTACAAGGACATTCGGGCCTTCAGAAGACGTATGCTCGCACCAAAAGATCATTTTTTTGGACAGGCATGAAAAAGGGCATCCTTACTTTCATAGCAGAATGCGATGTATGTCAATGCCACAAAGGGGAAACCGTCAACACACCAGGCACATTACAACCATTGCCCATTCCAGCATCAATTTGGATGGAGGTTTCTATGGATTTTATTACAGGTCTTCCAAAGTCAGGGAACAAGTCAGTCATCATGGTGGTTGTGGACCGACTGTCGAAGAATGCTCATTTCTGCACCCTACCCCACCCGTTTACACCAACTTTGGTCGCTCAATCTTTCATGGATCAGATCTTCAAATTGCATGGCATGCCCACTTCTATTGTGTTCGACCGCGACCCGATCTTCACCAGTAATTTTTGGCAGGAACTCTTCAGGATACAAGGCACTCAACTAAAACTCAGTACTTCCTATCATCCGCAAACAGATGGTCAAACCGAAGCCATCAACAAATGTCTAGAAACCTACCTTAGGTGTTTCACTTCAGAAAAGCAACACCTTTGGGTACAGTGGTTACCTCTGGCTAAATGGTGGTATAACACCAACTATCATGCTACCACCAAAATGACTCCCTATGAAGCAGTATATGGTCAACTCTCGCCTTCACCTACTTCATATCTCAAGGGGTGCTCAAAAGTACAAGCAGTGGATCAACTCCTACAACATTGCGCAACCATGCTCGCCCATCTTTGAGAGAATCTTCATCAAGCTCAAAACCACATGAAGCAACAAGTAGACCAGCATCGCTCCGAGCGCCAATTTCAAGAAGGGGATCAGGTCTTTTTACGGCTACAACCATATAAGAAAACATCACTCAAAGACAAGGGGTGTCAGAAACTATCTCCCAAATTCTACGGACCATATCAAGTACTTCAGTGCATTGGAGAAGTGGCTTACAAGTTGGCCTTGCCACCTACTACAAAAATCCATCCATTTTTCCATGTCTCATGCCTCAAGAAAGTGATTGGGAACAATTACAGAATTCATACCAGTCTACCTGAATTGGACAAAGAAGGGTCCATCTGGCTTCAACCTGAACAGGTCCTAGACACACGAGACAAGCAACTGCACGGCCACATGATTAAGGAAGTCCTCGTCAAATGGAAAGACACCTCTCCGGAAGATGCAACTTGGGAACCAGCCACTATTCTTCAGCAGTTTCCGCGCTTCAGCCTTGAGGACAAGGCTAGTATTAAGGGGGAGGGCATGTTAGGGTCCCACCCTAACCCCCTTATTTATGTAATGGGATCACGTCATAGTCAAGAGTCAATAAAGCCCATATTAATAATTGTAAGTGGTTAATCCGCAATTAATGACAGAACCACAGTTAGTTGCAAATGGGCCGTAGTATTAGATAGATGGTATTAATAAAACCCACGGTATTGGTCCGTGGTATTGCATGTATGAGTCATATATAAAGGATAGAGACTCCCTACGAGGAGCATCGTGTCTTATTTTGTAATCGAGCTCTGCTCTATTGGAGGTTGCCCCCTCGAAGAGGCAAGTGAACATTACTCTCTGAATAATAAAATCATTTCTATTCTGTGTTCTGGGTATCTTTTCTTCGCATATTCTATATTTGGGTATCATTTTGCAGGTTAAGAGCATAACATAACCATTCTTACTGATGTAGGCTTCTTCTTTCCCTACAAGATTCTCATTTCTCCATCATCATCCAGGCACTCAATAGCCTTCTCATAGTAGTCTTCCTTGGTCCTATGAGTAAAACAACCAATCCATGCCAAAAAGTATACTATATGATCCCAAAGGAAACACATTTATATGTGCTTATGTAGACATACCATTCAACTCAAATGTGCAAGTTCTCACCCATTGATGAACTCTTTTCTTGGTCCTTATAGCCAACTCCACCAACCAAGACTTTGAATGCACTTCGTTACTCAAATGAAATTGATCCACCAAATTATGACTAATATAACTATAATTAGATCTAGGATCAATCAAAATGGAAACAACTCGATTGCAAATCTTACCTTCCATCCTAATAATGGATGCTTGATGATCCAACTTCTTGTTATCAAGTGTTGCATAAATTCAAGGAATGCTCTGACCAACATCCCCAACTATTTGTACCTCTTGAGCACTATAGATATGAAGCCTTCCACCCTAGTACAATGGATAGTCCTTCTTGCAATGATCCTTGCCACAAATCCAGCACTACAAAGGTTCTCTTTCACTACCTATATTTAACTACTCTATAGGCTGAGGTCCATGCCCCTTCTCAATTGCACTCAACTTCTTGTAAGGAGCCACGTTTTCTTTCTCACATGCATCCTAAGGTCTTCCTCACTTCTGAGTCCATTTTCCTTTAGCCTTCTCATTCCCTTTCCAATCATTCTTAGGCTCAGAATTGGGCTTCAACTGCTCATAAAAATGCTTCAATTTCCCGATGACTTCCTCCAATGCCAGAGGCTCATCCACTCAATATAATCCTTGAATGCTAAATTTCATCCACTCATGAACCTTTGGAATTTTTCATTCTCATCCTTGAGGTAAGGAACATACCTTAACAGCTCTAAAAACTTAGTCTTGTACTCTTAATCATTCATGGAACCCATCTTCAACTCATAGAATTCCTTGGCCTTTCTGCCATAATACCTCTCTGACAAGTACTTCTTCCTGGAGCATCTTTTAAATGCATGCCATCTCAACTCTTCTACATTGATGCTTATGACACGCTTCATATCTTCCCATCATATATTTTATTTTCCCTTAAGACTAAAGATAGTTATCATGCCTTTCATATTATCTGTATAATCATGCAATTTGAAGAAATTATTTATCCCAAGTAGCCATTCTTCTGCATCTTCTAGTTTCTTCATCTCTCCATCAAATTTAGGAGGCTTGGCTTTCTTGAACTCATCTGATAAGTACTTATTCTCACTCCTGCTATAAAGATGATGGCGATGATGACAATGATGTCTCTCTGGAATAGAACTAGAATAGAATCCATAAACACTACCTCTCCTATTAGGTGTATCCAACCATCTGCCACCTCTGACTGTGTCATCCTTGTCCAAGTTTTATCTTGATAGATACCTACTACCATATGCCCCATTAGCCATTTCCTCCTATCCATGACTAATCCTTAATTCTCCTTGTCTCTCAAAATCTAATAAGCTCCGAAGGATCAATGCATTAACCTTGGCTTGCTTTTCTTGAGCTTTGGAAAACCTTTCCTGTGTCTCAATCATTCTTTTATTATCTTCCTTGCAACCTCTAATTTATGCCTTCAAAATTCTCAATGTATCTACTATGTCAAGAGAATACTCTTCTCCTTGTTTCTCAACTGATCTATAAGGAGAGTCACATGAAATGCAATCCGCCATTCTACTTGTCATCTCTGATCTTCTTCTTCCTGCAAACAAGCCATGTTAGATAAACCAAATAGAAACATGTGCAAGCATACCTTAATGAAATTCATGGCAGGCTATCTCATCTGCAAAAATAAGTCAAAATTAGCACAATATACATGTATATACACATGATGATATCAACATGTCAACCTATCAACATCTCACATTATTTACGATAACAAAAATTGTAACACCGACTATATACATGACAACCATAGCCACTACAATACATGCATACGACTGACATGCATGCATAACAATCACATATAGTCCACCCAGTCCAAGTATTTCAACCTAGAAGCTCTGATGTAATAGCGCTGGTGAAAATTCCATGTAATAAAAGTTAATAAAGTAAAAAATAATAACCACAGTTGATGGGACACTTATTCCAAGCTGAATGTTGGGAAAGATGATCCGAACTTAAATAGGAATGCAACAAATTACAGATATAACAATAAATACAGAGATGCAGCAAAAATAACATTTCATTTCATTAATATCAGAATATTGAAATATGCTAACAAACATAATGGAAATAAACTAGATCGGGCGATGGTAGCTTATCTCTAAAAAGCGAGTGGTGGCTACATGCCTCTGAACTATGTTACAAGGAGGCTAAAGGGCATGTTTAGCCTATTTATTATTGAACAACAAGGGAAAACCCTAAACAACCAAAACCCTAACCCTAGGAGATCGAACGCCAAGAGTTTGTGGGCCCTGTTGGGGTTAGTTGGGCAGTCAACTTCCCGAGGTTGTAACTTGGTCATATTCTCTTTGTTTGGAATGTACAATACCTTGTTGGAAAGTGTTATAGACATTTTTGTGCCTTACATCATGAAGCATGAAATGTCAATAATCTAAGGGATCCAAAGTCCCTAAACATGTTGTTCTTACCCCTAGAGGAACAAGGTCAGCAAACCACAGCACTTCAGATCAGTTCTCCACCTGAAAACACTCAAAAATAAGCAATTTCAGGATCATGTCAACTGCTCCACTGAGCATCTGCGCTGAATGTCAACTGCTCCACTCTGTACCTGCGCTGAATGTCAAATCTAATGAAGGCTACCTGCGCTGGGCGAGATTGGCCAAGTGGCACAGTCATTCTGCAAGGTGTCAGGTGCCCAGGAAGCTTCTAAAATGACACTTGGATCAGCAAATTCGCCCTATGATGAGTAAGAGGTCCTTAAACTCCAAGTGGAAGCTAGGATCTCCAAGTGGACTCAAGAACTGGAGTATAACTGAAGAGGGAGAGGACACAAGTCAACTTCATGTCAGTCTCAAGCTGACTCATCCTTTCTCCAAATATCCTATATATAGAGCTCTCTCATGAGGTCTAAGGAGGCTGGAATTTTGTGAATGTAAGGAAGTGTTGTTGGTTTGTGTATAGAACTATTGGGTGATTGCTTTAAAGGAGGTGAAGAGGAGATTTCTTTCTGCTGGGAAGTGTTGCTGGATTGGGCCTCTTATGGTTGTAACACTCTTAGAACTTTACTTCTTCCATTAATAAAGCATTTGAGGTTCTTCTATATGCATGTATCTTAATGGTGTATTGATGCTTGTATATTTGATTTATTCTAATCCTTGAATCAATTATGGATGTATGCTTCTTGTAGTTTCCCTTTCTTGTGCTTTTGCAGGATCTTTGTGTAGCTGGGCCAGTGAAAGAGCAAGGAGCTGGGAGCAAGCGGCAAGGAGAGAAGACTGGATCAACACTAGCGAAAGACATCGGTTGGTGGATCTCTTTCTCCCCTATTTACTTTCATAAAGAAGAAATCTTAGATAGCTTTACTTTCAGTTGTTGCTGAGGTACTATCACCCTTAGAGTGGGATAGGGTCATTCCGTGTCGGATACTTTTCCCTACAACAAATTGGCGACTCCGCTGGGGATCGTATCTTGTTGGTTGTTTGTGTTTTTGCTATTCATTTCATAAACAAAGGGAGTACCGAATCGAACTGTGTTTGAATCATTCAAATACAAAGTAGAGGGCAGCTACTCTAGCTCAGTTTCTGGGCAAGTTTATGATTTGAAGAGCTGATCCACAAGGACTCTAATAAGCTCTTAGTGATAGCTTTTCATCCTCCTTGTCATCCCTTAGTGTGTCCTTGACTGATAGCTTCTGATTTGAGCAAAAACTGTGAATTTTTTAGCAATCTGTGACCCAGAAACCACCAGAAACGCAAGTCTCGTTCTTCAGTGCAGGCTGTACAAAGGCAGTCTGCATTTCAGCGCAGGTAGCCCCTTCGGGAACTGCACTGAATGTCAATCTGACAGTCCTTTACCTGCGCTGAACCAGTGGTACACTGTGCTACTGGGGTTTCCTGCTGTTTCTTGCCTTGTTTTCACTCTTGTTTTTGCTGTTTGTTACCAGTCAGTGGGCCTATCTGAAACCAACTTTCCTTGTCACTATTCCGCCTCAGTTGTATAAATAAACTGTGTTTGTTCTTTGTGTATTTCTTATGCATTTACAGTTTCCCATAACGAAAGTGAACTAGTCTTGCTGTGACCGCTTAGATCTAGACCTGTGATAAAGTGTCGTTTTGATCTTAAGAGTTAGTTTATTTGTTGTTCATAGCTGATTGAGCTTTTGTTTTCGTCATTTGGTTTGAAATTATATATTTCTAGTGTCGAAACAAGTAAATCTTAAGGTGTCTTTTGATTTTGGACAAGCTTGTTTGCTTTCACTTGAAATTGAATTCAAAATTATACAACAGCTTTCTTTTTTGCATTTCACCAACATTAAGAAAGAGAAAAGAAATACTTGCATTGTGCATGTGCATTATGACAGCTTGCATGTCGATTTAGGAAAAAATGCATTAGTGTGTGCTCTATGATCTGTGTGAAAAGGTGTTATCTTTCTTTTCCCTCAGTAGTTAAGGTTTTCAAAGTTGAAAGATTGAAAAGCTTGCTTATCATCTTAGACTGCATTTAGGAGTGTTACTATACATCTCGTGGTGATCCATAAAGGCAAACTGCTAAACAAGATCAACCTTAAAATAAATTGAATTTACATAACAACGCATTGAAACATAATGCAAACATCTAGAGGTCTAAGCTAGAGACGTGTTCCGGCGTCGTTAAACGTGATATCTTAGCGTTGAGTGGTTGGGTGATTCCTCCACGGTGAAGCGATAAGTATCAATACGGACTTGTGCTCCCACGTACCGTCGCGTATATATTGGGAGACCCCTATAGGAATAAAGCCTTTATCCAATAGGAAACCGTGTCGGCCGCCCTACTGATCGCAATGCAGTGAACACAGCATTCACGAAGATCGACCACTTGTACCGTAAAACGTATTCTGTGGTTTTGCGAAAAGTTTGGCACACCCTCTGCCTAGAACTCCAGAGCAGTTTCTTTTGGCCTTTTTCAAACTCTATAACTAAAAAAGTCCAACCGAGCATTTGTCACTTCGGGCTCGTTAATACATCGAAGGAGACTAGAGTCATCTTTAGCTTTTTCTCGACTCTTAAAAAGTGAAAAAACAAGTTGTGTCTAAGCGTCGTTATAAAATTTATTTTAAACGGAACATAATCACCTCCTATTCCCGCGTTGATCTTAAGTTGAGAACATGGAACGCCCCAACCAAGGAACTCCACATGATGGAAATCCTAGTCCATTCTCCTCTTGGGGAGAAGTCGGTGTGCCCCACATGGCCACATTGTCGCTTCCAGGATTGACAATTGGCCTGCCTGTTTGGCTTTTCTCAACTAATGTAGTTCAGACCACCATGGTTCCTGAACAGTCGAGTCAACAGTTAGATCAGTCTAGAGCTGCCCACCAGCCTTCTACTTCTTATAACTCTTCCTCTAATCCTCCATCTTCGCAAGGTGGGGCTGGCAAAAGCCAAGCTCCCATGGAGAAGAAGGAAAAGAAGAAGAAAGAGAAGAAGAAGAAGGAGCCTAAGGCGACTGGGGGCAAGCAAAAAACATCTGACAAAAACCCACACACAGCACAGACCGGGCCTAAATCGCCATGTGTCATATGTAAAGGAGACCACTTCCATAGAGATTGTCCCTGTATTCCCCGGATACTAAGGGATTGGTCACCTCGTTTGCACAATTCGGGAGCATCAACCTATGATAACCATGTTGATTGCGTACCGTCAACCAGCGAAAGTGAAGGTTCAAGACAAAGAGGGGGAGTAAGATCCCCCTGCAGACTGTGTGAAGGCGGTCACGCCATCCACCGTTGTCCCTTCTTAGACGAAGCAAAGAGAGTTTTGGAAGATCATCCGGTTTCACCAGCAATACTTCCTCCTGGATACAAAAAACTCGTGCCGAGTCCTTCGTTGGTTGAAAATACAGCTGGCCTGCTCAAGTGGTCAGCTGAAGCGTCGGTCATTGAAAATGAACCTACTGAATCCAGACCAGACGAAAGTCTAAAGGTCGATACGGCAGTTGACCCGGTTCTTCCTTCAGAGGTTTCATCCTCAAATGACACCGTCACTGAAGATTCATCTTCAAATGACACCCTCACTGAAGAGAATAAGGATGACACCATCCAGATTCTTTTCATCAACACAGATTCTAATGAGCATCAGGGCAATGCGCCCATTCCTTTATCGCAGGAAGGAACATCGTCAGGATCGTATCCGGCCGTGTATTCGGTCCCACCACCAAGCAACCTGGTTGTGTCCTTTGATTGGAACCAACTAGGTAGACCCCGGTTACCAGCCAGTATACCATTCAGAATCATAGTCCAAATCTACAGAATGGTAATGGCTGGAACTATCATTGATGAAGGGGCATCTGTGAGTATCCTTTCCTCTATTGCTTGGAAAGCACTGGGTTCCCCGGAGCTTTTGCCTGAGATAAGAAATCTCTCGGGTTTTGATAAAGGAACCAGTCGACCGTTAGGGATCCTCCCCAATGTGCCTGTTACATTGAAAGGGAAGACCGTTCAAATGAACGTGATGGTCGTTCAAGGACCCTTGGATTATAACCTACTCCTTGGACGAGACTATATATATTGCATGGGAGCTATAGTCTCCTCACTCTTTAGAGTAATGTGTTTTCCACACGAAGGAAGAATGGTCAAGCTCGTAGACCAACTTTCATTTCCGGGATCACGCATCGCAAATAGTCAAATACCAACCCTCAATGGTCTTTTCACCCGAGAAATGTCTCCACCCCCAGTCCTCCTTCCCGATGAATACGAGTGATTCGGAAATATGGGACTGGAACCGAGGGGGCATGCATCATGGTCTGCTTCGGGCAGAGGAAACCTTGGGTATAAAGTAGAATTTCCGCGGAAGAATATGACTAGTCCGTACCCCGTCCGAAAGAAGGAAGAGGGGTTGTTCTGGAACAGGATTCTTTTGTCAAAGTTATGTGTTTGATGATTTTAGTCATTCACCTTTGTCTAAACAGGTAGGCTACCAAAGAAAGAGATTCTTTTGCGGCAGCAAATTGTAACCATCTTTGGGTAAAAGGCAAGCCTCACCCATTAAAACTTATGTTTTAGAGGATAAGTAGGGGCAGCCTCCAAAGAAAGAGATTCCTTTGCTGCAACAAATAGTAACCATCGTTGAGTAACCTAATGATAGACATCGCCAGAAAAAGAGTTTCATTTGCGGCAGCAAATAAAACCATTTTTTGGATAACCTGAAAGTGGCAAGCCTCACCCATCAAAACAAATGTTTTGAAGGATAAGTAGGGGCAGCCTTGAAATTGTACCTTATACCTGGGGGCATGCAAACCTTTTGGAGTGTAAGCAAAGAGCGGTCATTGATCGTTTCCTAACTTACATAAAGAAAGGATGTGGGGCAAAGGTCAAAATTTGCCAAAGAGCATAGCTTATGTGAGGTGCAAGCTCTATAAAAATTGGAATCTTGCAGGAGACATTTCTTATCCTGTGACTGGTATATCGAGCAGTTTTAGCATAAATTTCATGCTCGTTAAAAAATAAACGCAAGATCCGAGCAATTTTAACGCGGTCTTCATGCTCGTTAAAAAATAAATAAAAGCAGTGAGCAATGTTTCCTCCAGAGTTTAAGCTCATTTTTATCTAAAAAAAAGAACCTATCCCGGTAAATAACCTTTGTGATCGTAATTTTATCAGCCATAGAAAGCCTTGGTCGTGTTTGCACCCGCCACCTCCACCGTCATTTGGCCGATCGTTCATCTCCATATGATTGTTTACCCATTTTAAGGAACAGCTGCGAAGAGTGATTTCACCTAGCCATCCTTGTGACACTGCCGTGATTGGAAAATTCCAACCTGTACCTGGAATCAGTTGCTATCCCTGTTTATCACTCGTTCCTCAAAAGACGAGTCTTCTTTGAGCTCTTTTCATCTGACTCGTAAAATATGAAAAGTTTGCCGAGTTTTGGCCTTCCAGCTCGTTAAAAGGACCGAAAGAGCTATCCCTCCTCTAGATTTTAATCTTTTTGGACCTGAGGGATTATTGCACAAAAAGGTCGAGCACTTGTTTTGATCGGCTCGTTAAAAGTACCGAACACTCATCCCTTCTGTATTGTTTTATACTTTTTCAGACTTAAGGGATTAGATGACGAAAAAGGAATTTTGGAGTTAACTTTCTGTACCTTTTCAGACTCTCTAAAATTGAAAAGGACCGAGTTTTCCTTGTCGTTAGACTCGTTAAAATGATTAAATAGCGACAAACTTGTCTTTAGACGAGAACGAGTTTCCCTATCGCTAGGCTCGTTAAAACATAGCGATGGGCTTGCCCGAAGGGCAGGTTATAGAACAAGCATATGTTATCCTCCTCAAGCTTGACAAAAATAAAGAGGTATTGGTCAGAAATGACTGGGGAAAAATTGGGAGAACCTCAAAGCTTTAATGGTAGCAAGTCGCTCTTGAACATGACACTTTTCCTCCGTACCACATCGGGTTGGGTTGTTTTCATTCACCGGTCTCATCACCATGGTCCTCGCCAAACCATCCACATTTGGGGTAATGCTACCTGTTAGTGTCAGTCTTTCCAGCCTTCCTACAGTGATCAAATATGATCTTACAAAGTGATTTTGAAGTGTCAAGGTCAAATTTTGTCATTTCAAAGAGTTTTCAAGCAAAATTTGGTCACTAAGCATTAGGTCTAGGGTTTGCCCAAATGTCAGTCTATGTCATCATTCAGCTGAGTGTATCATCATTCAGAGGGTTTTCATCATCATGTCAGTATCTAATGGGTCATTTTACATCTTGTTCATGCTTCAGTTGTGCCCAGGCAAGGTCATTTCCCTCTCCTAGGGTTTTGAAAGCAATTTCTCTTGGGCGGTCAAATCACCGGCAAAACTTGTTTTCAGATGTTCATACACCTTCCCCTACCCTTCACCTACCTTATCAAACACTTCCCAACACTCAGATCCCCCAAATTCCTCATTTTTGCACAAACCCTAGTTTCTAGCTACAACCTGGCAATTTTCTAGGTTTGACCTGTGTTTTGCCCTTTTCGACCCCTTCCCCTCACTCAATCTCTGAGATTCCACTTTCCCCTGCTTCCTAACATCCCTCCCTACTCCCAAAAATTTCCCCAAGAATTTAGAAGCCCTCTATCCCCTTCATTTCGCTCCATTTCGACAAAATCCCTTGTTTCACACATCGGGACAAGTTTCACTCAAAAGCTGTTTCTGAGCAATCAAAGATGAATTTTGCAAAACTGAGAGAGGTTTTTGTCCACAACATGCCAAGGAAGAAAAACCTCTTTCACTTTTTACACAGGTGTCATGGTTTGAGATAAATGTCAAAAATACCGGCGAGAACGAAGGTGCTCCAAGGACGGTTGGCCAAAGCATAAAAACGAAGGAAAACGCTCGATCCACTCCAAATTTTGGCCAAAGCCTCTTTGACTGAGCATGGTACTTGATTGGGGACTCCTAGCCCAAATTTCAAGAAATTTGAAGAAAATTTTGTCATTTGTGAATTTTTTGTGCAATTTACAGGTTTAGGCCATTGGAATGGTCTCACCCCGGGTGAGACCATTTTGGAGGACTGCTCGGAATTTTGAAAAATTGGCATTTTTGGAAAGGGCATGCAAAGAGAAAAATTACCAATACTTGGGAGAAGCCTAATTTTGAGATTTGAGCCTCCAAAAGCTCAAAATACATCAAAAAAATGACTTTCTGCCCACTTTTTGAGTTGCAGAAAGTGACCTTGGGAGAAATGGTTTTTGAGGGGGCAAAACAACTCCAAATTCAGAAATTCCACTTGGGATGGAAAGTAGACAGACCAATCTTTCCAATGAGCCATCTTGCACCTGATTTGGATCAGTGGAACCCACTCAAAAGTAGCTTCAAAGGGGCGCGACCATTTGAACAGGGGGCGCGACCATTCGAGCCAGCTTTACCAGAATTGACCTTTTTTGTCAAAAAACACTGTTTTGACTATGGTTGACCATTTTTACTTGTAGATGATGGATAAATGTAATATTTTCATGGCACTTTGATAGATTTTATCTCTCTTTACCCTTCTAGAAGCTTCCATGATGTAAAAAGTGAATAATTAATGCATGAATCAGTTAGCTAAGTAATAGAGGCAAGTTGTTGGACTGCCTATTATCTAGTGCTTGATTTAGAATTAGTTCAAACTGCCCCTAGGAAGCTGAGCTCGACCCCTAGAGGTGGGGAAAGGAGTTAGATGGTGTAGATGGTCTATATTATGCTCTCTCCTTCTCATTTTCATGGTTGGACTCTTGTGTAAGGAAGCTTTATTGTATATTGTGCATCTATTTCTGCAATTGAAGGCAAGGAAAGCCAGGGTTTTACAGACATCTTTGAGGATTCTTGTGGATCTGATTGTTGATGGTGTGTTCTCTACATGTTCTTGTAAGTTTGTTTATGTGTTTCACATCTCTCTTATGCTTCTAAATTGGACAGATGAAGTGGTAAAGTTTGAACTCATGTTTTGACATGCTCAGCTTTTTAGTTTGTTCAATTTTAATGTTTTCTACTGTCTAGAGAGGATTCGAATTGTGTGTTTGCCCTCTTTAGCTTCTCCTCTATCATCTCTGATCATCCATCTCAGATTAAGACATCAGCACTCATTCCTACCTTTCCCCTTAGATACCCCTGTGAAAACTGTGCTCAATCCCCGCACTTTGAATTGCACTTACACCAATTGCCACCAAAACCCCCACAAATCATCAAATCAAACCCCTTATCAATTTACTAGCCTAAAATCTTTATTCTTAATTGGTCAGCCTAATCCTATTGAAAGATCTATCAAATCTGACCCGAGAGAGCCTTCTCATACCTCGTAGGGCTAGCTACGAGGTGAAATGGTTTGATGTAGCCTTGAGAGTTTGTCTATCTCAGCCTAGGTGAATTCCAAGCGCTAACACTACCGATCCATCGCATCAGTGTCATTATATGTTCAAGAGATGTCGTTCAGAAAGAGTCAACCGTGTCCCATCCACTTCCATACATTATCCTTCATCCATTCATGGTCGCCACCCTGAGTCATATGTCATAGTTTGTTTTCACCTCCACTAAAATCATTAGCTCCGTTCCGTGTCATTGATGTGGAATTCATTAAGGCCCTCCTTTGACGGATCGCTTCTTGTCGACTTCGGCTCATTATCCAAGAAGTTGATCTAGGAACAACCCCTTCAGTACTTTGAAGCTTGCACGCCTCAATGGCAAGTTTCTCACTTCTGGCGACAGGTATACATCAATGACCTTCGACCAGAAGATTTTGCGTGATGTTCGACGCCAAGTCCTTTATTCACACCACGTGAATTGTACTGCAGTACCTTGAGGGTCATTGTCATTATTGGTGATTCCTCTCGCACTTGTTAACGGTTTACATTATTGACCGGTAATCAAGCGATGTCTTTCCATGTTCGACTTCAGCGCAATTCTCACATGGATCGACTTGTACTTAGAGTGAAGATCGAATGAGTTTGAAGACCCCGGATCTAGTTTCATCCATCCGGGCTACGATATACATTCGGGATATAAAGACATTTGTTATGTACATCATTGCAGCAGATGATCATCCTACTCAAAGGATGATAATTTTAGCAGAGAATTATCAGTCTACCATCAGACGATCGTCTATTCTATGTACCAAAATGTATTTATAAAGCTGAGCATGGGAATGCCCGCCTCAGCTAGATCATGAAAGCAGAATGAAAAATAATGTATTGTATTGTATTTTATTACAGGGCACCTCTCAGCGATTGAATGAACTTCGGATCCTCTTGATAAAGCATTTCACCCGATAAACGACCTCATACTTTAGGGGGCAACTGTTATAGACATTTTTGTGCCTTACAGCATGAAGCATGAAATGTCAATAATCTAAGGGATCCAAAGTCCCTAAACATGTTGTTCTTACCCCTAGAGGAACAAGGTCAGCAAACCACAACACTTCAGATCAGTTCTCCACCTGAAAACACTCAAAAACAAGCAATTTCAAGATCATGTCAACTGCTCCACTGAGCATCTGCGCTGAATGTCAACTGCTCCACTCTGTACCTGCGCTGAATGTCAAATCTAATGAAGGCCACCTGCGCTGGGCGAGATTGGCCAAGTGGCACAGTCATTCTGCAAGGTGTCAGGTGCCCAGGAAGCTTCTAAAATGACACTTGGATCAGCAAATTCGCCCTGTGATGAGTAAGAGGTCCTTAAACTCCAAGTGGAAGCTAGGATCTCCAAGTGGACTCAAGAACTGGAGTATAACTGAAGAGGGAGAGGACACAAGTCAACTTCATGTCAGTCTCAAGCTGACTCATCCTTTCTCCAAATATCCTATATATAGAGCTCTCTCATGAGGTCTAAGGAGGCTGGAATTTTGTGAATGTAAGGAAGTGTTGTTGGTTTGTGTATAGAACTATTGGGTGATTGCTTTGAAGGAGGTGAAGAGGAGATTTCTTTTTGCTGGGAAGTGTTGCTGGATTGGGCCTCTTATGGTTGTAACACTCTTAGAACTTTACTTCTTCCATTAATAAAGCATTTGAGGTTCTTCTATATGCATGTATCTTAATGGTGTATTGATGCTTGTATATTTGATTTATTCTAATCCTTGAATCAATTATGGATGTATGCTTCTTGTAGTTTCTCTTTCTTGTGCTTTTGCAGGATCTTTGTGTAGCTAGGCCAGTGAAAGAGCAAGGAG
Source organism: Pinus tabuliformis (assembly GCA_031772625.1). NCBI lineage: Eukaryota > Viridiplantae > Streptophyta > Pinopsida > Pinales > Pinaceae > Pinus > Pinus tabuliformis. Next base: position 1,811,571,328 of record CM062818.1, read on the forward strand.
CTGGGAGCAAGCGGCAAGGAGAGAAGACTGGATCAACACTAGCGAAAGACATCGGTTGGTGGATCTCTTTCTCCCCTATTTACTTTCATAAAGAAGAAATCTTAGATAGCTTTACTTTCAGTTGTTGCTGAGGTACTATCACCCTTAGAGTGGGATAGGGTCATTCCGTGTCGGATACTTTTCCCTACAACAGAAAGGTCTCTCCACATACTATATGATTTGAGATAGGACCTTTCTTATGGTCATGGGCCTATTGTGTACCTCAAAAAAATGTCATTTAGGGGGTCAAAACTGCTTCGAAAGTTCAGGACCCGAAAAACTGCTAAAAATAGTAAATGTTGAAATAAACAAGGAAACAAATGAAACTGACTGGAGGTCTAGGTGAAATAGGTGGGTAGCCACCAATATCCACCTAGATCATTCCTCTCTCAGGAAGCAATGGTCCTCATTGCATGCAGAGCCTCCATGAGGTGAGGAAATTTCTGTTGAACCTAGTCCCTGGTGAACCATTTGTTGTGGTGAAGGAGTTGGCCTGCTTTGAAAAATCAATATAGATGGATCATCTGTTGGAAAGTGTTCTTGATTTGTGTAACCATGATCTGATCATTTTTGGCCTCCTCCATGCAGTATGGGTTCATATCTCTTGGTGTGATTTGTTCTACAATGTCGGATGTGTCCAATAATGGTGGAAAGTATGGTTGAAGACGGTCTACATTGAACATTGGGTGCATACCAAGGAATGGTGGAATGTTGGGCTCGAAAGAATTGTCCCCCGTAACCGTGGTGATGGTGTATGGTCTATATCGGAGCAGGTGAATCTTGCGGTGGGGTCCAGTGAGGCACTCCTTCTGCAAATGTAGCCTAACTTTGTCACCCACCTGGAACTTGTGCAGAACCCGCTGTTGATCATGGTGTTGCTTATACTTAGCATTAGCTTTGTCCAATATATCATGGACCTACTAGAAGATGTGTTGAATGCTCTCAATGAATCTGTTAGCCCTGTCGGCTTTCGACTCAACATGAGCCTAATCTACCTAAGTAGCTGCAAATGGTATGGCCACATCAATGGGATATAATGGTTGAAATCCCAACCCTACCTGAGAGTGACTGTGGCCTATTGAGCTGTGGAGAGATCTGTTATAGCTTTGTTTTACATAGGGGAGTATTTCATCCCTTATGCATGGATGCTTTGAGTTTTACATGTGAAGAATGTGTACGATCATCCTGTTGGTGGCCTTTGTTTGGCCATCAGTTTGGGGATGGAAGGTCGTGGACTTAGTAAGTTTGGTATCCATAGACTTGACCAAAATGCACTTTGGAATTTTATTTCCCAATCTGGGACAATTGACTGTGGGATCCCAAAGTGTACCCACACTCGCTAAAGAAGAGTTTAGCAGTGGCCTGTGCTATGATACTCTTCTTGCAGGGCACCATAATGGCCATCTTAGAGAATCTGTCGATGACCACGAAAACCCAGTCATTGTCGTTCTTATAATAAGGAAGGCTCGACATGTAATCCATGGATATGGATTCCCAAGGTCAACTAGGAGTAGGAATAGGAGTATATAGGCTTTCTTCTTGATGGTTGGTTTGGAAATGGCATAGGAAGTGTAGGATTTAAAGTACCTCCCAACGTCCTGATGAAGGTTTGGCCAATAAAACTTCTTCTACAGTACTGCCATTGTTTTCTCTACTCAGAAATGTCCAACTGCCCAACTGTAGTGTGCCTCCCAAATCATCTTGGCACGCTCACTTGAAGGAACACATATGTAGCCTAGGTGGCATAACAGTGCATCCTAGAGGTGAAAATTTGGAACTTTCTTACCTTCCAAGAGTGTCTAGTATGTGTTGTCGAATTTTGGATCACTCTTGTAAACATGCGTCCACCCCAAAGTCTCATACCCACAGAAGTCAAGCACAGTGATCAGCACCATGAGTTGTGGTTAGCTGAGGAAGTCTACAAGATTATTGATGGTGCCCCTCTTGTACTTAATGTTCAAATGGAATTGTTGTAGGCATGTGGACAATTTCTGATGGTGGTCATTTTGCAACATCCCTTGTGTCAATGTGAACTACAGGGGTCAATGGTCTATGTGGATGACCGTTTCCTTCCCCATAATGTAATTCTTCCATTGACGGCAGGCCTACATAATGGAATAAATTTCTTTGTCGTAAGTGGGATACTTTCAGACTTTGTCTGAAAGTGTCTCACTATGGTAAGCCACTAGATGCCCTTGCTAAGTAAGAACTACACCAATAGCATAATCAGAGGCATCTGTCTCAATCTCAAATGGTTGTTGCAGGTCTAGTAATGTGAGAAATGGCTCATATCAGAGGTGATGCTTCAACTTGGCAAACACCTTCTGTTGGGTTTCAGACCAAAAAAACTTTGTTTTCACTCCACCCTTGGTGACTTGACTTAACAACCAAGTGATATGAGAGAACCCCAACATGGACCTGCAATAGAAATTAGCAAGACCCAGAAAGCTATGGAGCTCTGTCAGAGTAGTTGAGGCTGTCTAATCCCAAATGAATTCTATCTTGGCGAGGTCCACATGCACACCCTGCTCATCAATGATGTAGCCTAGATATTGAACCTGGGTCATGGAAAAAGTGCATTTCTCCAAATTGGCACACAGCTTGTGTTGTCATAGGGTTTGAAGGACCTGTCGAATATGGTGGAGGTTCTCTTCCCAACTTTGCTAAAGATCAAGATGTCATCTAAATACACCACCATGAATGCATTGGTGAAGAGTCAAAATATGTCATCCATCAATCTCATGAAGGTTATGGGGGCATACGTCAACCCAAAAGGCATGACCAACCATTTGAAAAGGTCGTCCCTAGATTTGAAGGCAAACTTCCACACATCAGAGGGTTCGATAGGAGCCTGGTGATAACCGGACTTCAAGTCAATCTTACTGAAATATTTGGCCCAATTGAGATGGTCTAGAAGGTCATCAATCCATGGGATTGGATACCTATTTTCGACAGTGATCTTTTTCAGTGTCCGATAGTTAATATAGAGTCTCCAAGTCCTGTCCTTCTTCTGTACCAAAACAATTAGTCTCCCATAGGGTGATGAGCTTGGCTTTAAGTGCCCTTTCTACAAAAACTCCTGAATCTGCCTCTTGATCTCATCATTCTCCAGAATAGAGCATCAATACATCACTCAATTGGGTAGCAGTGCACCCGGGATTTGATCAATGGAGTGCTTGAACTAACAATGCAGAGGTACCCATGTAGGTGAGGCGAAAATGTCCTTGTCCTCCATGACCTTGTCCATCTGTTTCTGCTGCACGAAGGAGCCGTGTCTGGAAGTCTTGGTCACAACCTTCTTTTTTCCTTGAGGGCGAATCATAAGGAAAAAACATTTCCTAGTTTGGGGAATGGCATTACTACATTTCTTTGCAGTGATCAAAGAGATTGCAGTAGGCGGGGCTACCTCCCATGTCCTATACAACTTATTTCCCAAAGTAATAATCACAGTGCAATGTCGAGACTAATATACAACATGTCGCTTCCATAAGTATGGTTTTCCTAATAATATATCAAAAACATCAAGAGGAGAAACATCACACAATACCTCATCCAAGAAGGGCTTGATGCTGTAGGGAAGGCGAGACTGTTGGCTAAGACAGAGATCTCGTCCTTGAAGAAGCCATCCATTGGTGTACGGCTATGGATGTGCTATTGTTGGTAGGCCTAGTTTCTTCATGACCTCTACTGAAATTAGGCTTTTTTGGCTCCCGCTGTCGATAATGAACTTTAGTGGAGAACCCTTCACCCACATATGTGAGTGGAAGAGGAATTCCCCCTCCTTTGGATCTTCAATCTCATTCTTATGGATCTTGGTCGTGGCCATAGTGGCACTAAGCTCTACGTCAATGATGTACTTTCCTTTGTCATTCCCCTTGTCGGGTTCTGACTTAGAGTTGGAGCATGCGTCTGATTTGGAAGCCTTTAGCTCAATCACCAGTGACGGCTTGGCCCGACACTCACTTGTGTTGTGATTGGAGCTCTTATGGAACTCACACCATTTTCCCATGTCCTTCTTTGTCTTTGGGTTGTTGTTCTTTTCTTGCGGCTTTAGTGGGTTGTCCTAGGTCAGCCTATCTTGGCTTTGGCCTTTGCTCTGTGCTTTGGGGGCACCTTTTCCTTGCTTTGGATTCTCATATCCAAAGTCTCACTTATTTTGTTTAAAATTATACTCAATATTAATAGTGTATTGGTATGTCCTGCTGAGCGAGGAGATGTCAAGGAACTCCATCTCATTTTGGATGTAGTTGTGCAGGCAGTCGTGGTACTTGAGTGCCAAATGTCGATCAGGATCCTTGATACCCTGTGGATTAGGTAAATCTCCTATACGGACAAAGGTGATCCCTCTAGCCGAAGAGTGGGTCTAGCCGCAAATAGAACAACCTAATGAAAACTTCCTTAAACTACAATCGAATAAGAGGGCCTACATCTTAGAACACTAATCCACTTGATGATGACCTTGCTCCTTTGCTCCAACTTCTTTTTCATTCTTCTTCTTCAAATACCTGAAAAACATGCACAAGGGACAACAACAAACATAATAGCATACAATCACATTCAATTTACTTAAAAAGTCAAGGAATCTTAAGCCATCAAATGTAATATGACACACAATGTAGGAAATAAATCATTAGTTGTATTGATATAAAGCTCAGAAAGAGATACAACCAAAAACTTGACATTGTAGGTCTCCTCTGACGTATCTGAGTTCCAACACCACTTCTAGCATCTCATGGTTAGCTTCAAACATGGAAGTTTAAGGCTTCTTCCCTTTAGTTCCAAACCAAACCAAACACACTATTCTACCTTTACACGTATAAGCTAGAAGGCCAAAATCTATAGATATCTTGCTGGTTATTCAAGCTCCAAAAAGACTAGTTCAGCTTGGAAAAGGAGGATTTTATATAGCTTTTATGGAGGGGAGATGGTTCCTCTTATGATGGGAGCAGGTTTATCTCTTTGGTTTGTTCCATATTTATAGGGGAAAGTATCCCAAACAGATTCCCTCGGCTTTATCTAGCCCAACCATTTACTAGAATTCCGTTCATGAAGCTTCTAAAGCTGGACGCTTCGACTCCATTTTTAAAAACTTTCCAAAAGAGGATTGGCGCGAGTGAGGAAAGGCTCACTTGCACCGTTCAGTGCTAGGTCTAGTTTCAAACTCTGCAAATTAGCGCGAGGAAGGAATTGATCACTAGCATCGGTCTTGAAAACTGGGATTGAAGGAAGATTCTTGGGAAATGATGCAAGAGGGGAATGTTCTGCTCATGAATAGGGATGTAAAGGCATGCTCTTCATGATGGGAAAGCATATAGATTTCACTGTAGAGGTCCTCTAGGATCGAGAAATTGGGAGTATAGGAATAGCGAAAAAATGTTGTGTAACATACCCAATTTTGTGCAGAGAGTATGGAAAACATTTGTGAACTCTGACACATCTTGGTCCCTTCCCTGTCGTAGTGTGGTTCACTTTATGTATTTATCTTCATAGCTCCAAACAAGGTAATATTATTCCTTGATGGCGTCTCGGAAATAATCCCAATTGGGTGTGGTTGAAAATAGTGAGGGTTCCCTCTCATCCTTTTGTTCACAATATGTTTCCCACCATTACTTGACATGTGGGGCGACTTTGAGAAGTGAAAAAGTAATATTTTCCCGATTGGAAAAGTCATGAACTGACAAATATCCTTCCAACACATTCGACCATTTATCTACGGCTTTTGCACCTATCTAACCCTCAAATATGGGAATATCAAAGTTAACTTGTACCTTAAAAGGTGTGGCGCCTCCATAGTGGTTGTTGCATTAAGATGTGTTGCCTGTGGGTAGTTGTTGAATTATCTAGGTAAAATTATCCATCATTGCGTTCCTCTGTCGCTCAAGGGATTCCTCGAGCAATATTTTGATAGGACCTCCTACCCCCTCGTATTTATTTTCTTTTTCTAAATGAGTTCATCGGGGTTTGTAAGGCTGGTCTTGCAAAGGTTCAACCAGATTGATCCCTAATTCTTTATACCGTAACCTCATTGGGGACAAGCAAAGAAAAATAGAGAAAGAGAAGACTGCTCTGATACCACTGATCCAAACTTAAAAATGAACGCAACAAATTACAAATATAACCATAAATACAGAGTTGTAGCAGAAATAACACTTCATTTCATTAATGTCAGAATACTGAAATATGCTTACAAACATAATGGAAATAAACTAGCTCGGGCGATGGTGGCTTATCTCTGAGAAGAGATGTAGTAGCTACATGCCTCTAAATTATGTTACAATGAGGCTGAAGGGCTTATATATTATTGAACAACAAGGGAAAACCCTAAACAACCAAAACCCTAACCCCAGGAGATGGAACACCACGAGTTTGTGGGCCCTGTTGGGGTTACTTGGGTAGCCAACTTCCCGGGGTCGTAAATTGGTCATATTATCTCTGTTTGGCACATACCATACCCTTTTGGAAAGGTCTCTTTGAGTAATATAAGAATTTTGGAACGTGCTTACCTATGGCTATGGGCCTGCTGCAGCCCTCAAAAAAACGTTGTTTAGGGGGTCAAAACTGCTCTGGAAGTTAAGGACTCGAAAACTACTAAAATAGTAAATGCTGAAATAAGCAAGGAAACAGATGAAAATGACTAGAGGTCTAGGCGGAATAGGTGGGTGGCCACCAATATCCACCTGGATCAAAAGACATCCTAGTGTGGGTGTTCATTTGGTTTATTATGTCTAAGGAAATTGGCAAAGGCAATGTTATGCTAGGCTAAACCAACAATCCCCACACTATGCAAATAAAACTGCATGTCACTGGTCCCAGACCTTAATCACCTGATCCATGGTGAAAACCTTCTCAAATAAAGGTTTAAGGCCCTTAATTAAATCTCATGCAAACTTTTATTTGACTATTCAATAGTCTAAACCTTCATTAAAATTTCCAGCAGAAAACATGTTTTAAGTTAGAAACTCCCGAACTCTACATGCCAACTCATCATTTATCGCAATCGTGGAGATTCAAGGGACTCTTAAGAATATGGCATTCATAACTCCCGATTTGTGATATATGATTTCTCTACCTTTATCACATTTAGACTTCACCGTTGATTTCATTCCTTCAGATCAACAACTGTCGCGTCGTATCACCACTTAAACCCATTCATCCACTGGAACTTAAATCGCGTTGATAAACTTATCGGGTCCACTCAGGACAAGCCTTTATCAGCTTCAATCTCTGCCATTTATTTCACCCTTCAATCCGACGGTTGATGATACACCCGAGCATCGCACATCGCAAATCGCATTTTCTTATGGCCAAGGTTCCTCCACTCATGAAATATTGTGATGCGAAACTAATCGGCAATCCTCCACCGTTGATAAAAACCTATTTGGTCCAATGGTTAACAACAATATTGGCTAGTCACTTGCATGAGGATTACCTGTCTGATACAGAGGTTTCCTCTCTCGTCCAACATGCTACGTGTCGACTGCTAAATGGAATCGGGTGACTACCCCGAATTACCACTTACCACTTTTCTCCACCCGATAAACAGCTTCCGCTTATAAAACCGCCTTCTTCCTTGACTATTGCATGAGTTGATTAGCATGTGATGACCGTTAGATATAAGAGGCCATCAAATCTACGGCTTGCGGGACTTCAACTAGCACACGATTTAAAATGGCCTTAACCCCCACAATTGACTGTGATCTAAAAGTTTGAATATGAGATCGATGGCTAGGAGCGAGTGCGAGACTTCAGCCACGATTAAGGAAATTTGTACTCTCCTATCCCCACAGTTGCTAATCATCATCGATCTAACAAATCTGTCGATCTGATGATCTAGATCTATTCCTCCGATATTCACCTTCCGCAAGCACTTGGGTTTGATCTCCGCCGTTCATTTCTTGACTCCATTCTACGCGACTTAATCCTGGCCGCTTATCGCAAACAATCTCGTCCATTGATCTAGCTGATCCAACGGCTCCTATGCATCGACACTTCACTTCTTCATTCTTCCCTTTACTTCGTTTTTATGTCGTTTCTTCAGTGTTCTTCTGTGGGTTTGGGTTTCTTCTAGGGTTTCGGTCTTTAGATGTCCTGCATCACAACTTCCTCCTGAGCTTAACTCTGCATGCTCTTAACACAGTCACTCCTGAATCTCGACTGTGATCTTTCGAATGGATTCAAGCGATCCATTACGATCCTTCATATCATTCTTCTTCTCTGTGTTATGCTCGAATTCCACCTGCAACCTCTGTTACACAGAACTTACTCTAGTTCACACACAGATTATAACTAAATTACTCCATACACACACACAAACTCAGAATCGAGTTGTTTGTATTAATAAACAGGTATTTACACAGGAACTCTCTCCTTGGCCTGATCTTTTGTATCAGTGGCCTCTGTTTTCCTACCTGCCCGTAGGCTTACAATCAAACCTCTAACTCACAACCTCTAACTAGCTAACCAGCTAACTATCTAACTTGACTAACTTTTTCTCTGTCTTTTTGGCTTACATTTATACAAAAGGATTCTATAACCAATTCCTGGTTTAGATCCATAAACTTCTCAACAAAATCCTAAAATCTCATCTTTATCCCTAAGGATCCTCTTTAATCCACAAATCATGAAACCAACTCCTAATCTAAGATTTACAATTGATTCTCAAATCTTTCAACTATCCTAAATCTCTCATGTTCTCCAACATTCGAGAACATTTACAAATATGCCTCACTATACTTAATTAAATCCCTATTCTAGCTTCTCTCATTAAAATCACTCAAAACCTTAATAATTACATTAATTCAACACTTAGGAAACCAAATTCCTTAAAACACAAGACCCCCTTATGTCTACTAAAATACAATGATTCTTCTGAGCAGAATGCTCTTGCATCAGACTCCCAAAGTAGAAAACATTCATGATCTCCTGATCATGTGTCTTCATATGCTCTTAGTAAACCTCTAGGGTCCCAAGCTTTAGTTTGTAGTTGTCTGAATGCTATGCGCCTTTGCTGCTACTGTATGTCTGATGTTTTTTGTTTCATCTTCCTCTCCTTGTCAATCATCTTCATGTTCTGATTGATCATCTTTTCTGTTGTCATTTCCTTCATCCTGGACTATTTCATCATCAACTGCCATAATTCTTCAATCTCCATCTCCAACACATCCTTTGACTGGTCCATACTCTGCCACTTACTGTTACCTATTTCTCTTTGTTTCAGGTTGTTTTTGTTGTTCACTAACTCTTCAAGCTGTTGTTCTTCTCTTTGAAGTTTTCGAATTCTTACTCTTACTCTTTTTTCGCTTATTCTTACTTTTTCTCCTACACTTACTTTTTCTGCCTCCCTTTCATCCTTACCCTCTTTCACGATTATCTCTTTCTGCATTGAATCCTGAGTTTCCATAGATTAAATTCTTCCACAGAATACTCTTCTACCATCTTTACTTAGCTGCTCATCTGTGCCAAATTTCCTCTAGCATCTACAACTAAACCTGCACTCACAAAACAATTATTAAAATAAAAAACATAAGGCCTCAGTGCCTCTTCTTTCTTTGGCAACACTTCAATATGCTGCTCTGGTTTCTCCTCTTCTATCAACACATTAGTATGTTGATTCAACCTCTTTAAAGAATTCTCTAAAGAATTCTCTAAAGTACTCTCAAGACTATCAGTTAGTCTCCCCTCCACATCATCTGCTCTAATGATGTCTTTCTGCTCTTGTCCACTGTAGTGAACTCCTTCCTCTGCAATCAAACTATCATACTTTGAATTTCCCATCAAATACTCCAAAAACTCAATTTCTCTATTACACTTCATAAGTACTTCATCATTAGTTATGATTCCTACATTTATACACAAATTATCAGTTTGAAAATTACATGGTTCAACAGTCTGAATTGTTGATTCACATATCAGTTCTTCAGACTGAATTTCATCTCCTTTTACAAGAAATTTTCCCTGTGTTGTCACAGCTTCAAACATCAATGTATTGCTAAATTCTTCCTGCTACAATAATTCACTGCTTTTCTCATTCAAGAGACATTCTCCATCATTCTTTACTTCAGAGTTTTTATCTTCTGAAATATACTCTTCCATACTTTTGACAGCTTCAAAAGATTGCTCATCCTCTACAAAACCTGTAATCACATCAAAATTATTAGATTCAACAATATAAGGTTTTTCATTCTCCTGTTGGTCTGTATTTGTCCAACAATTCAGAAAATCATCAATAATTCCTTCTTCTTCACCCAGAACTTCACCCTGCTCTGGTTCACAAATGAAAACTTCCATTTCCAACTCAGCTTCTCTGAATTTTTCCATCAGCCACTTTACTTGCCTCTATTGTAGCCTTCTTTGTAACTTATGCCACTTTACTGGCTTCTTCTTTAATACCCAACCTAGTCTCTGGCTTTCCTCCAGCATCCTCTTTAATGCATCGAGTTGTTCTTTTATCTCTGCAATTTCCTTGTCAAGCTCCTCTTGACTCATTCTCTTGCCATTTGCCTTGGCATCCTCCTTCTTCACTTTCCTTCTGCTGTGGTTTTCCTCAGAACCTCTGCTATGACTATCAGTAGTCATTTTCTCCTTCTCTATCTTCATGAGCTCCTTACTCACTTATTATGAGCTGCACTAAAGCCTCTGTAACAGCAAGTCCTCCTTGCTGCCACTTACCTCACCAAGCTTTCCTCTGTACTTGGTCTTTTGGCAAGCCCTTGGTTCTCTATCTCTAAAACCTCTTTTAAGAACTTCTCTCTGCTCCTTCTAGGTTTCAACTCATCTGCATCTTCTAAGAACACAACTGTCCTCTTGTATTTCAATCATAATTAAATACTTAGTTCTGACCACCTCTTCTTTCACTTAGAAACTCTTACCATCTTCCTTCATCCCTTAGCAATTCTACCCACATCCTCTCTGGAATTGCCTTTGTGAGCTGCAACAAAACCCCTGCTGTAACAAGTCTCCTTCTTGCTACATATGCCTCACTAAGCTTCTCTCCCCTAAGCTTAGCCTTTTGGCATCTCTTTGGTTCTTTCCTCTGGAACCAATTGAGCACTTCTTGCTCTAGGTTGCTGCAATCTTCTCACATTCTTATGATGCTACCTGTGCATCAATATAAAAACCACAACTCTCCAATCTTCAAATCAAATTAAAACAAAACATATCATCTCATCTTCAGGATCTCTGCATGACCTTGTTCTACCATCACCTGCACTTTGAATGGATTGTCCTTTGTTCCCTTGCATCTGCAAGTTCTGTTATACTTTATCTCTATGTGCCTACTGTTTGTCAAATTCGAATCTGATCTCCTCTTGCCTACATAAACATCTTAAAACATAAATCTTTTCTAAATTTTCTCAAATATCTTTTACACAGAATTCCCTTATTCTGTTCTAAGATCAATTGTTTCAACCACAATTCTACTCTGATACCACTTTTATGCCATGATAAACTGACAATCCCCACATTATGCAAATAAAACTACATGTCACTGGTCCCAGGCCTTAATCACCTGATCCATGGTGAAAACCTTCTCAAATAAAGGTTTAAGGCCCTTAATTAAATCTCATGTGGAACCGTTTATTTGACTATTCAATAGTATAAACCTTCATTAACCTTTCCAGCGGAAAACATGTTTTAAGTTAGAAATTCCCCAAATCTACGTGCCAACTCATCATTTATCGCAAAAGCGGAGATTCAAAGGACTCTTAAGAATATGGCATTCAAAACTCACGATTTGTGATATGTGATCGCTCTACCTTTATCACATTCAAACTCCACCGTTGATTTCACTCCATCAGATCAATAGTTGTCACATCGTATTGCCACTTAAACCCATTCATCCGCCGGAACTCAAATTACTTAAAATGCATTGATAAACTTCTCGAGTTTTCTCAGGCCAAGCCTTTATCGGCTTCAATCTCTTCCGTTGATCTCACCCTTCAATCTGACAACTGATGATACACCCGAGCATCGCACATCACAAATCGTATTTTCTTAAGGCCAAGGTACATCCACTCATGAAATATTGAGATGCGAAACTAATCGGCAATCCTCTACCATTGATCAAAACCTATTTGATCCAATGGTTAACAGCGATATCGATGAGCCACTTGCACGAGTATTACCCATCTGATAAAGTGGTTTCCTCTCTCCTCCAATGTGCTATGTTTCAACTGCTAAATGGAATCGGGTGATTACCCCGAATTACCACTTACCACTTTTCTCCACCCGATAAACACCTTCTGCTTATAAAACCGCCTTCTTCCATGACTATTACATGAGCTGATTGGCACGCGATAACCGTTAGATATAAGAGGCCATCAAATCTATGGTTTGCGGGACTTCAACTACCACATGGTTTAAAACGGCCTTAGCCCCCGCAATTGATTGTGAGCTAAAAGTTTGAATATGAGATCAATGGCTAGGAGCGAGTGTAGGACTTCAGCCACGATCAAGGAAATCCATACTCTCCTATCCCCACAGTCGCTAATCACCATCGATCTAACAGATATGTTGATCCAACAATCGAGAGCTATTCCTTCGCCATTCACGTTCCACAAGCACCTAGGTTTGATCTCCGCCATTCATTCCTTGACTCCATTCTACACGACTTCCGCTTATCGCAAACAATCTCATCCGTTGATCTAGCTGATCCAACGGCTCCTATGCATCGACACTTCACTTCTTCATTCTTCCCTTTACTTCATTTTTATGTCGTTTCTTCAGTGTTCTTCTGTGGGTTCGGGTTTCTTCCAGGGTTTCGGTCTTTAGATGTCCTGCATCACAACTTCCTCCTGAGCTTAACTCTGCATGCTCTTAACACAGTCACTCCTGAATCTCGACTGTGATCTTTCGAATGGATTCAAGTGATCCATTACGATCCTTCATATCATTCTTCTTCTCTGTGTTATGCTCAAATTCCACCTGCAACCTCTGTTACACAGAACTTACTCTAGTTCACACACAGATTATAACTAAATTACTCCATATACACACACAAACTCATAATTGAGTTTTTTGTATTAATAAACAGGTATTTACACAATAACTTTCTCCTTGGCCTGATCTTCTGTATCAGTGGCCTCTGTTTTCCTACTTACCCGTAGGCTTACAATCAAACCTCTAACACATAACCTATAACTAGCTAACCAGCTAACTATCTAATTTGACTAACTTTTTCTCTGTCTTTTTGGCTTACATTTATACAAAATGATTCTCTAACCAATTCCTGGTTTAGATCCATAAACTTCTCAACAAAATCCTAAAATCCCATCTTTATCCCTAAGGATCCTCTTTAATCCACAAATCATGAAACCAACTCCTAATCTAAGATTTACAACTGATTCTCAAATCTTTCAACTATCCTAAATCTCTCATGTTCTCCAACATTTGAGAACATTTACAAATATGCCTCACTATACTTAATTAAATCCCTATTCTAGCTTCTCTCATTAAAATCACTCAAAACCTTAATAATTACATTAATTCAACACTTAGGAAACCAACTTCCTTAAAACGCAAGACCCCCCTATGTCTACTAAAATACAATGATTCTTCTGAGTTGAATGCTCCTGCATCACAATGGTTAAGGATTTGGAAAGGAAAAATGGCATTTTAACACATATATTTATGAAAATAATGGAAATTAAGAGAAAACGGAGGTGAAAGGTCACAGGTTGCATGTGAGGAGTAAAATGAAGTAAAATAATGGAAAATGAAGAAAATAGAGGCCTCATTAATAAAAAGGCTTATGAGGATCAGTTCACAGACTTTTTTCCGTTCAGTTTTGGAGTTCTCTCTTTCTCATTATTGGACACTTAGATTTTCTTGGAGCACTCTTAGAGAGTGTGGCATGCTTGGATTTTTGGAGAAAGAAGGAAAAGGAAGAGAAGGAAAGCACAAGAGGACATCGTGGTTAGCATCTACAATGGATTTGGCTTGAAGGTACCGAGTTTCATGTATGTTTTCCTCACTAGTTTTGGCATGCATGGCATATTCATGTGGTTTATTGGTCATGACATGTCACTGGCATGGAGGATTGGCTCGATTGTCAATGGATTTTCCTAGCCTTTCCATTTCCTGGATAGCCATTATGTTGTGGATTTATTTTTTTATTTCTCTAGTTGGTTCTCATGTTTCCTTTAGCTTGGGTTGAGTTATTAGTTCCTGGAAGCCCTGGTTGGACAAATGCTCTAGAATCCCTCTAACAACATGGGTTCAGTTACTAGTCCTAGAAGCCTTGGTTGGAAAAATTCTCTGGAATCCCTTGATGGGTTGAGTTACTAGTCCTGGAAGCCCTGGTTGGAGAAACACTCTAGAAGCCTAATGACAACTGTTGGTTGAGTTACTAGTTCTCGAAGCGTTGGTTGGAAAAAATGCTCTGGAGCCCTAGAGGGCTTGGGTAGAGACCAATCTGATGATGGCTTTATGATGTACAACGGTAAGGTGGAATCAATGTTTGATGGGTTGAGGTGGTTTTTTCTCTGGAAGCCCTGGATGGTTTTGTATTGATGTGTTTTATGAGATCCCACATTCATACTTGGAATATGGCACGAGGGTGAATGGCTGAAGAGAGATTCGGCTCAACCATTCTACAGTTGGGTGGAACATGGTCGGGTTTGGATTTTGCATCATCAATATGAGGTTATTTTTCCTTGTATTTCTATGAGTATTATATTGGTTTATATGTGGATAATATGGTTGCGATTTCCTTGGTATTTCTATTTCTATTATGTTGGTTATGTATATGTTCTATGATAGTAGCTATGTATGGCTCTCGTAATGTTTTTACTTGTAAATGGATGAACAACGTATCTATGACCTAATGGATGAAACTCAAATGTGTTGAGGCATCAATGCTTCTTAGCAATTCTCAGCTGAGTGTGAGACCCCTATGCTTAGATATGTTATTTACACATGTAGATTACATATTTGTGATATGTTTGAAAAAATTCTTGTCATCGCTAGTAGGGGTCCAGTCAAGGGCTTGTTCAAGAATTTACAATTGCATCATCATTTCCTTGTTACCTTTATGTTATGAAGGTGTCATTCAATTTTGGGTAGTGACCTGGGCTTTGGGCCTGAAAAAGTGGCTCTAATCTCGGGGATTGTTAACGGGAAAAGTGTCTATTCAGAACGACCCTATCCCACTAAGGTGTGACAGTGACCTTAGAAACAAACAGAGAAAACTACTTTTGTATTCTTCTTTATGAACTATAAACAAAGAGAAATAGGATGAACCAACCTGTGTCTTGCGCTAGTCCTTTGATCCAATCTCTCTGCTCTTTGACAGCTTCCAGCTACCTACTCCCTTACTTGCCCAGCTTCACCAAGTACCTGCAAGGTCACAGAAGAAGGAAACTATACAAAGACATGGGTTCATACTCATAAAAAGCTTAGGATCAGATTTAAGCTAAACATACAAATGTAACAAACATCAATGATACACAAGCATGTAGGAGAAACTCAAATAGTTTTATTGATATAACAAGAAGATCCAGGAGGAGTTACAACCGATGATTCCTGATCCAGCATCAACCTCCCAGCAGAGAAGCCCCTCTTCACCTCCAACAAAGCATAAATCACCCAATACTCTGATATCTATCTCAAAACCAACAGCAATTCTTTGCCATGTACCATATTCCAGCCTCTGGATCTCTGGGATGAGGGATCCATATATAGATGTACGCAAAGAGGATGAGTCAGCTCATGAATTGATTAGTGGCTTCTCTCTGTCAGTTCTTGCTTCCACTTGGAGACTGAGAGCCTCTTACTCATCCTTGGTCGAATTCAGTGAGGCAAGTGTCATTGGAGAAGATTCTGGAAGCTTCCATTGTCTCTCCACCTCGTGGAATGACTCTGCCACTTGTCATTTCCCGCTCAACGCACCCTGGTAGTGCATTTAGGTGCGTTGCAACACACCTAGCTAGTGTATTTGGGTGCTTTGCAACGCAGCTAGCTAGTGGAGCAGCTGAAATGATCCTGATTTGACTGATTCTGAGCAGTTTCTGGTGGAGAACTTCTGGGAGAAGCTGTATTTTGTTGACCTTGTTCCTTTAGGAGTTAGAACAACACTTTTAGGGACTTAGGAGCCCTTGGTTTATGGACATTTCATGCTTAGAGCTGTAAGGCACAAAAATGTCTATAACAGGGATGCTAGCACAACACTGAAAAAATAGTCCCTAGGTGCTAGCATGGTTTTTAATGAGAGCGTACAGAGCCTCCTGGACGTTGTCAATCCCATATCATCAGAGCGTCTGGGGGTCAATTGTTTTAAAACCTCAATGGGACCTAGGGGTTGGTTACTAGAAAGGTTGGGATGGTTCTTAGGAGTCTTGTTGCTGATGTTGACGGTTTTTATGGTGTGTTTACATCAATTCCACTTCCTTAACATGACTTAGGAAGTCGAATCATATCATAGTAACTTATCATCACATGTTTACCCCAGTTGGCTGGTTACTTGGGTAGATTTGGATCATGTGGGAGGAGGGTGTTACAGAGTGGTATCGGAGCATGGTTCACCCCTCAGACTGGATGGGTTATGTGTTGGTCATGTATTCATGTTGGTTGCATGTGTGTCTGTTGTGTTGTAGGACCATGTTCTTGTTGCATTTGTATGGTATGATTCATGTTTGTAGTGATGTCGCCATGGGAAGTTGAATGTGTTGTTGTGGTCGAGTGTGTTGTCATGAGTGTGTGGTTGATTATGCGTTTCTTATGAATTTTAATGTTCACATGTGGTCAAGTGTACAATGATGTGGTGGTTTTTTTCATGCATGAGGTCATGGTATGTGTAGTTGATATGGTCATGCAGTGATGACTAGAATCTAGCTAGAATGATGGGTGCATGGTTATATGCTTATGTGTTATGTTTCTATATGCTGTCATGATTATGTTATACATGTATCACACTAATTTGTTGATCTTGTAGATGAGATATCCTCCCCAAACTATACTAAGGTACATTGGTTTATTGTGATTTGGTTTAGCTGACATTTTTCCAGGGGAAAAAACGGTAACCTTTTATTTAAAAAATGAAAAGTTACACTAGCAGATGCATTGAAGCATTTCCATAAGCTGCCCATTTGGGCTCGAGTGCTTTCGCACCCCACGCAACGTTAAAAAGCTAACGTGCATAAAGAAGAAGAAGAAAGGAAAAGAGAGAAGAAAGGAGAAAGAGGCAAAAAACTGGTTTCCAGCAGTGAGTAAAAACTCACACTTCAAGTTTTTCTCCCCTTTTTCTTTTCGACCTTGCGCCACTCTCCTTGAGTGGGCTCGATCGAAGCTATGACTAACTGTGTTTCTGCTTTCTGTGAGGCTGTTTCCTTGTCTGAGTCTGAAGTATCTGAGTGGTGATGCCGTTTGATCCCTCCCATGCTTTGATCCTCGCTTGCCTTCTCTGCCTGATTTGGGTGGAGCTGTGAAGTCTTGTTATCTGATGTAGTTTCCTTCTGAGTCTCCATTTCTTGGGATACCTCTGCATTCTCTGTGGGGATGTCTTCCTCTTCTGCTTCTGATTCTTCATCATCTGAGTTAGGGGGGGGAAATTGCCATCCTTTCCTCTGCTTCTTTTTACTGTTTGCTTTCTTGGCTTCTGGACATGTTCTTTGCAGGTGTCCTGTCTGCCTGTAGAGCCTGCATCTGAAAGCAGTATTTTCATAGTCTAGTGCTTGCAGCCAATTTTGTTGTTTGTAGATTAGCCTTATGTTGTCTGGCAGCCCTTTGCTTAGATCTACTTCCACACAAATGCATGCAAAAGTGTATACCCTTTCATCAATCCTCTCCAGATCTGTTTTGATATATTTCCCTATGTTGTTCCCAATTCCTTCCAAAACTCGTTCACTCCAAAAGTGAAGGGGAAGGTTATATAGACGGACCCAAACCGGCACTTTGGATACAGTCATGTTGTTTGGATCAAAATCTGGGAACCATGGGGTCATGAACAGCCCCGATGTTCCCCAGAACCAAGGCCCATCTCTAATGATTGTATCTCTGACTTCCGAGGATGCAAATCTAACTATAAAAAACCCCTTGGAGCATAAATGTATATCACATTCCATGGTCCAAGTGGTGAAAATCCAATGAAATAGATCCATTGGTTTTGGCCAGAAACTGTTAAAACGGCAGATTAGGGCCTGCGTTTCATAGGACTTAACGAAATCATCAAGCCCTGTAGAATCAAAGTTAAGGGCTGGGGTTTGCCCTAACTGATCTACTATGTATGGCCTAGGTGTATATCTGCCTTGATCTGGAGAGGACCCTGAATCTTTGTTACCCTGAAGAATGTTTTTGTAGGAGGAGCCTCCCTTGGGTTGTTGCTGAGGTGCTGTCTTTTTCCCCTTGTCCCCTCCTGAGGAGCTTTGCTGTCCCTGGGACAGAGCCCCTCCTCTCAGCCTGAGGTTTAAAACAATGGTTGTTTCTGGACCAATCTCATAGCTTTCCAGGGTTCTATTATCCTGGAGGGACCACCTACCACTGACCAGATGTTGGATCTGAACAGGACATCCCGTCAATGCCCGAATTTGCTGTTTCAGCTGCATGATGGTGCTTTCTGCATGAACCCACACTAAACAAGATTTCCCCTCTGGGGTTTTAATGAAAATCTGAAAACGTGTTATTGTTACCTGTGGCCTGGGTTTCGGCTGGGTTCCTGATCCGCCTAAGCCAGTGTCGCTGCTGATCCGCATGTGCTCTGACTGTGAACAATCTTCCAGATCTGACCTCTTAGTGGGTCGTTCTTCCATTTGCATGTCGATGTCTGCAAACCCTCTGCTCGATCTATGCATATTGCCACCTATCTGCTGCCTGGGTTCTAGCTGTTCTCGAGAATTGGTCAGATCAAATAGATCCGGCCCAGATCTATACTGTTTGAGCCAATCCGTTGAGAGAGGGGGCAGATCTGCATCATGCAGTCCCCCTTCTTTGATTGCAGCGATCGAAACAGTTGGAGAACCTGTAGATCCCAACCCGTCCACGTTCTGGGCCTTTACATTTTCTTTAACCTGCCTGAGATCGTAACTTTCGACGGAGGCTTCGTCCGGGAGGCTTTGAGGGAGTGCGAGGGAATAGCTTTCGCCGGATTCCGACCTGAGAAATTGCTGGTCGTCGACGAGAGAATAACTGTAATGGCATGAGAGATCATACGGCACGGGGAGGGTTGCATGCCAGAAAAGAAACTCCGCAGCCTGAATCCAGGGCGTTATTTGCTGTCCCTGCTTCATTTCCCACGCTCCCAGCACATGATCCGACCCGCAGACCATCAAATTCTGGCCCCATTGCGTGAAGTATCGAAATCTGAAGCTCGAAAATACCTTGCGAATGCGAGTGAACGGCGAGGGTTCGAATCCGTTGCTTGCCATCGGTAAAGGTCCGCTCTCTGATTCCTGTTAATGAAAAACATTTGGTTTAGATGACATGATATAACTTGCAGGAAGAAATATCAAAGATGACTAGCAAGATGGTAGATTACAATTCTTGAGACTCTCCTTATGGATCATATGAGCAATGTGGTTTTGGGAACTCTTCTGATTTGGAAAACATATTGGGAAGCTTAAAGGAAGAAATAAGGAGTTGTAAGGTAGACAATGACAAAATCATACAAGCATAGGAGAAACAAGCAGAGTAAATGCAATGATACTTCATAGTTTGTCAAATTTGCAATGACAGGGACCACTTGAGGTTAGCCATGAGAAGGAGAACAAAAATAATGGGGCATATGGTAGTAGGTCTTGTGGTGGTCATAGGTTGAATAAATATGACACAATGAAAGATGGAAGGTTGTTGGACACTCCGGATAGGAGGAGAAATGGACACAGTCGCTATTGTAGTTCTAGCTCAGATGGGCACTATTATCGTCATCATTATCACCCTTCTAGGAGGAGTGATAGGGGATATTTTATGGATGAGTTTAATGAAGAAAAGCCACATACCTTTGATGGAGATATGAAGAAATCACATGCTACAGAGGCATGGTTTCTTGGTATGAGGAAGTTCTTCAGGTTACATGATTATTTAAAGAACATGAAAGCCACAATAGCTACATTCAGTCTCAAAGGTAAAGAAAACATTTGGTGGGAAGATGTGAAGAATGCCAAATGTATTCATGAGGAGGACTTGACTTGGAGTGAGCTCAAGAGACTATTCAAGAAGAAGTACCTATTGGATAGATACTTTGATGACACAGAAAAAGCATTCTATGGGCTAAGGATGGGATCGATCACAGATGAGAAGTACACAAGTATGTTCTTGGAGCTACTCAGGTATGTGCCTTACCTCAAGGAGGAGAAGGCCAAGATTCAGATATTCATTAGTGGATTGACGATTGCATTCAAAGACGGGATTGATTTTGATGAGCCTAGATCATTAGACGAGGTCATCCAAAAGATAAAGCATTGCTATGAATAATCAAGGCGCAGATATGAGACTAAGCTGAATTGGAAAGGTAATGCAAAATAACAAGGGAAAATTGGATAAGCAGTGAGAAAGACCTCAGGGTATAGGTAATAAATAGAATGCAATGCCATCTAAGAAGTTCAACACATTTGAAAAAGGATATGGATTTCGACCTGTGGAGCATAATAACGATGTGGGCGGGAAGCCTATAGAGTGTTGGACTTGTGGCAAGGATCATCGCATGAAATATTGTCCACAGAATTAGTGTGGTAGACCACAGATCCATGGTGCTCAGGAGGCATAGACAGTGGGAGATATTGGGAAGAGTATTCCTAGGATCTATGCAGCACTGGATAGCGAACAGGCAGACCATCACGCATCTAATATTGAGACAGATGGTAATATTTTTGATCAAGTTGTTTCTATTTTGATTGATCTTGGATCTAATTATAGTTATGTTAGCCCTGACCTGGTGGATACGTGTGGTTTGAATAAATAAGTGCACATAGATTATTGGTTAGTGAAGTTGGCTACAGTTACAAAGAAGCGAGTTCACCATTGGGTAAGAGATTGTGCATTTGATTTGAATGGTATGGATACCACAACACATTTGAATGCATTACCATTGGGATCATACAATATGTTGTTGGACATGGATTGCTTGTACCTTTATAGAACCAAGGTGGATTGTTATGACAAATATATTGATTTCTTGGATGAAAGTGGAGATCCAAGAGTCTTGTGGGTTAAGAAGAAAGAAACACCAGTTAGAATGGTGATAGCTATGCAGGCAAAGTGTAGTCACGGGAAATTGTGTGTTTTATTTGCAGTGCACATATCTATTGATAAATTTAAGGAAGTTGAGGATGCAGATGTTTTGATTAGGTACCCAATTCTACAGTAGTTTTAGGATGTACTTTCTAAGGGCATTTCAAAGTTTCCACCTCGCAGGGAGTTAGAATTTTCTATTGAGTTGGTGTGAGGGGTAGCTCCGGCATCAAAGGCACCTTACAGGATGAGTACACCTGAGTTGGTAGAGTTGAAGTTGCATTTGATGGAAATATTGGACAAGGGATACATTAGGCCAAGTGTATCACCACGGGGTGCATAGGTATTGTTTGTGAAGAATAAGGATGATACTCTCAAATTGTGCATTAACTACAGGCAGTTGAACAGAGTGACCATTAAGAATAGGTATTTGTTACCAAGGGTTGATGACATGTTCGATCAGTTGGAAGGAGTTGAAGTTTTTTCGAAGATTGATCTGAGATCTAGATATCATCAAGTATGCATTAAAGAAGAAGACATCTACAAGACAACTTTCTAGACTAGGTATGGGCATTATGAGTTTGTTGTAGTTCCATTTGGTTTGACTAGTGCTACAACTACTTTTGTGTGCTTGATGAATAGTGTTTTGTTTCCGTATTTGGATAAGTTTGTTATTGTGTTCATTGATGACATATTGGTATATTCTAAAAATGAGGAAGATCATGTCGAGAATTTAGCAGCATTGTTGAGGTTGTTGGCAGAGCATCAATTGTATGCTAAGCTCAGCAAGTGCAGGTTCCTTCAGACTGAGGTACATTACTTGGGGTATGTTGTTTCCAAGGATGGCATAGTAGTGGACCCAAAGAAGATAAGAGTTGTCATGGAGTGGGAAGATCCAAGGAATGTGGATGAGGTTGAGATCTTTCATGGGGTTGGCAGGATATTATAGGAGGTTCATCAGGAACTTCTCACAGATTGCTTATCCTATCACATCATTGCAAAGAAAAGGTAAGAAATTTAAATGGATAGAGGAGTGTGAGGCTAGTTTGCAGCATCTCAAGCAATTTTTGACACATGCACCAATGTTAAAGATTGCAAATTCGGACAAAGAGTTTTTAGTATGTAAAGATTCTTGCAAGAGAGGACTTGGTGGAGTCCTTATGCAAGAAGGATAGGTAGTCTTCCATGAGTCATGAAAACTAAATGAGCATGAAAAGAACTACCCCACTCATGATCTTGAGTTGGTAGCGATCATACATGCATTGAATATGTGGAGCCACTATCTTCTGGGCAGTAGATTTGTATTGATGAGTGATCACAATGGTTTGTGGTATCTATTTGACCAACCAAATCTAAATTGTAGGTAAGCTCGGTGGTTGGCTATGATCAGTGAGTTTGATTTTGAGATCAAATATATCAAAGGTAATTAGAATAGGGTGGCGAATGCTCTTAGTAGGTGGATATAGGTAAATCACTTAGAATCTATGAGATCCATGGGACAAACTTACATGATAGGATCTTGCAGGCATTTAAGTAGGATGATAGGTATATGGAGATTGTGCACAGATTGCAGCAGAGTACAGGTAATATTATAGGTACAGGTACAGGTAGTGGTACAAGTATAGGTGCAGGAAGTAGTACAGGTACATCTACAGGTGGTAGTATAGGTATAGGTACAGTTGATGGAACAGGTACAGGTACAAGTAGTGGTACAGGTGTAAGTGCATGGGATGAGGACTATCACCTCACAGTAGACATATTGGTTAGATTTAGAGGTAGGATATATGTGTCAGACAAACGTGAGCTCAATAAGGTGATCTTGAGAGAGTTTTATGCGAAACCATTTTCACGTCACCTAGGTTATCAGACACTGACATTAGTGAAGAAGATCTATTATTGGACAAATTTGAAGAGATACATACAATAGTTTGTGGCTAGGTGCTTGAATTGTCAGCAGGTGAAGGCAAAGTGTAAGAATCTAAGTGAACTGCTACAGCCAATTGTGCTTCCAAAGTGGAAATGGGAGGTCATTTCCATGGACTTTACCATAGGTTTTCTAAGGAAAGTAAGACAACATGATTCCATCCTGGTTGTTGTGGAGAGGTTGACGAAGGTTGCACACTTCAATCCAGTGAAGTCTACATTCTCAACAACTGATGTGGCACAGGTCTTCATCAGGGACGTGGTTAGGTTGCATGGAGTTCCAAACATATTGTGTTAGACATGGATGTGAAGTTGACTTCCAAGTTTTGGAAGGAGTTATTCGCAGGTTTGGGTACAGAGTTGGCCTTCAGTGCAACTTATCATCTGTATACTTATGGAAAAACAGAGAGGTTCAACATGATATTGGAGGACATGTTGAGGATGTATGTGATGCATCAACAATAGAAGAGGTAAGAGTACCTTCCACTAGTACATTTATCTTATAATAATGGGTACCAAGAGTCACTTAGGATGAGTCCATTTGAGGCATTGTATGGGAGGAGTTGTAATACTCCCATCAATTGGAGTGATCCAGTTAAGAAGGTGTTGGTTGGACTAGACATGTTGGAAGACATGGAGCGAGAAATACTAGTGTTGGTTGTAGTCTTTATACCTATTTCCTATACTTTCTTTCCCCGGTTTTGATCCTCTTTCCCTCTAGACCAACAAAAATATACATGTTAATCACCTTTCTCCTTATTATAAACAACCTGTTTTTCCATCATGTTATTTTGCCATTTTTTCTGAATAGAATGATGCAATATTCCTTTTTATGGCTAACTAGGTTAAGCATTGGAGAAGTCTTTTGGATCCTCTCACCTTTTTTAGGTGTTTCTTGCGAGAATGAGGTTATTGAATGAACAACCACATTGATCGGTTTAAGAGCGGGATGGAGAAGACTATTGTTACACCACGATGTTGTTACAAGTGTTTCTGTTACACCGTGTTGTTGTCACAGGTTACTGTTGTTACACCTCAGGTGTCGTTACAAGGTCATTGTTACCTAGTGATTGTTGTTACATCCAAAATCGTCATTTGACCGTGGGATGTTGTTACACCGTAGTTGTCAAAGTCGTGGATACTATTCCATGATGTGGGATTGTGTTATATTCCTTTCCACGACTAGCCCCACTAGTGAAACCGAGGGGTTAGGGGGGGGAAGAGCCACCCCTTCGTTGTGTTGGGAGTAGTGGGAGGGTCACAAGGGGGTGGTAGCAGATTAGAGTTTATGGATGCTTCAGCATGTATATATATATATATATATATATATATATATATATATATATATATATATAGATATATATATATATTAACATTGAAAGGAACATAATGAAAAATCAATCTGGTAGTCCTGGTTTTGGGATCCAGGGGAAAGGCTCTATGTATATTTGTTTTATGTGTTATGGTCTCGTAATTGTTTATTTTCTATTTTTTAGAATTTGTATGGAGGTGATTTCTGTACGGGGTTAAAACCTACATTTGGTATCAGAGTTGTTTTGGCTTCAAGGGGACGCCTTTGTTGCTGAGGGGTTTTTCTCGGGCTTGTGGTAGACTTTGTTTAGTGGGAGATCTGCAGGATCAATTCTTGTGGTGAAATAGGATGGAGAGCAATGGAAATATAGAGATCGAGAAATTTAATGGTCAGAGTTTTGAGTTGTGGAAACTCAAGATGGAGGATCTATTGGTCAATAAAGATCAATGGCTCACGGTAGATCTGGGTACTAAACCAACGACAATGTCCGATGAAGAATGGAAGAAGTTGGATTGGAAGGAAAAAAGAAAAATATGATTGTGTGTCTCAGATTCAGTATTATTGAAAGTATCAGGGGAAGCTACGATGAAGGATTTGTAGGACAAGTTAGGGACTTGGTACCAATCTAAGTCTGTCGTGAATAAATTGTTCCTATGGAAAAAGATGTATAACATGAGGATGAAAGATGGAGACTGGGTGACAGAGCATCTGAATGCATTTAATATTGTGGTAATCTAGTTATTATCTGTTGATATTAAAATTTCAAATGAAGATAAGTGCATCAGTTTGTTGTGTTCTCTACCAGATTCGTGTGATATTCTGGTTTTATCAATAGGTAGCAATGCAACTACCTTGTAGTTTGATGAAATAGTTGCATCCTTACTGATGGAGGAGATGAGATGGAAAAATATGGAGAGCCAGAATGGTGATGCCTTGTCTGTACGAGGACGGTCTTAGAACAAAAATAAAAAAGTCCTCAAGTGGGATAACTAAATCTCCAGGAAAACATGTAAAGGTATATTGGATATGTGAAAAGGAAGGGCACTACAAAAGGGACTGTAAGTCTAAAGCTCCTCAAAGGAAAGGGATATGATGATGTTCCTTCTACAAAGGCAAAAACCACCTCAAATGAAGGTGGGGATGTGTACTTGGCTTCTTCTTCAAGTAAACATGTAGATAATGAGGCATGGATGATTGACTCAGGTGCATCCTTTCATTTCACTCCCCATAGAGAGTGGTTCTGTGAGTATGAGAAATATGATGGTGGTGATGTCTTCTTGGGGGATGACAGGAAGGCTAGAATCATTGGTCGTGGAAAAGTCAAGTTGAAGTTGTAGGGTGGAAGGATTAGAACACTTTCGGGTGTTCTACATATTCCTACATTAGCCAGAAATCTGATTTTTGTAAGCAAGCTGAGTGATGTAGGTGTAAAAACAATGTCCGTGAAAGATACTTGCAAGATGGTTCGGGGAACACTGGTATTGATGCGGGGAGTTTAGTTTGGAACTCTATACAAGTTGTAAGGTAGCATTGTTATTGATGGCTGCAATCTAGTGGTCTTTGGAGAAAATACCATGCTATGGCATAAAAGGCTTGGACATATTGGAGAGAAGGGTCATCGAATACTTCATGGTAAAGGTATGGTAGAAGGTATATCTAATATTTTTCTAGATTTTAATTTTTGTGAAAATTGTGTATATGGGAAGCAGAATCGGGTGAGCTTCCCCTCTGGTGGTAAGAGGGTGAAATAGATATTAGAGCTTGTGCACAGTGATGTGTTTGGACCTGTGTCGATTCCATCACTGGGTGATTCTGTGCACTATGTATCATTCATAGATGACTTCTCAAGGAATACATGGATATATTTCCTCAAGAGGAAATTTGAAGTCTTTGACAGGTTTAAATGATTTAAGGCTCTGGTGGAAAACTAGACAGAGAAGAAGATAAAGGTGCTAAGGACAGATAACGATGGAGAGTTTTATAAGAAGGAATTTGAAGAGTTTTGTAAGAAGTGTGGTATAGCACAGTAGAATACTACTCCATACACACTTGATCAAAATGGAGTTGCAGAAAGAATGAACAAGACATTGATGGGAAGGACAAGAAACATGCTCAGTGGTGTCGGATTAGGACAGGAATTCTGGACAGAGGTAGTGGAGACTGGATTGTTACCTGGTCAATAGATCTCCTTAATCAGCGTTGGAAGATAAGACTCCACAAGAGGTATGGACTGGTAAGAAACCTTCTCTTTCACATTTGAGGGTATTTGGATGTGATGCATATGTACATGTTCCAAAGGAGAAAAGAACAAAGTTGGATAGTAAATCTGAAAAGTGCATCTTTATTGGGTATAAATATGGTTTAAACGGTTATAAGATTTGGAACCCAGTAATAAGGAAGGTTGCGTACAGTCGAGATGTGGTGTTTACAGAGGTGAAAGATGTTATAAAACATGAATTCCTACCAAAGGAACCTGAGAAGATAGAGTTTGAGATAAATGAGGGACAATCAGACTCTACAGTAGAAGAGGAATTGGAAGATGAAGAGCCACAAACTCCGGTCGTGAGAAGATCAGTTCGAGAAAGAAGGTAGCCAAAAGGGTATAGTCCATCTACTTTCTGTTCAAACTTTTCTTTATCTATCACTGATGATGATCCCAGAACTGTGAAGGAAGCAGTAGATTCATAGGATGGAAAGCTCTGGAAAGAGGCCATGGTTGATGAAATGGAATCTTTGCACAAAAATGAGGCTTGGGATCTGGTGGAGTTACTGGCTAGAATGAGACCCATTGGTATAAAATGGTGTTCAAGAAGAATATGAATGTGGAAGGAAAGGTGGAGAAATACAAAGCTCAGTTGGTAGCAAAAGGTTATTCTGAGGTGCCGGGAATTGATTTTGCTAATATTTTTTCTCTTGTTGCCAAGGTAGCTTCTATTAGATTACTTTCATCTGTTGCTGTTGTTTTTTATTTTGAGGAAGACAACATTTATTCATGGGTATCTGGAAGAAGAGATATACATGAAGCAACCTGAAGGCTTTGCGGTGAAGGGTAAGAAAGAACTAGTATGCAAGTTAAAAAACTCTATGTATGGATTAAAACAGTCACCAAGGATGTGGTATTAGAAATTTGGTACATTTATATGGGAACTTGGCTTCACCGAAAGCAAAGCACACCACTGTGTGTATTTTAAATTAATTGGTGACCGTGTTATTTATCTGGTCTTATATGTTGATGATATGTTACTGGGTAATAATGACAAAGCAATTATCCAAGATTTGGAGACCCAATTGTCCTCCAAATTCAACGTGAAAGATCTTGGTGCTACAAAATATATTTTGGGCATGGAAATTAAACGAGATTGAGCAAAGAGGAAGCTCTGGTTAAACTAGAGGAAGTATGTTGAGACAATACTATAGGGGTTTAATATGTAGGATAGTAAACTGATGAATGTTCCTATTCCTGTAGGTGTAAAGTTATGTGTTGAACAGTGTCCCAAGACATAAGAAGAGGAAGAGGACATGTCCCATGTTCCATATCCAAGTTCAATTAGTAGTCTAATGTATGCAACGGTCTATACTAGACCAGACATTGCACATGCAGTGGGAGTATTGAGCAGGTTTATGTCAAAACTAGGGAAGGAGCATTGGACAGTAGTGAATTTGGTTTTCAAGTATTTGCGTGGCACTAGTGATTATGGTTTGCACTACTAAGGAAGACCAGGATTGGAAAGAGTTTTGGACATCCATGGTTTTGTTGATGTAGATTGGGTTGTAGATTTGGATCAGAGAAGATCTACAAGTGGGTATGTGTTTAACCTATTTGGAGGTGCAATAAGTTGGATGAGTAAGAGACAATTTGTAGTGGCACTGTCAACTACAGAGGTAGAATACATGGCAGCCACTCATGCAAGCAAGGAAGTAGTTTGGTTTCAGAGATTGTGTTCAAGTATGGGGTTAGTACAATGAGCTATAAGGATAGACTGTGACAGCCAAAGTGCAATTTTCTTGGCAAAGAACCCTGTTTATCATTCAAAGACAAAGCACAATGATGTTCAGTATCACTTTGTGAGGGATATGGTAGAAGACAAAAGGGTGTTGCTAGTAAAGGTGGACACTTTGAAGAATACAACAGATGCATTGACAAAATCTACGAGCTCTGAGAATTTCTCTTGGTGTAGAGAAACAATGGGTGTTGCAGGGTTGGATCAATGACTAAGATCTCCTGTGGCCCCCTATGGAGAGAAAACAATGTTATGAAACCAGCTCAAGAAAAGATAGAAAAGAAAGATCAACGCCTTAGAATTCAGCCTCTTCGAGGGGGCAACCTCCTTTACATTACATAATGAACAATTCTTGGATGATACAAATGACAAAACCTCCTTTCTATATATAGGAGTCTAAGGAGTCACAATATAATCCAGCCGACCTAACAATAATAATATAAAGCCACAAAAATAATAATAGAGGGATTCTATGGGGCACATAAATAACAATATGGGGGTAATAGGGGCACAACAATATAAATAAGGGGTATAACTACAATAGTAATGGGGTAATCACTAGTATTATAGGGACCCAACATGCCCCTCTCCTTCAAAAAAGTGTTGTCCTCAACGCTTGAGCAGTTCTGGATACTTCTGCATAAAATTCTCATCCTCCCATGTGGAATCTTCAGCGGATAAGTTCTTCCACTTGATAAGATACTCTGAAATTGATCGATTTCGTAGCTGTCGAGTTCTTGTTTCTGTGACTGCTTCCGGTTCCAATATAATTTTTCCTTCCTCGTCAAGTTCTGGCAATATTGTTTGAACTGGGAGCTTGTCGCCTATAACCTTCTTTAAACATGAAACATGGAAAACTGGGTGCAATCGAGAAGCTGCAGGAAGCTCCAATTTGTATGCCATAGTACCAATCTTTTCCAACACCTTGTACGGACCATAATACTTTGGTGATAATTTATTATCCTTCTTAGCTTGCTTTAGGGACATTTGCTTATATGGTTGTAGCCGTAGGAATACCCAATCACCTACATCAAAACTTCTTTCACTGCGATGTTGATCTGCCTGTTGTTTCATTCTATTTTGTGCCAACACGAGGTTATCCTTTAAGAGTTGGAGGACTTGTTGTTGATGTTCGATGTGATGTTCCACTGCTTGAACCTTAGAATTTTCTCTTAAATATGATGTGATTGATGGTGGTTGATACCCATAAAGTGCCATAAATGGGGTCATTTTTGTTGCTGTATGGAAGGAAGTGTTATACCACCATTCAGCCAGAGGCAACCATTTGACCCATTGTGTCTGTTTATCAGATACAAAGCAACGAAGATATCCTTCCAAACATTTGTTTACTATCTCAGTTTGCCCATCAGATTGAGGATGATAAGATGAGCTATGAGCTAACTGAGTACCAAGACAAGAAAATAATTCTGTCCAAAAATTTCCAGTGAAAATGGGATCTCTGTCACTTACAATAATCTTTGGGTTTCCATGTAGCTTTTGAACTGTTTCCATAAATGCAGTAGAAACTGTACTGGCTTTAAATGGATGTGATAATGCACAAAAGTGTGCATACTTGGTAAGTCTGTCAACTACCACCATGATGACACTCTTTCCCTCAGACTTGGGTAAACCTGTGATAAAATCCATTGAAACCTCCTCCCAACGTTGGCTTGGAATGGATAAAGGTTGTAATAGACCCGGTGTCTTAATTGTTTCAACTTTATTTTGTTGGCAAACCAAACATTCCGCCACAAACTTTTGAATATCTGATTTAAGGCCATCCCAAAAAAATTCCTTCTTAACCCTGTGGTAAGTTTTTAAAAATCCTGAGTGCCCTCCTAAGGGAGAAGTGTGCAATTCCATAAGAATCTTTTGTTTTAGCTGGGAATTCTTACAGAGGTATAAGCGATCTTTGTACCATAACGAATCATTTTTCCAGCTAAATGTATCAGAAGTACTGGAATCTTGTTGTAGCTTTCGAATAAGTGCCCACACTTCTTCGTCATTCTTCCATTCCTCCTTTGCTTCGTTTATCCAATCTGGTTGGATAATAGAAATGGCACACAACAATGCTTCCACATCCTCATCCTTTCTTGAGAGTGCATCTGCCACCACATTTTGCTTCCCTTTTTTGTAGATGATTTCAAAGTCATAACCCAACATCTTTGTGACCCACTTTTGTTGCTCTTCAGAGGATAATCTTTGTTCTAAAAAGTATTTAAGGCTATCATGATCCGTTTTTACCTTGAAGTGTCTTCCCATTAGGTAGGGTCGCCATTTCTTAAGTGCATGGAGTATTGCCAACATTTCCTTCTCATAAATAGCTTTGCTTAAAAACTTTCCCTTGATTGGACGACTTTCAAAAGCAATGGGTCTTTCATCTTGCATTAGAACAGCACCAATTCCATTTCCTGAAGCATCACATTCCACAATAAAGGTTTTTGTGAAGTCCGGTGTAGCTAAGACCGGTGCTTGGCACATTGCCTCTTTAAGATGTTTAAAGGCCTTTGTTGCTTCCGGAGTCCATGAAAATGAATCTTTCTTCAATAATGTTGTTAGAGGTGCTGCTATTCTCCCATAATTCTTAACAAACTTGCGATAATACCCTGTCAACCCAAGAAATCCTCGCAGATGCTTTATGGATGTGGGGATTTTCCATTCCTTAATGGCTTTAATTTTGCTAGGGTCTACCTTAACTCCTTCATGAGATACAATATGACCCAAATATTCCACCTCCTGGACTCCAAAGAAACATTTGGATCTTTTTGCATATAATTGTTTCTCCTCCAATAGTTGTAGCACCTTGTCAACATGTTCAACATGATCCTTCCAAGACTTGCTGTAGATTAGTATATCATCAAAAAATACTAACACAAATTTTCTAAGGAATGGTTTGAAAATTGAATTCATCAAACCTTGAAATGTTGAAGGTGCATTGGTAAGGCCAAAAGGCATGACCAAAAATTCATAATGACCCTCATGAGTTCTAAATGCCGTTTTTGGAATGTCTTCAATCTTCATTCTGATTTGATGATATCCCGAACGAAGATCCAACTTGGTGAAGTAAATTGATCCATGCAATTCATCCAGTAATTCATCAATGACAGGAATGGGGAACTTATCTTTAATAGTGAGCTTGTTGAGCTCCCTATAATCTGGACACATGCGCCATGATCCATCCTTCTTGTGCACCAATACTACTGGAGCTGAGAAAGAACTTTGACTCGGTTGAATTATACCAGCCTCTAGCATTTCTGCAACCATACGTTCAATTTCACTTTTTTGGACATATGGATATCTGTACGGCCTGATGTTTGGAGGAACACTTCCTGGAATCAGATGAATAGCATGATCATGATCACGCATAGGTGGGAGACCTTTGGGAGTCTCAAATACCTTGGAATGATTGTCCAGGACTTTTTGGAGATCTGGAGAAATAGATGATTCCAATGTGGAAACATCTAGCGAACATAATTGTGCAATTACACCTCTTTGCTCCTTTTTTAGAAGCTTTGTCATGCCATTAGAGCTGATTATCTTTCCTGGTTTCCCTGCAATACCCCTTAATTCAACTTCCTTTCCTTCCACAGAAAATTTCATGAAAATTCTTGAAAATTAAAAGCTATTGTACCCAAGGATTGTAGCCATTGGACTCCTAGTACAACATCAGCACCTCCCATTGGAATGGAAAGCATTGGGCTAGTCAATACATATTCTCCCATGGATAGCTTGATATTATGGCACTTTCCAGAACAATTTATTGTTCCTCCATTTGCAATCATCACTTGACACTCTGGTGCTGGATATAGGAAGCAATTCAATTCTTTTGCTACCCTACAATGAATAAAATTGTGGGTGCTTCCTGAATCAATCAACACTATTACCTTTTTCTTCTTGATTTGTCCTTCTATCTTGATGGTTTGAGGAGTGGTAATTCCCACCAATGCATTACAAGATATGGTCGGATTTATTTGTTCTTCATCTAGGCTTTGTTCCTGGAATATATCCTCTTCTTTTGACCTTTCTTGCTCCTTTTCTTCTTCCTCTTCACAATCTATGTAGAATAATTTCTTCTCAGCACACTTATGACCTTTTGTGTATTTGCTATCACAATTGTAACAAAGCCCTTTTGCTCTTTTTTCTTCCAATTGTTGTGGTGTCAACCTTGTAGGTTGTGGAAGACTATGGGCAACAACACTTCCGTCTTTATAGTTGTGAATGGTATGCTTCCTAGTTGCCATAATTTTGCTTTCCATTTTTCTTGCTAACCTGAATGCCTTCTCTAATGAATCAGGTTCCCAAAGGCGCACATCATGTTGGATATTATCCTTTAAAGACCCTATGAACACATCAATCCTATGCTCCTCTGGAATATCTTTTACCCTTATGTTCAATTTTTGGAACTCCTCAATGTGCTCCATTATTGAACCCTTTTGTTTGAGACTTATCAATTGGCTAAAAAAAGTGTTGCTTTTTGTATCCTCATAATGTGCTATCAATTCTTCCGTAAAAATTGCCCAAGTGATAAATTGTTTACGAGAACAAAGCCATTGATACCATACAAACTGATTTGGTTCCAAATATAAAGTTGCCATACGTACCTTTTGTGTGTTTTGCACATTATTGAGATCGAAGAATTGCTCCATCTGTAATATCCATGTGGCGGGATCCTTGCCATCAAACTTCCTCATATCGATTTTTGGAACATGGTGAGTCTTCGATCCAACATTAGAGTCTATGGAATCATGATTAACATTTCTTTTGTTCTCATCATGAGTTTCCTTTAGTACTCTTTCACCCTTAGTGACCATTTCTTGTAGCAACTTATCCATCTTATCATCCATGCCATCAATTTTAGCGTCCATGCCATTCACCTTAGCTTCCATGCCATCCATCTTAGCTTCTACACCTTTCTTTAAACCGTCCATCTTAGCTTCTACATCTTTCCTTAAACCATCCATTTTAGATTCTGTTGCTTTTTGTGCAAGTGACACTTGTTGCACTTGTTCTTGTAATTTTGATATATCATATAGCATTTCTTCTTCTTCTTCATGAGTCATGCTAGAGCTTTCAGGCTCCTTACTAGGTGTTTGCATTTTCTTTCCTCGGGGCATCAGTTACCGATAATAATTCTCTAATATGCCCTTTGAATTCCTTCAAAATAAATTTTCAAACCAAGCTTAAGCAAAAATTAAAGAAAATCTACACACCTTTTTTCACTTTCTAGGAGCTCGATATTGCCTCCGATGTATCTCTGCACTTTCTAATTATCGAGTTCTGAATTTGTGACCTGTAGTAGCCCTCTGTGTCCTCTTTCCAATGCCACAAGTCTGATCCAAATTGGATTCTCCAAGGAAGAGTTATGCGAAATCTCCCACAGTGACTTGATTATAGACTAGTTCAGTAGAGCGAACTTGTACGACGTGCCACGTGTCACTGTTTCAACCTTTGACTCTAAAAAATATATAAAAGAAAACTACAGTCTGTCCTCTTTCTGTAACTTCTTACGAAATTTCAATCCGATGCTCAGAAAGAAAGTTATGACGATTTTCCCCAGGTCACCTGTTTTGAGTGTAATTCAGGAGTCTGCAAAAAGACCAACTTCCTTAGATCATATCTCCGAAAATATCATGCGAAAAACTCTAAAATTTGGACCCAAGGTTCAGCGCAATTTCTTCTCAAATGGGTTTTTTTTTCAACTTCTGAAACGTCACAGAAAAAAAGTTATAGCGAAAATGCCACTATGACCTGTTTGGAGCAGCGAAACCCTAGAATCCAAAGCTCTGATACCAAATGTTATGAAACCAGCTCAAGAAAAGATAGAAAAGAAAGATCAACGCCTTAGAATTCAGCCTCTTCGAGGGGGAAACCTCCTTTACATTACATAAATGAGCAATTCTTGGATGATACAAATGACAAAACCTCCTTTCTATATATAGGAGTCTAAGGAGTCACAATATAATCCAGCCGACCTAACAATAATAATATAAAGCCACAAAAATAATAATAGAGGAATTCTATGGGGCACAGAAATAACAATATGTGGGTAATAGGGGCACAAAAATATAAATAAGGGGTATAACTACAATAGTAATGGGGTAATCACTAGTATTATAGGGACCCAACAAGGGTTTTGTTATATTATTTCCACGACTAGCCCTAGTAGTGTAACCAGGGGGTTAGAGGGGAGGCGGAGCCACCCCTTTGTTGCATTAGGCGCAGCGGGGGGGGGGGGGGGGGTCACATGGGGGGTGGTAGCCCCCCATGTTGCGGGGTTTGAGGGGGCGGTAGCCCCCCTCTATGGGGTCCAAGGCAGTGCCCTGGGAATTTTTTTTTTTGGACCATATATTATGTGGCCGGACCTACCTATGGTTTTGTGCATGGATTTCGCACATGTTTTTGGGTGCGATGGTTTTTGGTCCATGGTATTTTGTAGATCCGGTCAAGGGAACGATGATTATGTTCTAAGCCAAAGTTAATGGATTGGGGTTTATGGATGCTTCAGCATGTATATATATATATTGTAACATTGAATGAACATAATGAAAAATCAATATGGTAGTCTCAGTTTTGGGATCCAAGCGAAAATATCTGTGTATATTTGTTTTATGTGTTATGCTCTCACCATTGTTTATTTTCTATTTTTTAGAATTCGTATGCAGGTAATTTATGTACGGCGTTAAAACCTACACACAAGAGCTATTGGAAGTTATGAATTGTTTATTTATAAAGTGACAGATGCAAGTGGTTATGGCCTTAACTGATGTACTTGAATAACATTCATATTTAGGAACTGGTTATAATGATTTCTATTTTATGATCATCATGAGAATCGTGAGATTCTCATGATTGATCTATTCCTGATTTTGGGTATGTAATAACTATAAGAGAAACTTAATCTCTCATGTAGGAGGATGGCATAGGAAGTACTGTTATTTTGATCTTGTAACTTTTAATTGTTTTTAATAACAAAGACACTACGATGATGCTGTTATTGTTTCTAAGTTGATTCTTTAACTAATCTCATGTTCATTCTTGCGCCCCTGCTAGGGAGGAAGGGCCCTCCTCTTTAGCAAGGACTGTAGTGATAGATTAGTTGTATATTATTTCTTCTCTCTTTTATTGTTTATATGGTATTCTGTTGTCGTTGTATAATTTGTAGAATATATCTGCTTCAGTTCCATAATTATGTTATGTTGTTACACTGAATTGATTAGCAGTATGGTAGTTAACCAGGTGGTGTAGTTATTAGTACAGTATGTGGTGCCCCTTTTCTCTGGTAATTGTGAAGTGTGATTTCATTTTTGTATAATGTTTTAATTTCTGCAATTGATTCAACAACATTCTTTACTGTTTTCTATTTTCATTCTTGGTTGTAGTGTATTGACACAGACAGTGCAAACTCCATTGAAATAATAGACCTACCCAAGGTTGACAATTAAATGGTTTCAGTCTTGGTCAATTAGGATTGATTAAAATAGAACTAAATTTTAGCACCATTTTCGGGGATGGCAGTCGATGATACAATTAGCCAAGTAGTTTGTTTGATGATAGAGTGTTCCTAGTCCACAATCGTTGGGTGGTAAGACAAGAGGTAAGAACCTGAACATCGCTCTAAGATACCTGGGTGGGCTCACCACTGTCGAAGATTGAGATACTAAGGGTGTAAATTAATACACATAGGCTCCATGTGTGCAACTATAGGAATTATAAAAATACCAAAAATACCCCCACTCTAATTAGTCGCAGGAAAAACGGGTCATAAAATGGAGAGGAAGAGTGTAGATTTGGGAAGGAAAACATTTATCCATGAACTTATTTCAAAGGCAGAAAAAAAATAGTCAAGTTCTCAAAAGGATGCAAGGAAAACATGGCCACAAAAGGATGTTACTCCCATAACAAGGACAAAAACCTTTGATTCCTCTATCTTGGGACCATACCATTCTAAAGCTAGCAAAAACACTCCCAAGATTAAGCATCCAATTTTAGAACAACAGGGGGAAGATAGTAACCATAACCTTAGGACTGAGGGACAAGGGGAAATTGAAGGGGGACATCGAAAACCTGAAACAGGAGAGAACTTATTGGTTTATCAATATCCAGATTTAGGCAATGTAGTGAAACAACTAGCCTTGAGGCCGCCTGAGCTACCAACTTCACCTGCAAGACAATCACAAGAACAGTTTGAAGAACGTCTATTACAACAAGGATCATAAGGGTTAACAATGGGGGACAACAATAACAACAACACTAAAACATATGCTACTGTCACCACCTTTGAGTTCCCAATTGGGGATATCATAGGCGAGGCTCCCATGAAAAATATTCCTTTATCATCCTTACCATCTTTTCAAGGAATGACTATAGAAGACCCTGACACCTAGTTATTTGAATTTGATGTCTTATGTAGGAGTTATGACTATGTTTCAGATGCTTAGAAATTAAAATTATTTCCTGCTACTATAAAAGGAGCAACCCTAAGATGGTTCATGGGGTTAGGCTCTGCTTCTATTCAAACATGGAGCAACATGAAGGAGACATTTTTATCAAAGTATCAAGACTATTGCAAAACCTGAGACTTAAGAGATGAAGTATTCAGGATGAAACAGAAGGAGGATGAGAGCCTAGAGGACTATGTAGAGTGGTTCACTATAAGTTGCAGAGGTCTAAACACAGTGATTTAGATCACGAGATCTTGAAAACCATATTCATAAGAGGAATGAGGGATGACTGCCTTGATACCCTGAATCTATTAGGAAAAGGGGACATATCTCAGGAACCATTCGCCAAAATCATAAATCTCTGTCTGAGATGCTCTAGAGGATCGTAGAAGGGGAGAAGGACAATCTAATATGCCTCTACCTGAATACAAAAATCTGCAAGTGGAGGAGTAACCAGAGCAGAGATCGGGAATTTATTTGAAAATTTCAAAACCGACATCCTCAGTACTCTATCTGCCCAGATAACGACAACACAGATCAAGAAGACACAAGGAGAAGTTGATACACCTCTAGATGTGTTTTGTTTGAAATTCCAAAAGAAACATCCATTGAGGGAGTGTGAAATGAACAAAATCAACTTGTGCAATATTTGTGAGCTGGAAAATTCTACAGGTCAATGTCTGGAGCTTCCTAGATTGAAAGTAGTACTTAGAGAATCGAGTGAAGAAGTTCAGTCCTCTTATTTCATCGCACCTAGGAGACCATGGTAGCCACGACCTCTAGGTATGTCCCAAGATTTTTCTTCTTTTAATTCATGGAATAATGCATATAACGCTCAACAATATCCATGGAAATACTCTGCTCCTTCTCTAGCACAGTTTCCTTTGCCCTGGAACTAGTGGTCCCCATCTGCATCTATTCAATATCCTCCATCTCAACCATATCCTTGGAATCAGAACTGGAGGGGAATTCCCAAAGTATAGTCCCATTTGGACTACCAATGTAGCAACATCTACAATTTCCCCCTTTCCAAACTCTTGTTCCTACACTGCCTGTGCGACCCCAATTACCTGTGCAACTTAACCCTAACTCGAATAATAAAGTAGCCCAGAGCATAGAGGTTCCGACTACCTTCGATAATTACCTTATCACTCCCATTGGACTTAATGAAATTTAAATACGATCAGGTAAGGTGATTAAACCAAACCACTCCCTTATCATTACCGAGGAGGAATGTGAACCTCCCATAGGAGGTACAGTAGATCTTGAGGCGACTGTTACAATTGTAATAGCTGATACAGAGAAAATTATTACGCCTGTAACAGCCAACCCAAGAATGTTTGTTACTCCTGTAACAACCAACTCGAGTAAGGATGATACACCTATAGCAGCCGATTCGACTATTATGACTCAAGATCCTCCATATCCTTAGAGACTAACTGAGACTGGAATGACCTCACAACTCGAATCCAATTTCCTTAGGGAGTTGTGAAACTTGCACGTACGAATTCCTCTGTTGCAAGCTCTTAAAGAACTACATATTTGTGCCAAAACAATACGAGATCTGTGCATTAAGGAACCTGGAAGGAAGCCTAAGGACCCTGCTAACATACACGTGATGGGGAAATTGTCTGAATTAATGTCTGCGCAGCCTCTTTTAACCAAGTATAATGATCTAGGAAACCCTACGGTTACTATCTATATTAATCCATTGATTGATCTTGGGGTGGTCATTAATGTGATGATAAAGGACCTCTTTACCACTCTGGGGCTACATGGGCTTAGACATATTCCTACTATACTTGAATTAGCAGATAGGTCACGTGTTAAACCCGAGGGGGTATTAGAAGACGCAATAGCTTCCTGGAGGTATCTAGCTGACTTTCTTATCTTACAAACCAAATCCAACCTAGAGGGATATCGTTTGATTCTAGGGAGACCCTAGCTGGCCACTACAAATGCATTTATAGGATGCATATCTGAATCTATGATGATTTCAAATGGCCAGGCTACAAAGAACCTTAATATTTACCCCCCAAAACCAAATAAGGATTTGAACAATCCTCGGTGGGATGAATTTGAACCCAAATCAGTTCTTTCCATACTGCTCCTCACTCTAGGAAAAGCCCAGTATTTCAAGGATGAGACAAAAGATGATATCATTAATGGCTTTATTAGTAACTTGCTTTCTATTGCTTCTATGAAAATTTAAAGGAGGAAGAGGAGGTAGAATATATAAACTTTGAACAAATGAGAACCACTCCGCATACTGACAGCAATTCAGTCGAAATAGAACCAGGAAAGTATTTGAACATTAATCCCAACATAACTGCTGAGAAAAACAAATTGTTGTTAAAGCTATTACAAAAATACAAAAAGGAATTTGCATGGGACTACACATATATGAAATGGATTCGTCCCAACCTGCGCAATCACCGCATTTATTTGAAAGATGGTTGCAAACCAATTAGACAACTACAGTGCCGCATGAACCCTGCACTGAAGGAGGTAGTGAAAGAAGAATTACAAAAACTCCTGAGTGCTAACTTTATTTATCTGATATCTGACAGTCAGTGGGTGTCTCCGCTTGTCATTGTCCCTAAGAAGAATGACAAATGGAGAGTCTGTGTGGATTACAGAGAACTCAATAAAGCCACTCAAAAGGACCATTTTCCTTTAACATTTATAGATCAGGTCCTTGACACCCTTTCTGGGAAAAAGTTTTTTCATTTTTAGATGGGTTTAGTGGCTACAACTAGATACAAATTTCCCTAGAGGATCAGGATAAAACAACCTTTACTTTCCCTTGGGGAAATTTCACATACATAGTACTCCCTTTTGGACTCTGCAATGCGCCAGTAACTTTTCAGAGGGCAATACTAGGAATTTTTTTTGATTTGTTGAATGACTGCCTTGAAATCTTCATGGATGATTTTACACGTTATGGTGATGCTTTTGAAACAGCATTAGCTAATTTAGAAAAAGTGTTGGAACGTTGTGTACAGACTAATGTTTCTTTGAGCACCAAAAAATGTCACATGATGATGACTGAAGGGATCGTGCTGGGACACTACATTTCTGCTGACAGGATCAAGGTAGACCTTGCTAAAATAGAGGTAATTCTAAAAATTCCAACTCTCAAGACAAAAAAAGAGGTACGTATTTTCTTGGGACATGCAGGGTATTACAAAAGGTTTATAGAGAATTTTTCAAAAATTGCATCGCCATTGTTTTCCTTATGAAAGATGTAGAATTTTTGTGGACAAGAAAGTGTGAGCAGGCCTTTTTGAAGCTGAAATGTTGTGTATCAGCAGCTCTGATTTTACATGGAACTAATTCGGAACTATCATTTCACATAGCTACAGATGCATCTGATATTGTTGTAGGTGTTTTTTTGGGACAACTGGAGGATAGGAAACCTTACGCTATTTATTACATAAGCAAGAATTTGACTCTAGCTGAGCTCGATTGCACAGTGACTGAGAAGGAATTCTTAGCAGTAGTGTGTGCCATCAATAATTTTCGACATTATATCACCGAGTATCAATTATTTGTACACAGTGACCACTCTTCCATTCGTCTTTTAGTGAATAATCCAATTACCAATGGTAGAATTACATGTTGGTTACTGTTGTTACAGGAATTTGATATCACATTTGTAGATAAACATGGAAAAGATAATGTAGTAGCTGATTTTCTCTTAGGTTAACTATTGATGAAAATTGCATTCCTACTGAGGATTCTTTCCCTGATGAGTATCTCTTTGATATTTCTACTTACTCACCACAGTATGCAGATATAGCCAATTATCTTGATGCAGGGAAGTTTCCACAATACTTGTCCTCCAAGGAAAAGAGAAAGATCATATAGTAGAGTGCTACCTATACTTGGATAGATGGGAATCTCTATCACATTGGACCAAATTTTTAGATCGGACATTGTGTTAGGGAAGATGAGAACTTTGACATCCTTAAGGCTTGTCACAAGGAACCTTGTGGAGAGCACTTCACAGACAAGCAGACAGGATACAAAGTCCTTTCGATAGGATATTATCGGCCAACAAAATTTCAGGATGCCAAGAAGTTCGTGAAAGGATGTAATATTTGCCAAAGGATGGGTCAACCGCTGCAATCAGATGAGATGTCGTTATAGCCTCAAATAGCCTTAGAACCTTTTTATAAATGGGCCTTGGATTTTGTGGTACCAATTAATTCTTCATCCAGATAGAAATCCTACATCTTGGTCTGCATCGACTATGTCACAAAATGGGTTGAGGCAAAAGCACTAACCAGATCCATGGATCAGGCTATTTTAGACTTCTTGTTTGAAGACATATTTGTCCGTTTTGGGAACCTAGGGAGATAGTGACAAATGGAGGACCCCAGTTTACATCCCATATGATCCAAAATTTGGTTGAAAAATATAAAATCCATCATAGAATCAAAACACCTTATCACCCACAAGCGAATGGCCAAGTGGAAAGCACCAACAAAGTCATTGAGGGGATTCTTACCAAGACTATGGCTAGTCACCAAAGGAATTGGGCTGATAAACTTCCATAAGTACTATGGGCATATAGAACTACGTGGAGGAATACTATGGGATTCTCACCATACAAACGTGTGTATGGTAAAGATCACTTATTCCCTATTGAGTTTGAAATCAAGACATTGAGAACAACATTGCAGGTGAATTTGGATCTGGTTACAACACAAAAGCAAAGGTTGAACCATCTCAATGAATTGGAGGAGAAATGGTTGGCTTCTATCAGACAAACAAACATTATCTAGGAGCAGAGAGCTAAGTGGCATGACAGGTTCATCAAGAAGAAGAAGTTTCAGAAAGGAGATTGGGCTCTCTTATATGATTCAAGATTCAAGGACTTGAAGGGTAAGCTCTACACCAGATGGCTAGGTCCCTATGAGGTAGATGCAGTCTTTCAATGGGATTGTGAATTTGGTTAACATTGACAGTGCGAGGACAACATTGCTTGCAAATGGGCACCGTATTCGTTTATTTCTTAAACCTCCTTCAAGGTATTCATTTGTTAACATTGTCAGGAATTCAGACCTTCAAATTATAGGAGCAGGGGAAACCCCCCAGTGCTACCAAAATTCTAATTTTCTAATAAGTGTAACAGATGAAAACCAATCTCTATCAGTGGTTGTTACACCTGCTAAAAAAAATAAAAAAAAATAATAATAATAATAATAATAATAAACAAAAATAATGAAAATAACCTAGCTGTGAAAACCTCTTTTGGGTTCAGACAGAAAATTTCTGTAACAGTTGAAAACCAGTATGTGGCATCTATTACACACTTTGAAACAACATTTGATATTTTAGGAATATCTTACAATAATGTTGTTACATGACCGTTTCAGTTCTTTGTTTTTATCTTTCGTGGAAACTAATAATATATAACATTCCTCTTGACTATTACATCTGTAACAACCGACGACTTTTATAAATAATCCAAGTAAATTATCTATTGTGATTCTGGTACACATCACCATGATTTGGGAGAAATTGCCTTGACCGCCGGAATTAATTTTTCACCTCGTCACCAATGTCTTCTCTCAACGTCACACCATGTACGTCATGAAATGGTAACATTGTTAACCTCTTTTATTTAGTAATTATGGCAATCTAATGTGATATCCTTTTGACTTCCAAGGTCGGCTGTCACATTTAAGCTGGGGGGGATGAATTACATGATGACATGACCTTTACATGACCTGTGAGCATTTAAACCGAAACCAAAGTATGATGATCTTGTAATCATTATCATTTAATGATCGATCATGCCACAATGGAATTGTACCTCAAACTAGACCTTCCATAACTTAGCATTAATAAGGAAACATTATTGCGCAATACGAATCCTGATTTGAAATTCCTGCCTATGTCACTCTATCATTTACCCACTGCTGAAGCGTTGCATCCTCATTCAGAGCTCTCAGACAGAAGTTGAGGAGAACAATTTGCAGAGTTAGAACAATTGAGCATTGTGCCGACCAATTTGGAATTTCTCAAGGAGGAGAAGAGAGGAGAACAACATTGAAACAATGTAGAAATGGGTGGGGCAACAATTCAACATGAACCATGATCAACAGGGGCATTGGAAAATTGCCCCGAAGCATGCCAAATTTTTAAAGACGCAGATTGGTTTGAGTTTTTCCAA
Organism: Pinus tabuliformis; assembly: GCA_031772625.1. Classification (NCBI taxonomy): domain Eukaryota; kingdom Viridiplantae; phylum Streptophyta; class Pinopsida; order Pinales; family Pinaceae; genus Pinus; species Pinus tabuliformis. Next base: position 1,811,614,384 of record CM062818.1, read on the forward strand.
AGGCTGGAAGGATCAGATGGGGCAACTGCTATGGAATGCACTAAGAATTTAAAGAGGAATCAAACAGAGGATAGGGGATTGCAATTGGAAGTTACAAAAGAGGTAATTGCCCGTGTGACGAAATTACCAACATAGGTTAAAAGGTGGTTTAATAGAAAAATTATTGACCCCTTATTGAAGGAGTATTTTCTCCAAGGGGAGGAACAACTAGTGAAGAAAGGAAGAGGAATTGACAGGTTGTCGCTTCCCCATCCATGGGCCATTGTCACCCTTTACCTCATCAAGTATATCACCTGTGAGGGAAGGGAAAATATTGTATTCAGTTACCACTTCCCATTGTTAAATCACCTCTGACATCGATAGATGATAAACCTCCCGTACTTTTTTTTGGATAATATCAGGCATATGGTTGTGGTCGTGAAGACAGTTGCGCATCTAGAGACTTGTATCACAAACCATGACCTCATCAAGCTAATTTTGCTAGACGCCCTAAGTCACCAGGGTAGGAGATGGGATGAATTCATGAGAAAGAAGGTTAGGACTACCTGCAGGAAGCAAGCTGGGACGTCTGAGGAAGATTCGACAGAAACTAAGGACCAGCCCTAGCCCTTGAAAGTAAGGGCTGGAAAGAGAATAGTTGATAAGCCAATTGGAGATAAGCGACCGAAATAGAGAGTAAGGGTTAGTGGGCACCTAGATTCCCCATCCAATCTAAGAAGAACAAGGAGGCAGTGAGGTAGGAAGATGAAGAGTAGGCTCAGCCAAAGGAACCTTCCTCACTAGGTATGAATGAGACCCAATGCTTGCTGCTTAAAATTGAAAGTTCAGAAAGAGAAAATGAGAAGTTAGTGAAGCAGTTAGAAGAGGATAAGGTAGAGGAAAGGGCCCCAGGGTTAGATACTTTGGCTGAGGTTCTAGATAGGTTCGGGGAGGAAAATGTTCTGGGTTCTATGTGCACGGCCTGTGCTAAGGAGCTAGTGGCAGCGGGGTATAGAGTCTGTGTAGTGGACACCATTTCGAGGGAAACACAAACTGAGTCCTAGGAAGAAGACGCACAAAAACCCGTTGAAGACGTTGTTGTTACACAAGAATGAGTAGCTGAGATGGAGCATTCCACAAAGAGTAATTGGGTAGCTGATACACAAGTACCCTTGGTTGATACTTCTCTTACACAAGAACTAGCAGTGGAAACAAAAAATAACCAAGGGGAAAACGAAGAAGCTGATATACATGAACCTGTGGTTGACACTGCTATTACACAAGAACCAGTAGTGGAAACATAAGCTAACCAAGGGGAAAATGATACACAATAACCTGTGGATGACACTATTTTTACACAAGAACCAGCAGTGGAAGTGGAAGCTAACCAGAGAGAAAAAGAAGTTGTTACACAAGAACCCATTGATGACGTTGCTGTTACAAAAGAACCAGCAGCCGAAATGGAGCAGTTTCACCCTTGGGAGGTTGTTACACCTTCAATTGTTAGTGCATGTGGGAGAACATCGGGTCCTGATGAAGGATGGTGTTCTGAAAGAATGTTGTTGATACCAAAGTTCAAAAAATGGAAGCAACATGTGCTCTCTATGCAAGAGGGAATGATCTCGCTGAAGGCACATAAGAAGATGATGAATTCACTTAGGGAGAAATGGTTAGAGGAAGAATGGGAGAGAGAATGGGAAGAGCAGAAGCATAAGGAAGATATGAAGAAGAAAGATGAACAACTGCAGCTGTTATAGCGGCAGGTTATAGATCTAACAAACGATAAGACGAAGCTTCATGAGCTTGCCTTGAACCTACTAGGATGCAGGTGTCCTTACCCATCATATCCAGTGTTCCTATGGGAACATTATTATTTGTTTTAGTTAAAACCAATCTTTGAAAACAAGCCTTATTTGGGTTCTTCTACCCGTACTTTTCTTGAATTTTTTCGTACTTGTGATTTTGATGAACAGAGCTTACTTTGTGAGTTGTTTTTGCATAACATGATGTGTGAATATGTTAGTACAAAGATGGTGGCAAGTGTTTTCTATTATATGGGGTATTTTCAGTTGTGATCCTTCCTTTCTCTTATGAGGAATCAAATCGAATGGCATTTGGCCATGAAATCAGTTGATACCAATGAAGAAAGGGAAACATTATGGATGAGGGAAGAACCAGGAATGGTTTATGAATTGCAACGTGAGTTTAAGTTGTTCTTGAGTACCTTGGGAATCAGGGAGCAATCAGCCACTTATAGAAAAAGGATTGTGGGGATTTGCCTCAATCTATATGCACAAATGAAAAGTCGAGCACTAACAGGGTGCCTTAAGCGCACCGAGGCCTGTAGTGTTGGATTACAAGAAGGAGATCATTTTTAGTTCAGGAATTTTGTGGTTTATATTACACGAGTACCAGAATATGCCTGGGTGGTACAAACATTGGGAGCCTTCTAGATTAGACTTAGAGTCAAATATCCTCTGATTTGGTTACAGGTGGAAGAATACTAGTCAGATTACCACTTGTGCGACTATGAAGAAGAATCCTAGCTGTGACAACTAATGGCTACTCAGGGGAACAAGTCTCATGGTGAAAACACTTATGGTACCTATAATTTTACAGACTTGCATTGGAGGTATAGCAGGAGAAACTGAGGTTTTGCATGGGGACATGCAATTTCTTCAGTTGGGGGGAGATGTTGGGTGTAGTTTTTATACCTATTTCCTATACTTTCTTTCCCCAGTTTTGATCCTCTTTCCCTCCAGGCCAACAAAACTTTACATGTTAATCACCTTTTTCCTTATTATAAACAACCTATTTTGCCATCATGTTATTTTTCCATTTTTGCTGAATATAACGATGCAATATTCCTTTTTATGGCTAATTGGGGTAAGCATTGGAGAAGTATTTTGGATCCTCTCCTCTTTTTTAGGTGTTTCTTGCGAGAACGAGGTTATGGAATGAGCAGTCGCGTCAATCGGTCCAAGAGAAAGATGGAATAGACTGTTGTTACACCGCGTCGTTGTTACAAGTGTTGTTGTTACATCGCGTTGCGGTCACAGGTTACCAATGTTAACCCTTAGGTGTTGTTACAAGGTCGGTGTTACCTAGTGATTGTTGTTATATCCCAAACCGTCATTTAACCATAGGATGTTGTTACACCGTAGCTGGATAATTCGTGGGTACTATTCCACATAACAACTATTGGAAGTTATGAATTGTTTATTTAGAAAGTGACAGATCCAAGTGGTTATGGCCTTAACTGATGTACTTGAATAGCATCCGTGTTTAGGAACTGGTTATAACAATTTATATTTTATGATCAACATTAGAATCGTGAGATTCTCATGACTGATCTATTCCTGATTTTGGGTATGTAATAAGTATAAGAGAAACTTAATCTCCGATGTAGGAGGACGACATAGAAAGTACTGTTATTTTGATTTTGTAACTTGTAATTGTTTTTAATATCAAATAAGTTGTGGTGATGTTGTTGTTATTTATAAGTTGATTATTTAACTTATCTCATGTTCATTCATGTGCCCACGCTAGGGAGGAAGGGCCCTCCTCTTTAGCAAGGACTGTAGTGGTAGAGTAGTTGTATATTATTGTTTCTCTCTTTTATTGTTTATATGGTTTTTTATTGTTGCTTTATAATTTATAGAATATATCTACTTTAGTTCCAGAATTATATTATGTTGTTACATTGAATTGATTAGTAGTATGGTAGTTAACCAGTTGGTGTAGTTATTAGTACAGTATGTGGAGTGCCTTTTCTGTGATAATCATGAAGTGTGATTTCATTATTGTAGAGTGTTTTAATTTCTGCAATTGATTCAGCGACATTCTTTACTATTTTCTATTTTCATTCTTGGTTGTAGTGTATCGGCACAAACAGTGCAAACTCCATTGAAATAACATACCTACCCTGGGTTGACAATTAAATGGTTCCAATCTTGGTCAACTAGGATTGATTAAAATGACACTACAATAGGTGATCAATAAGAATTTAAAAGCAGCACAAGATATGCAAAAGAGTTATGAAAATCGGTATAGGTTGTTCAAGGAGTTCCAGGTTAGGGAATAGGTGTAATTTCACATCAAACGAAAGAAGAGATCCTTGCATATTGGATCATGTGCCATGCTGGAACCATGGTTTTGTGGACCCTTCAGTATTATTAAGAGGATTATGTTAGTAGCCTATCAACTTGTACTTCCTTCGATAGTGAAAGTCCATGATATTTTCCATGTGTCATTGCTTAAGAATGATGTTAAATATGTTGATCATGTGATTGACTGGTCTGTATTGCAGGTGGAACTAGAAGGAGAATTCCAGCCGGAACAAAAATTCATTTTTCAGAGAAAGACGCTCATGCTCCGGAACCAAGCAATCGAGTAGTTGAAGGTGTAATGGAAGCACTTTGGGCTTGATGAAGCTACATGGTAGATGGCGGATCAGATGCAAGCGATGTATCCTTCCTTGTTTGTTGGTTGATTAGATATTTTGGTATATGTTTAGGTATATGTCTTTGGTATATGTTTTTTGTACATGTTTTGGTGATGTTTGGTATATGTACATATGTATATGGATGTAAATACCGCTATTTTTTATGTTGTCATATTGGTTTGCTTCTTAGCAGGTTGATCATTGTAAATACTGCAATGAGCTAAGTTATAAAGCTCCATGAATAGTATGTTTTGCTTACAGTAGTCTTGTGGTTATAGGTGTTGTTGAACACTAAGGATGGTTTTCCCCCAAAGGGGAGGGACCTGTAACAACCTTGGTGAAAATTCCATGTAATAAAAGTTAATAAAGACAAAAATAGTAACCACGGTTGATGGGACACTTATTCCAAGCTGAATGATGGGCAAGACATCCTAGTGTGGCTGTTCATTTGGTTTATTATGGCTAAGGAAATTGGCAAATGCAATTTCTAAGGCTTTGGAAAGGAAAAATGGCATTTTGGTACATTTATTTATGAAAATAATGGAAATTATGAGAAAAGGGAGGTGAAAGGTCACAAGTTGCATGTGAGGAGGAAAATCAAGGAAAATAATGGAAAATGAAGAAAATAGAGGCCTCATTAATAAAAAGGCTTATGAGGATCAACTCATAGACTTTTGTCAGTTCAGTTTTGGAGCTCTCCCTCTCTCTCTCTCTCTCTCTCTCTCTCTCATTCTTGGACACATATTTTCTTGGAGCACTCTTGGAGAGTGTGGTATACTTGGATTTTTGGACTAAGAAGGAAAATGAAGAGAAAGAAAGTGCAAGAGGGCATTGGGATCAATAACTACAGTAGATTTTTCTTGCAAGTACTGAGTTTCATGTATGTTTTCCTCACTAATTTTGGCATGCATGGCATATGCATGTGGTTTATTGGTCATGATCTGTTGTTGGCTTGAGGGGGCCTAACCCAGGTTCAATGTTAATTAGCCAAACAAATCCCTACACTACTGGCCCTTCCGACATCAGCCCACAGAGCGTAGATCGAAGTCTCACCCGAAGCAGTATGGGGGGATGCTGGAACCAAGTTTCCACACCCTGAGATGGTTGTGATGTCATTTTATTCCCTTTATCCCTGCCTTCGCGCTGGTCACTTCACTCTAGGGCTTGCAAGATGAGCCTTTTATCCTATCATTCAATACCTCCGCGAAAGGGTATGATCAACCTTCACGCAGCCCTATCTTGCTGCTCAGGTACTTTTGCGCTGCTATGGTAGCACATCGTGCAGATTCCCCAATTAGTCTAAGTGATTTTCTTATCTTATCAAATAATTAAATTTAACAACGCGTAAACAAATAATCATAATTTTGTTTAATTATTCAATGTAATTGCATTCATTTGCGCATCCCATAAGCATAATAAAGGAAATTCATACATCACATATCAAGATGCAATAACAGAACAAAGACACGGGAATTACAGACTATCTTTCTTTATTAATATCTTCCAAGTGTTTACAGCCTCTGTCCACCATGCACACACAGTTGCAGGGGTCTGCACACTCAATTGTGGAATTATACCCTGGGCCTCTGTTCACTCAGCTGTAGAGCCTCTACCTATGCTACAACCCAAGACTTAGACTTCTTACTTTAGAGCTACTACTCTCTTACATCTTGTCTCTCTAAAACTACTTAGAGCTTAGCTCTTTTTTTATACAATACCATGGTCCGCGGACCATGGGTAGATCTCTTATAGCTGACTTTAGTTTACAAAACCAAGGGTGGTCTACCCTTTATGACACATAATACCTTCGCACTCCGTGACCACAAAATGCGGAGTCTTTACATTTTTATTACAAAATTTGACTCAAACATGGGCTTTTAGCCCCATAAATTCCCTTGGGGGATCTCGCTCCTAACAGGCCCCCAACACAAACATCGTGACTTGCCCTTGAGTCACTCGGTAAGCATGGAGATCTTTGCGCAAAGCCCATCCAGTTCAACCTGTATGACCACTACCTCAATCATGCACTGAGCTGCCGCCTGCTTCACATCTTCAACTATCTTCTCAGTCACTGCTCCTGTGCTGTCAACCTGAAGCTTTTTTTGTGTCACTTGCAGAGTCACAAGATTGCCTTCATTATTTTTTATGACTGTGTAAGCTTCCTCCAACTAGTGCTTTAGTCGTGCCTTTAGCACTACTTCCTTGTGCAGCGTTGCATCCACCTGTTCCTTTAGCAACTTGGCCTCCTACAGCTTGGCTAGCCTCTGTGTCAGTGCAACAAATCACACTATGCCCTTAACTTCATCGTAGTGTTGTTGTAGCTCGCGCGCTTCCATCTCTAGCCTCTGTACATTTGGGTCCTCCTGCAAGCTTGTCAGGACCTCAAATGATTGCTCGAACAACTGTGTGCAATCTCCTACTACACTTTCCACCACCGCAACTGCCTCTGTGACAGTGATCGCCTGCTGTTCCTTTACTTCTGGCGGTGTTGAAGGTTGAGCCCTCAACTGCAGCTCTGTAATCTGCAGGTTCAAATCCAGCTAAACCTGCACCATCTCAGTCCCAGTGTCATGCACCCCTGTGGCCAATTTGCAGATGTGAACCTCAACTAGCTCCTCCTCCGGAATGGCCAACTCTGGGACCATTCTGCATGCCTCCTCAATTACCTATAGGATCTTCTTGCTCTAGTTGGTCACCTCGGTCTCAGCGTTGATGGCAGAATTTCTCTGTAGGGCCATCTATTCATTATTGATCCATTGTTCGCTGATCACCTGGAGGGCGTGGTGCTCATGGTCCCTCATTCCTATAATTACTCCATCCTACCAGAGGTGGAGTGCTTTGTGCAGAAGCATTGCCAAGTTCAGCCCAACTCCCTTCAAGGCACTGATAGTGGGCCTGTCAGCCTCATTTTTTATGGTCAATGCTCCATCCGGTAGCACTATCGATGGCCAAGATGGTAGACACCGTACTAGATAGCGACACATGGTTCAGCAACTCTTGTAACCCAGTCTGGATAGCCCCTAGTATGATCTGTTGCTGCTATTCAAATTGTTGTAGGGTCTCCGTGGTGATATCTCTAACTATGTCACTGATATCATGTAGGTTGCCCTCCGTCAATCTAATAGGGTCTAGCGAGGTCTTGGTTGCCTTGGATTTCTTTTTGGGCCCTCCCTTCTCTAGCTCTCTTGGGCGCTAATTAATGCAGGCAGACCTCTGCTGAGGGTCCCTGTCATGCTATTCTCTGTCTTCCTCTTTTGTCACAGATGAAGGCGACTACACGCCTTCATTAGAGCCATGCTCTGTTCCGCCAGTCTGCTTACCTGCCTACTTTTCTGCTTGTTCTACCTGGTCCTTCTCAGCGGCCTCCTTTTTCCTCTTCTCGACCAGCTGCACCATCTTTAGCTTAGCCTCCTCCTTCTTCTTCTATGTGGCGGACCTTTTTCCACCCACCGCCAAGTCCGTGGTAGTGCACCACTCCATCGGCAATTGATTGAGCATCACATCGATGGCGTCATCTATGGCCAGGTACGGAAATTCATACCACTTCCGTGCAGGGTCCTTCCGCACTGTGATTGATACTCGATGGAAATCAGCTTTAAACTTAGCATAGCTCTGCAGGTTAGCGTATACCATGGGCAAAAATCATGGCTTGCGATTGATGGCCATCCTGATATTCATTTCCATCAAGATCTAGAAGATCTTGCTGTCGCGAACTCGCTACGTGTCTTTGGTTACCCACAGCGAAGCGTACTTCGCTGCTTCAGGGAGTTCTAGCACGACCGAAGGGAATTAGCTCTCCTCTGATAGCTCCCACACTACTAGAGTAATCGACAACAAGAGCCACAAGTAGTGGAATGTCTTTCTTTTCTCTTATGCTTCGCGGCAGTTTGCCAAGAACTCTCCGCAAAGGTAGTCCAACTAGTTAAACTATACTCCTACTGTGCACTGCTGTGTGAGCGTGACGACAGGTGCCAACACCTCATCAACACGGCACTTCAGCATCACCTTCCCTGTAAGGATCTGTGCTGCTACCTTTACCACGAGGTCACATATGCTGGAGATAGCGTACCTGCGTGGCTTCTTCACCAGCTTGAAGTTCTCCTTCATTGACTCTGCAAGAGCCTACTCGCCACCCTTTCTGCCAAAGATCATCACTAGATTCTCACCTGTATATGGCAGGCGTGTTATATAGTGAATTAACATATCTGTGATGGGTATCAGCTCCTCCAGCCACAGAAACCCATCATGCACCAAGCACAGCAGCTGCTTGATGACCAAAACTATCACGAGGGTGCGGTTATAGTGCGGCACCCAGAGCAGGTTCAACAATCCTACCTTCTCTACCCCCTTGAGCCACCTCCATGGCTCCAAGGCAGTCATTCTCATATTTGTGTCTATGATGCAGTGCATTAGCTACTTGGTTGCTAGGTGTGGGAACTTCTCGTGGTCCGCCAAGTCCCAATCTTCAAGCCTCAGTATCAGCACCCGTACCAAACATGGACCATCGAAAGCAATTTCATCTGGTAGTAGAGGGGTTTGTAGGGGAGTCTTACTCTCATCAATGTCCTTTGGTACCTTAGACTTAGGCTTGCATGGAGGGACATACTCTGGAAACCACGTAATAGGGTCCGCACCCTGGGTTTCAACCCCCACATCCTCATCATCCATCGAGATGTCTTCAATGTCCTCCACCTCTACCTCTAAGTTTATGGCCTTGCCTTTCTCCTGTGCAGTAGGTTTTTGTGGGTTTCACCTTGGTGTGGCACGCATCGATATGGCAGGCTACTTTCCCTTCTTTTCCTTCACAGTCTCCTTGGTTGGGGTTGGGTTTGGTCTTGGCATTCTTGGTGACTTACGGACCTATGTCAATACTTCGGCAACCTTTAGGGCAACTTCTTTAGCCTCCATATCAATTTCCTACACATTCTCCTCGGCTACCACTTCTTCGGTGTCCATAGCTTCTATGTGTGTCGACATGATGCTATTCACTAGTTCCTGTGTCTCCTTTGACAATTGTTCAAACGCCGGACTCACTATTAGATCTTGAAAGAATTCACGGTTCATGTGCACCTGAGAGCGCAATAACTCAATTCTCAAAATTCCAAGTGCTTTTCGCTGGGCAACCATTTGTAATTTATAGGGCATTTCAAATTCAAATCTGACCATTCCCCCCATAATCGGTTCATTAATGCCGTATTGGCGGCAGATTTTCAAGGATCTAAGCCATAAATTTTGTCTTAAATGTCAGCCACCCACTCCATTTGGCCTCACTTCTGTCGTCTTTTCATGAACAGTGACTTTAACAGTCACTTTCCGGCCGACCTGCGTGATTTCTCCCTGGGTAGCGCAGCTCCCTCCACGCTGCTGCGGACCTAGTGACACTTCCTTGCTTCACATCATTCGCCAATCGCACAACTCTGACCCGGGCAGTGTAGTTTATAGTCCCGCACCTCCTTTCAGCTACTTGAAGTGCTAATACTATGCTACCTTCATTTAGTCACATGGTCGGACCACCGGTGTATGGCTTCAAGCGACTGTCATTCACCTTTCCTCGGAAGGGTTCTCCATTCAATTTGACCAGATGTACCGCTCCTCCATCGATAATCTCCTTAATGACATAAGGCCCTAACTAGTGCATCCTGAACTTCCTTGGAAATTTATCAAACTTATTATCATATAGCAAAACCAAGTCATTTAACTTAAATGAGCACATCTTAATCTGTCGATCATGCCATGGCTTTTCGCGCTACTTTTGGACCTACTGGTGAAATCCAACCGAAAATCTTTCTTCTTCGAGCTCATCCAACTATGTGAACCTCTCCTCTAGGTCTCTGCGATCCGTCATACCTGTGAGCGCTGATATGCGTAGACTAGGCACGATGTATTCCAAAGGCATTACCGCTTCAACCCCATAGATGAGCCTAAAGGGTGTTTGTCCAGTAAAGTTCTTTCATGTCGTTCGATAAGCCCATAATACTGCAAGTATGTGTAGGTCCCAATCACTTCGTTGAGCATTACAAACCTTGGTTAGCACATTTCCAACACTTTTTTGAATGCTTCCACCGTCCCGTTAACCTGTGGGTGATAAGGTGTGCTCTTCTGGTGGTATACCTGAAATTCCTCCGTCAGCGCACTGATCGTCTCATTCAGGAAGTGCGTACCACGATCACTCATCAAGATATTTGGACAGCCAAATCACGTCAGCACATGATCAAATAGCAACTTCGCGGCAGTCGCGCCCATCCAATCCTTCATCAACAGCACTTCTGCCCAACGAGTTAAATACTCCGTCACGGTGATAATGTACCTTTTTCCTGTCTTTCTTTGTGGCCGAATAGGTCCCACAAAATCTATCACCCACTTCTTGAAGGGTTTCAATGTCATTTATGGATTCAAAGGCATCTCATCCCTCCACGATGGCCTACCAGTCCTTTAACACACATCACATGCCTTGCAATATGCTTTTGAGTCCTGATGGAGGGTCGGCCACCACAACCCTATGAATATAATCTTCCGCATGGTTTCTCTCCCTGCATAATGTCCTCCTACGGTGCCCCAATGAGTGTCCGCAAGGATGTTGCTTCTTTCGAACTAAGGTACACACCGTTGCAATATCTCATCAATCCCCATCTTGTACAGATGCCCAGCAATGAGAGAGAAATCTGTCGTGCGCACCACTAATTCCTTTTTCTGTTGGACAATGTATCCTTCTAGTGCAATACCTGTCATTAGGAAGTGTACTATATTCTCAAAATTACCATCCGCGACATGCACTGCAAATAGTTGCACATCAGGTAATCCCTTCTCCAAATTAGTTGGTTCCTCCCTTGTTTAGATGCGCGACAGATGGTTTGGTCCTGCATTGAATCATCTAGGCTTCACAACAACTTCAAAATCGTGCTCCTTGAACAATAAGATCCACTTGCAGATTCTCCCCCCCAACACAGGCTTATTGACCAAGTACTTCAGGGTGGAGTGATCTGTATACACCTTAAAATGACCTCCCAGCAAGTAGTGCCTATACTTCTGGAGCACATACACCATAGCTAGCCCTTCGCGCTCAGTGGTGGAATAGTTTTTTTCTGCTTTTGACCGTCGGCTTGCAAACGCAATAGGATAGTCCAACCCTTCTCTGCCAGCCTGTGTCAGTACTACTCCCAATCCTATACATGACACGTCGACATGTACGTGAAACTCTTTCTTCCAGTCTCGGAAGACTAGAATCGGTGCGGTGACCATCTTTTCTTTCAATATATCCAAGATCTTTTTGCAGTCATCGTTCCAGCAGAATGTGACATCCTTCTTCAACAATTTCTCCATAGGCGCGGTGATCTGGGCATAGCCTTTGATCAACTTTTTGTAATATATCGTATGTCCCAGAGTAGCACGTAGCTGCTTCACACTCCGTAGCACTTCCAAGTTTAGTATCACCACAATCTTCGCGGGGTCTACCATCAGTCCCTATCTGTGAACCACATGCCCCAACAGGTTTCCAAAAGGAACACAAAACAGACAATTCTTGAGATTGAGTGAAATCTAGTATATTCGGCAGGTATCCAACACTAGTTGCAAGCTTGTTACATGGTTCTTAACCAGCCCAAACAAGAGTCCAGTCTTTAGAATATACCTCCATGAACTTATGAATAAATTCCTTGGACGCAGCAACAACTACGTGTGAGAAGATCGTAGGTGCATTATTCAATCTGAACGGCATTACAGTGTACTGAAAACAACCCCACTCAGTCGCAAAGGTTGTCTTGCTCCTATCCTCTGGCGCGATTTTGATCTGGTGGTACCCAGATAACCCATCAATTAACGGATTTGAGAAAGGATCATGTACACAAGTGTCATTCAACTTTTTGAGATCCACGCATATCCTTATTTCATCCTTCTGCTTCTTCTCCTCTACCACCATTGGACTTACCCAGTCAGATTCTTCCATGGACCCAATGATTCCTACCATGAGCATCTTGTCTAGCTCTAAGCAGACCTTCTCCTTATATTTCGGATTGAGATGGTAAGGTCTTTTCTTAACCGGCTTTGCATCGGGCTTCAACATAATCTTCATCATTCCTAGGTCCCCGATTATCCCCTTCAGATCCATGAACTTGGTAGGGAATAAATCCTGGTATTCGTGGAGCAATTCAGCGACCTTATCCACTGTCATGTCATCCTAATAGTCTCCAATCTTCATGAATTTGGGTTCTGCCTCCATACCAATGTTTACTTGTTTTGTTTTCAACGACGCAATTATATCAGGGTTCTCAATCTGCGGTCCTTGAACCTCGCAGTGACCTTTTGTTTCTGGAATGTTAATCTTTCACGGATCCTCATCCTCTTCTTCAGCAGTTACATTATAACATTCTAGCGCGTGACTCAGCTGAGTAGCCCATTCAGGCTGAATCAGGTCTAAAGGATCCTGTGGTATCCTAAAGATTGCTTCTTTCACTTCTTGTAGCACTTCATCAATACTGTCAAACCCATCCTCAAAACTGAATGTCATCATGAATCCCTCGCGCAGGATATCCCATTCGCCTATCCCATGGTAGAGTTCAATTTCTACATACCAGTTCATCGAGACGATATCGAGGGTCTTACATAGCAAGTGCACCCATTCAGGTTGGGGCTTTTCTCCATAAGCCTGGGTCCATTTGGCCAAATGCATGCGCGGATCATCCTGCCCATCATACTTGTCTGTCATTCACATCTTCGGCTTCCCAAAGTGAGTTCTCATCATTCTCCTACATTCGCGCCAATCATCAAAGCTTCCCTTGTGCGTACCCCACCATCTTGTGGGTGTAGCATGCAGTGCCCAGTCCAACACCTGGAAGCGCTGCTTTTCTGGTACCTCCCTTTCAAATGCATCCAAAAAGATATCTACCTCATTCAGACCATCATAAGTAGGTAGATTTCTTACCTCTAAGGACACACAGTGCAGCGATTGGGTCATCATGTTGTAGTTCAGCGTAGTCACTTCATGTAACCGGTTCTGCTAGCGCTCTAACTCTTCATCGGAGTCCGAAGTGCAGGAACTCTCGTGATCCCATGTAATCCATCCATCCGCGGTGGGATTCACCCAATCTTGATCTCGCACCATTATCTTATAGATACAGTCCAAATTGTCATCACTCTCATAATCGTAGACTGGTTTCATATAGCGTGATCCCTCAGCAAGATCTAGAGGTACTATTACACGTAGCAATTTCTTCTCAAATATCATCTTCCACTTCTTCAGATTGATTACCCCATTCATATGAGTGGCCCAATCAATTCCTAGGAGTGTAGGATAGGGATTTTTGTCATCCACTATCTATATCACTTCAAAATCATCCATGCTCGCTCCCTCGATATCCATTGTCACCCCCTACCCCCTATACCCAGTCCATCCTTAGCTGAATCCGAGACCATTGCAGCGCAGGTCTCCCCATTCATTCCCAAGTCTGCTTCGGTAGGACGTTTGCGTCTCACCCCAGGTCCAAAATAACCTGATCCATCTCATACTCTCCTATCTGTGTAGTTAGTCTCATCTCCTGTCTCGTCCTTGTTTTATGCTTGCCAATCTTTCGTACTACGCATGGCTCACCCGACGCGATTCCAGCGCATTTATTGATGAGCTCTTCTAACCCTTTCATAACCTTACTATCGTGCAATAACTTCATACAAGTCTCCAGGAAAGTTGTGAGCATAGAGGGGTCCATCTCCTACTCAGGATTATCCCTGCTTCCTGAGGTGGAGGCCTCAACGAAGCTCTTTTTAGCTTCCATGAAGGTTTCACATGTGCGCTCCAAATCAAACTCAGTTTCCTTTGCTGGAGCTTTGTTAACCCATGTACCATCTTCTGGATGTTTCCCCTTGTCATCTCCTATCGCGATTCCACTTCTGAGCACTATGTTTACATTTGGATCCTCTTCGTGCGACTTAGACCTCATCATCTACAGGTTTTGAGTTGGTAGAGGTCGTAGCGCCCATTTGTCACATATCCTAGCTATCAGCGTAGGAAAATCTTCCATTTGATGATCAAACAGCATCCAATGCTTGCACGACGGATGTGTTTGGTTAGTGCAATCACAGGCATAATGTCCTGGCCCTCCGCTATTGTAGTAAATCAACTGTCCTCGACCTCTACCAGGTCCTCCTCTGCCTCAGTCTCGTCTGTGCCCCTGAAATCCTGTCCACGCCATCCCTGCGCTTTTGTCAGGGGGCCACATTTCAATCTAAACCCAATAGGTGAGAGTTCTATCCATCATCAATTCATAGCTCCTGCAAGTACTCTCATCATGCCCTACCGACCTATAAAAGTTATAGAATAGTCATTGTAGTGTTCGTACAAACTTCTGTAGAAAGTGATAGTTATCCATGGCATGTTTTCCAGCTACCTGACAGATAGCCCACCATAATGCAAGCCCCACGCTAGATCCTTCTTGAGCTTCTGGCCTTAAAGGCATCGGTCCCCCTCCTGCCATATGGTTCACAAAGATCAGGCAATGGTCCTTGTCATGCCCTTGACCCTTGCATTTCAAGCAGCATACCTCCTCGCGCACCTCTGGTCGAACCATCCCGTCCTGCTTCAGAATTTGCATCTCAAGGCACAGATTCTTCAACTGTGCATGGACCTGCTGAACTCCTAGATTTGGATCTTGCATTAGAGTTTCATGTAGTCTCATGGCAATCTCCAAGGCCTCTGCCTGAGTGATTATCTTCTGCTGCGATAGCGCAACCCTTAAGTGTGGCAGGAGCGAAGCAACAAACCACTCATGATGTTTTCCGTCTGTTAAGTTCATGTTGTATTTGCGGATTGTACATTTCAACCCATGATCTAGTTCCCAAGGCGTCTTGTCTAGTTTCATCGCGATTTCTTTGAATCCCACAATCGACTGCACCTCAAATATAGGCCTACTGAATTCTCGATTCAGTGCTATCTAGATGTCTTCCAATCCAGCATTCGGGTTATCATTAGAGTACTTAATATACCAGGTTAGCGCACGATCTTGCAAAGTACTAACCAGTGTCGCCTTCTTTATATGATCATCTGTAACACCTTGAGCTTCCCATACAGCCCTCACAACAAACCAGAATTGGTCTGGGTCCTCATTTCCCAAGCCTTTGAACAAAGGCAGCTTCACTGTATTTTCCATACTGAACTGTGGTGGAGGTGGAGGTGGTATGGGTGAAGTTGGAGGCGATGGTGGTGAAGTTGGAGGTGGTGTGGGCGGAGGTGGTATTCGCGGAAATCCTTGTCTTATTAAATGAATAGTACTTCGTGGAGAAACCTTCGCTATCTCTTCTTTGTCACCTCGCGGAGGTGAAATCAATGGACTATACTCAAGACCATTTTTTCCTTCTGTTAGTGTTAGTCTTTGAAACCTTCCTCCAGTGATCAAACATGCTCTTAAAAAATGATTTTAAGGTGTCAAGGTCAAATTTTTTCATTTCAGTGAGTCTTCAAGTAAAATTTGGTCACTAGGTATTAGGTCTAGGGTTTGTTTTCACTCCTTTCAAAGTTGTCCAAATGTCGGTCCATGTCACCATTCAGCTGAGTGTACCATCATTTAGAGGGTTGTCACCATCATTTCAGATTCCAATGGGTCATTTTACAACTTGTTCATGCTTCAGTTGTGCCTAGGTAAGGTTCATTTCCCTCTCCTAGGGTTTTGAAGGTAATTTCTCTTGGATGGTCAAATAATCAACAAAACTTGTATCCTGATGTTCATACACCTTCCCCTATCCTTAAATGTATCTTATTAAACACTTCCCGTGACTGATATCCCTCAAATTCCTCATTTTCGCACAAACCCTAGTTTCTTGCTACAATTTGACAATTTTCTAGGCTAGGCCTGTGCTTTTCCCTTTTGGACCCCTTCCCCTCACTCAATCTTTGAAATTTCACTTTCCCCTACTTCCCAACATCCCTCCCTACTTCCCAAAATTTTCTCAAGAATTTAGAAGCCCCTTATCCCTTTCATTTCACTTCATTTCGACAAATCCCCTGTTCCACACATCGGGATAGGTTTTACTCAAATGATGTTTCTGAGCAAGAAAAAAAGAATTTGTAAAAAGTGATAGAGGTTTTTGTCAATAATAGGCAAATAAATAAAAACCTCCTTCACTTTTTACATAGGTGTCATTTTTTAGAGAAATGTCAAAACTACAGTTGCCTCAGGAGAATCGATGTGCCTCTGAAGTGACATTGGGAAAATCAAGATTTATCCTAGCTTGGTTGGCCAAATTACTTGCTTGATGAGTCAAATGATAACTAGACACAAATATATTTCCAATGAGCTATCATGAGCTCAATTTGGAGTTTAGAAAGACCTTCAAAATTTGACTGCAACAACACTTTGCCTTTAGGCAGTCTCATTTTGCGCATTTTGACCAGTGTTGGGAGATTTGACTTTTGACAGGGAAAATGAAATCCAAATTGCAAAATTCAAGTTGTGTTGGAAATTAGACTCAATATTATTTCCAACGAGCTATTGTGCACCCAATTTGGACACCCATAAGGCCTCCAAAACTTTATCTGAAAATGGTGCTACCCACAGAATTAGTGGCGCTACGCATAGAAATTTTTAACACAGGCTTTTCCAATACGTGCGTAGTGCCACTGGTGCTATGCTTTTGATGGAGGCATCTTCTTGAAAAATGGATTACATATTTGGAATCAGCATGAAAAAATATGCATGCTCAGAAATGGCTGAGAATTTTGGACAAGTTTTAGGTCTCCAAAAGGGCAAAAAACACCCAAAAAGTGCCCTCTCTGCCACTTTTTTGTCACACAGGAAGCAGTCTTGGGATATTCCATTTTTGGAGGGGAAAATGGACTCCAAATAAAAAAATTCAAGTTGTCTTAGAAAGTAGACTCACCAGTATTTCCAGTGAGCTATCCTGCACCTGATTTTGACTTTGGGAAGCCTTCCAAAAGTGGATTGGAAAAAGCTCTACACACAGAAAAATGGCACTACAAATAGGAGGAAAATTTGCCAATTTTGCCTGTTTGCTCAGAATTTCGCATAGTTTTCTACCAGTTTGACTTTTTCTCTCTCATGGTAAAATTCATGATGTGATATGATGTAAATAGATGTACTACGATGTAAAATGATGAAAATTGACTTAAGGAGGTAGATACATCATTTGTAGGTGGTTTTGAGCTGTAATGAATTGGTTTCCTAAGTTTTAGAGGCAAGTTGTTCCACTGCCTATTTTGTAGTTCTTAGTTTAGATGTTGTTGAAACAGCTCCTTGACTCATGGATTCAACCCCTGATGGCTAGCATAGGTGGTTTGATGCCTATATCTTGTACTTTCTTAGTAATTTGTCAAGGTTGGACTCTTGTGGATGCTTTGAGCACTATTGTACATCACTTCTGCAGTTTGGCAAGGAAATAGACCAGGGTTTTGCAGCATTTTGTGGGATTCTTGTGGCAAGGTGATTTAGTATTGTTTTCTCCTCTATTATTCAGTTTATCATATGTTTATATGTGCCATCATCTCTCTCTTTTTCTACATAACTAAATGAATCAAGTGTAAAAGGTGGAATTCATTGATGTTTCAGTGCTCTGCCTTAGGGTTTATTTAGTTTTACATGTTTTCTGTTGTTTGAAGAGGACTCATGACATTTTCATGCCCTCTCCAACTCCTCACCAGTCTTTAGACTCACCATTACACCTAATTCAAAGTGCTAAAACACTTTCCTACCTCGCCCCACAGAAACCTCTACAAATCTGAGTTCATTTCCTGGACCCAAAATTGCCTTCCTCATCTGATCCAGCAAACAACCATTAAAATCAATCAAACTCCTCTGAGCATATACCTAGCCTAAAATTATTATTTACATTAGTCATCTCAAGCCTCATTTGCCATATTTTCCTGAGATTGACAAGGAGAGAGCCCTCTCCCAGCCTAGTAGGGCTAGCTACCAAGTTAAGCGTGGTTTGATGTTACCCTAGAACTACCTTTCTTAGCCTGAGGTAGATCCAGGCTCTAACACCTTCGTTCCTTTGCATAGTTCTGAACATCAAGGTAGCTACATAACCCGTTTTTCGCACAATAGCATTTTAATTCATGTATTCAAAGATTTTATGTACTTACCTCGCGGTCCTTTGAAAAAGCGCTGCTCCGCCTCGTTGTAGCTGACTGAGGTGTTGACTGCGAATTCAGTCACAAATCCTCATATGACATGATCGAGCCAATGATCGACAGCGCGATCGATCTTATCCTCCGATGCTTCCAACCTCCGCACTAGCTCTGGGGTCCACATAATAAGACTGTCAAGTTTTCGCCTTCCTTGGCTATTTGCTAGCTTCGCGATCCACTCGTATAGCTCAATAGGGAAGGAGCAGAAAAAGATCTTATGGATCTCTATATACAGGTATCTATCCAACCACTATTCCTTTGTTAGTCATGGGTTTCTGTTCTCTTGCGCCGTGAATTCGTGGATCTTCCTATCCAACCTGTCTCCGATCTCCTTTTTAGCTGGATTCCAATGATACAACATCACACATCCCTTATGCAGATTCTCGTCCTGGCAATAGAACCATTTTTTGGCTTGAGGGGGCCTGACCTAGGTTCAGCTTTAATTAGCCAAACAAATCCCTATACTACTGGCCCCTCCGGCATCAACCCAGAGAGTGTGGACTAAAGTCTCACTTGAAGTAGTATGGGGGGATGCTGGAACCAAGTTTCTCCACCATGAGATGGTTGTGATGCCATTTGATTCCCTCTATCCCTGCCTTTGTGCAGGTTGCTTCACTCTAGGGCTTGCAAGACGAGCCCTTTATCCTGTCCTTCAATACCTCTACGAAAGGGTATGATCGACCTTTGCACAGCCCTATCCTACTGCTCAGGTACTTTCACGCTAATATAGAAGCACGCCATGTAGATTCCCCAATTAGTCTAAGTGATTTTCTTATCTTATCAAATAATTAAAGTTAACACCACGTAAACAGATAATTGTAATTGCGTTCAATTATTCAATGTTATTGCATTCATTCATGCATCCTATAAGCATAATAAAGGAAATTCATACATAACATATCAAGATGCAATAATAGAACAAAGACACGGGAATTGCAGAATATCTTTCTTTATTAATATCTTCCAAGTGTTTACAGACTCTGTCCACCCTACACACACAGTTGCAGGGGTCCGCGCACTCAGCTGTGGACTTCTACCCTAGGCCTTTGCACACTCAGCTGCAGATCCTCTACCTACGCTACAACCCAAGACTTAGAATTCTTACCTTAGAGTTACGAATCTCTTACATCTTGTCTCTCTAAAACTACTTAGAGCTTAGCTCTTTTTTTATACAATCCCATGGTCCGTAGACCATGGGTAGAACTCTTAAAGCTGACTTTAGTTTACGAAACTAAGGGCGGCCTACCCTTTACGACACATAATACCTTCACACTCCGCGACCACAAAATATGGAGTATTTACATTTTTATTACAAAATTTGACTCAAACATGGGCTTTTAGCCCCAAAACTTCCCTTGGGGGATCCCTCTCCCAACATCTGTCACTAGCATGGAGGATTGTCTAGATTAATAGTAGATGTACCTAGCCCTCCCGTTTCCTAGATATCCATGGTGTTGTGGATTTATTTCTCCATTTTTCTCATTGGTTCTCATGTTTCCTTTAGCTTGGGTTGAGTTATTAATTCCTGGAAGCCCTGTAACAGCTTTGGTTGAGTTACTAGTCCTGGAAGCCTTGGTTGGAAAAACGCTATGGAATCCCTTGGTGGGTTGAGTTACTAGTCATGGAAGCCCTAGTTGGAAAAATACTCTAGAAGCCCGATGACAGTTGTGGGTTGAGTTACTAGTCCCACAAACCTTGGTTGGAACAAATGCCCTAGAGCCCTAGAAGTTTTGGGTGGAGACCAATCTGATGAAGGTTTTGTGATGTTCAACCATGAGGCGGAATCACTGTTTGATGGGTTGAGGTGGTTTGCCTCTGGAAACCATGGATGGTTTTGGATTGATGTGTTTTATGATATCCACATTCATGCTTCGAATAGGACACGGGGATAAATGCCTGAAGAGATATTTGGCTCAGCGATTCATCAGTAGGGTGGAATGTGGTAGTCCCGTCCTGGGTTTGGATTGTGCATCATTAATATGAGGTTATTTCTCCTTGTATTTTGTATGAGTATTATATTGGTTTATATGTGGATCATATGATTGTGATTTCCTTTGTATTTTTGTTGCTATTATGTTGGCTATGTATATGTTTTATGAGAATAGCTATGTATGGATCTCATCACGTATTTACTTGTAAATGGATGAACAATATTTCTATGAACTAATGGATGAAACCACAGCTAATGTGTTGAGACAACAATGATTATTAATGATTCTCAGTTGAGGATGAGACCCCCATGCTTAGATCTGTTATTTACATGTATAGATTACATATTTGTGATATGTTTGACGAAATTCCTGTCATGGCTAATAGGGGTCCAATTAAGGGCTTGTTCAAGTATTTATAGTTGCATCATAATTTCCTTGTTATCTTTCTATTTTGAAGGTGTCATTCAATTCTGGGCAGTGACCTAGGATCTCAGCCTAAAAAAGTGGCTCAGATCTTGGGGATGTTGGCACAACACTCAGCAAAATAGTCCTTAGAGACTGGCATGCCTTGTCATGAGAGCGTCCAGAACCTCCTGGATGCTGTCAGACCTATATCATGGGAGCGTCTGGGGGTCAAGTGCTCTAAAACCTCAATGGGACCCAGGGGCTAGTTATGAGAAAGGTTGGGATGGTTCTTAGGAGTCCTATTGCTGATGTTGAAGGTTTGTATGGTGTGTTTCCATCGGTTCCACTTCTGTAACGTGACTTAGGAGGTCAAATCATATCATAGTAACTTCTTGTCACATGTTTACCCTCGTTGGCCGGTTACTTGGGTAGATGTGGGAGGAGGGTGTTACATCTAATATTTGGTATCAGATATCACCCAAAGAGAATGGAACCCACCCTGATACCCATATATAACATCCCCTTCCACATTTACCTTCTTTTACAAACTCTCTACGCTGAACGTGAGCAGAGTACTACTATGACATGACCCGACATCCAATTTTTATTTATGGAAGTGGGGCCTACAAATCAACAACTTAAAGTCAACCCTTAGGGAGTACAAACCACTAAGGAGCTTGAAAACCAACCCAAGTGATCAATCCCTGAGATGGAGCCTTTTTTCACACAGTTTACTCCCCAACTGCACCCATAATACTGCATGCATGTGGTTAGGAGGCTATAACTGCACGCATAGGCCTACTTCCATGCGGTTATAACCTAATTTCCCTAGTTCAATGCATGAGGTCATGAGATCTATGCAGATTTTGTAGGAAATCCTCCAAATTACTTCCCATAACTGCCTATAACTTTTTAAAATCATGATTAAGGTGATAATAATTCCAAACATTCAAACTTGTAGCAAGAACTTGGCCTAGACATCCTAGTACACATTAGACATTTTGTCAAACATATGGTAAACATATAATTTATAGGTCATGAATGCATATATGATCTTAAATATCTAAAATTCATTTGAGAATCACCAATAAGGTCTAATTTCCTCTCAAGTAGCTATAACAACACTTGTTAGCACATGCATTCATCAACCATTCAAATACTTATCAAATCATGAACACGAGACATATCTAGAGTACATCATAAAACCATTCTTAGAACCAACGTATAACAAGAATATTAACCATGACAAATTAGCCATAAAATCCATATAAAAACAAGTACAAGTGCTCATAGATCACAATAGGAAATTATTTCTTATTAATTTGTGCAAAATCCAACCAAGTCAATGACTTCCACATGTCACCCGACCATAGATTGGGCTTAACCAAATATCTATTTTAGACAATCCCCCTTGTGCCATATTCCGAGCATGAATATGAGATTTCATGGGATAAACCAAGACATAATCAACTAGGGGTTCCAAAGGTTAAAGCACCTCCATCCTCAAGTTATAGTGATCTCACCTAAACCGGTCCTGAGATCACAAAACCAAACCAAGCTTGGATGCCTCAAAATTTCTTCACCATATCTTGAGGAATTTTCCTATCTCCAACCACCTATAAAGGGCTTCCCAAGAAAACCATATCCATGCCCAACCTTTGGGAATTTTCTTGAGACCACCTCACCCAGTTCCAAAACCTACTGGAAATCCAAAGCTCAACCAAGAATGAATTCCATCACACCATGGTTATCTAGAAAATGGCAAGTCAAGGCTAAAACCACTATCAAACTAGGTAAAACCCATTCCAATGACAAAAAATGAATCGAATACACAAATGCGTGTACCATGTATTCACATCCCAACAAGTAAATCACACATGCAACCTGTTACCTGCAAGATCTTCCTGCTAAACCTATTGATCCAACCTTCTCCTTGCTTTCCTTCACTTTCCTTTACTTTTCCTCTTCCTTCCTTTTCCCTCCTTTGATTTCCTTTGCTTGCTTGCTATCTCCTCTTGTAGCTCTCTCTCTCTCTCTCTCAAACTGACCCAAAACCAAAAACTGAAAGAAAAATAAATAAAAAATAAAAAATAAAAAAATTGGTAAAAGCTATGAACAATTTCTCTGATGCATTTGATCATAGATGTCTCCTTTTTTTGGTTCATTTTACTTTATTTTCCCTCTAATTTCCTTAGCATGAAAATTTGTGTCTCTTCACCTTCCTTTTCTCCTATTTTCCTTTATTTCTCATAATTAAATGCCATTTATTACCTCTTTACCTTTGCCAATGCCTTTTCCAATTTCCATAGCCACTATAAACTTAAAGTGATACCCACTAAAGTGTTTTACCAACATTTGGCTTGGAATATGTGTCCCATGACCTTATTCTTATTTTGTCTTTGTTATCCTTTATTATATGAAACTTTAACCCGAGGATGTTACAAAATGAGAGAGTAAGTGGGTGGTTTTTATTTGTTTTGGAGCAATAATATCTTCTATGAGATAAATGTATTAGTAGTTGAGTAGTGCAAGAAAATATATGGTGTTTAATACGGTGCCCTTGGGATTGAAACTAATTAAGATTAAAGACAATGTTTTATCTTGTGATTTATCTAAGAAATTTGTTATATATATATATATATATATATAGAGAGAGAGAGAGAGAGAGAGAGAGAGAGAGAGAGAGAGAGAGAGAGAGAGGTCACAACTTACATAGCCTGGTAGGCTAGCTTCAGTGATTAAGTGCTTTGAGTTTCATGCAAGGGATTTCAAGGTTGATTCTATAGGTCGATTGCCTCTATTATGTGCCTTAATGTCCTTATTAGGTTAGGTTACATAGTTAGTGTTGTATGTGTGTTTGTGTTCCAAATAAAAATGTCTAATGATTTCAACTAAATTCAAATAAGTAGAAAAAGAAATATAGTGTAGACAAAATCCTTAAGGTTCAAAAATAGTATAAGCATCAAACACCATAAAGAAATGAAAAGGTAGCCATATCAAACCTCAAGTGGCATCAAGGTGCCATGAAAACTTCCAAGATTGATTATTCCAACATTCAATAAACAAAATCAGGCACCATATGCCAAAAAGATCAAGTTTGAAGATCATGTCACTACCACACTAGGCAAGGAAAAAAAAAATTCCCATGGAGGGAAGACGTATTATCACTTCTAGTGAGGGGAGAGATAATTTCTTATGTAAGAGAAGATATAAAATCCAATGGTAACCTAGAGCCAATGTTGGGAAGGGGTCCCTGGGATCATTTTGGTCAAAGTTTTGGTAAATTTTGTAATATCTTTATGTAGTGAATGTAAAGTCTTCGCGAAATGTGGAAGTGGAGTGCAAAGCTAGTAGAAGTCAAAGGGGCTTTAGTCCCTTAGGTGGATAGGTTATAGAGTTTTGGAGACCCACCCATGGTCTGCAGACCATGGTATTGCAAAGAAAATGCTATATATAGATGAGTCATAGTGAGTCTTAGAAAGTAACTTTTTAGGAAGAATCATTTTAAGGGCAAGGTGCTAAGGGAGGAAATGTTTGTTTCCTGTACTTAGGTGAAAGGTGAAGGCTCCTGCAGCTAAGTGTGCAAAGACCTTGGTAAGTCTGCAGGCTGAGTACATGGGCCCCTGCAGATGAGTGCGTAGGAAGAAGGAGTCTGTAATTGAACAATTATACTTAATAAAGACTATTTTGAACTAATTTTGGTGCATCTGTGTCTTGTTATTTACTTCTACAAAGTTTGTGTATCTTTGCTCTGTGATTAGGATTTACATGAATTAATGCTTATTTACTGCACGAAATTAGTAGATTTGTAATCTTTATGCAGGTTAAGGATAATTAGGAACCTTCGCGAAGATCTGGAAGTCGTTTAGATAGATTTACAGTAGTTGTCTCTTAGGAAGGATTAAAGGTGCACAAAGGTAGGTCTAAGCTATAAGGACTTCAAATACCCATCACATAGGCCTATGGATGCAGAAACTTGGTTCTAGCATCCCCCAATATTGCTTTGGGTGAGACTACAAATTGCACTACACGGGTTGTTGCCGAAAGGGCCAGCAGTTAGGGTTTTGTTGGTTGGCGCAAATAACGTTGAACCTGGGTCAGGCCCCATCAAGCCAACAACCAACCCATGGATGACAAGAAGGGTTTCCATATAAAAAATTCTAGTTTTTATAGAGAGTCAAACTAAACTATCTATCCTTCCCTTGGATTTTAACTAAGACATAGTTAGGAAAAAGATATAAGCATAAAGATCAACCCCCAACAAAGAGTCACCATCAACTATGGTTTGAGTAACCAAGGGATGACCTAGAAACATTAAAATAACAATCAAATCTACCTCAACTAGGGATACCATTGATCGAGGATGCATTTGATCACTCTGTACAATGTCAATCTCTTTCCTTAGTGTCCCTTGACCAACAAATCCTCTCATTGAATGGGAAAAAATGGGTGGTGCCATAAATTCCATATGAAGTTGATCTCTTACATGAAAGATATTGAACATATGGAATCACTCTAGGCACCACCAAAGTAACTACCATTTTCAATTTTATGATCTGTAAATTGTCATGGATATTCCACTTAGCAGTTCGTCACAACAAATATGATAATATTATATTAAAAAACATGAGATTCTACACTATTACAATTTTATTAAACTTTAAGATCTGTAGATTTAGATGTAATTAGTGAATTCATGTGAATGGATATTATGTAAAAAATATAAAACGACAAAATAATCACACACACACACATAAGACACAAGAAGTGCTCTCTAGGAAACCCTTTTGGGAGAAAACCCAGCTAGAAGGTGAGGCTGCTTCGCTCTTTTTCTCTATCTGGAAATATGGATACAGGTACAACGAAGTAATGCATGTGGCCCATGGGCTATTACAGTGCACAAATACTCTTTGTTTTATTACCTCCTATCTCTCTTGGCTATCTTTTCTCATCTATGGAATAAAATGATCTCGAAAGAATGGAATGCCTCTTCCTCCTAGTGGCCCAGTTATAACACAATCTCATAGGCTACTAGTGGTTTATTTTGACTACATCAAATCTTAACTAGAGTTAAAATATAGACTCTTCTAAATTATTTTACATTACAAATAGGTGGCTACACCCTTTTCCATGAATAATGGGGCTGAAGTGGCATCGTCCCAAACTATCGTTGTGAAAACAGGAAGGTCAACTTCTGAGTAGCATAAATTTTGCATACAGACTCTAATTGACGCACTTATTGTGATGTTGGAAAGATATTTTTGTGTAGAATAGCATGAAATGGTGTGGTGCCAAAGCGACAAAGTTTTACCCCCAAAAAACGTTGTTTGATGCCCCAAAATGCTCCCGGAAGGTTTCAGACCCCGTTTTACTAAAATGGGTCTCATCGGTAAAAATGGTCTCATGAGTTGATTCCTCCACTTTTTCCACTATGAATGCATCGATATGGATGAAGACAATATAATGATCCAATATGGATCACACCTCTTCATTTTGGGAGGCTTTTAGTCCCCAAAAGCTTCCACTAAATGAGGTGAGGAAATTTTTCCTCCACCTTCTCTCTAGTGTACCATTTAGCTTTGTGTGGAAATGTCCCTTCAATCCAATATTCCAAAGTTCATGCTACCCCTGTCTTGTAGTTCCAGACCTCTTCTACAAAACGGTATCTTCTGTCAACTCTGCCTGAGCATCTATTGCCAAATCCTCCACAGAAGGTAGGACGTGTCCCTCTTCCTCATCTAGCATGGAAGGCTCATAGAGTTTCAAATTCTCTACATTCACAATTGAGTAAATGCACATATATGGTGGTAAACTGAGTCGATAGGCATTATCACCCACCTTTTCATGTATCTTAAAGGGACCATACCTCAGAGCCTTGATTTTCTTACCAGGCCCCTACAACCTTTCCTTGTTTAACTCTAACCATACTTTGTCTCCCACATTGAATGACTTCTTTGTTATGTGTTAGCCATGCCTGGCCTTATACTTCTCCTGCGACTTCTATAGTGTTTATTGTACTTGTAGATTGATTTACCAGATCTTCTCTATAAAATTTTCAACCCTCAAAGCATCTCATGTAAGATCTTCTCTCACTCCTCCTTACTTTCCATATGCAATATCCAAAGGCGAAGGTGGAAAATATCCAAAAAAAAGTTTCAAAAATATCCAAAACAAATTTCAAATGGTGACTTTCTTGTAGAAGTGTGGACTACTCTAATATAAGAATGTTGTATATATACCATATTTTCATCCCAGGTCTTGAAATGCTTCTCGTTGTATCCCCTTAGAAGTTGCGCAAAAGTCATGTTGACTACTTTTTTCGGCCCATCCATCTGTGGATGGAATGTTGTAAACCTCTTCAACTTTGTGTCCATCTTCTCCAACAATGTAGTCTAGAATGCACTGAGAAATCTTGTATCCCTGTTTGAAATGATGCTCCTTGTTATCCCAAAGTGCACCCAGAACTGTCCAAAGAATAATTTTGTTGCTTCTTGCCCACTGATGGTATTCTTAGAGGTCATTTGAACACACATATTTCTAAACATATCAACTACCATGAACATGTAGTCATGTCCCTTCCTGGTTGTCGGTAAACATCCTACAAAATCCATGGAAACGATTTCCCAAGGACGAGTAGGTACAGGTAAAGGATTATATAGACCCTGTTTCTTGTTGCTAGGATTACTGGTACAACAAAACATGCATCCTCTTATGAACCTAGTAACCTACTCTTGCACCTTGGGCCAATACACATACGTCTGCAATTTAGCCATAGTCCTCCCTACACCAAAGTTCCCTACAACCTTAGAGGTATGAGCCTCTCTAATCAGCTGCAGTCGCTCACCTTTAGGAAAACACAACTTGTCCAGTTTATAGAGTAACCCATCTTGGAGATGGTAGTCAACAGTGTTGTCACCATCGTGCACATGGATCTTACTCTGAAACTGTTGATATACCTCCTTGAAGTCCTCATCCTCTGAATATGCCTCTTTCTATGCATCATGGTTGAATGGATCCATGTGCATAAGAGTACCCAAAGCTATAATATTCGACGTGGGTGGTCTTGAAAGCATGTTGGATAACTTGTTTTTGCTTCCCTTCTTATACTTGATCACCAAATGAAACTGCTGTAAAAACCCCTTCCACTTGTAATGCTTGGTCTGTTGTAGCTTACTTTGGGCCTGCAGGTTCTATAACGGTTGTTGATCTATGTGGATTACTGTCTCCTTAACCATCAAATAGTGCTTCCACTTCTTCAAAACTTGCACCATGGCATAGAGCTCCTTGTCATAGGTAGGGTAGTTAAGGACTGACCCATGAAATACTTCAGAACGATAGCATACAGGATTTCCCCCCTACATCAAGACAACTCCCATAACATACCCACTCACATCTGTCTCCACTTCAAAGAGTCAATGCAAGTTTGGTAATGCCAGAACTAGTGTTGGTTGATCTTCTTATTTAGCTCTTCAAAAGCCCTTTGCTAACCTTTTCCCCATTGGAAACTCTTGCCACTTGCTGTTATGGCGTGGACTAGTGCTATTACTGTTGAAAATGAGGCTATCAATTTCCTCAGGTATTGTGCTATCCCAATGAAACTCCTAACCTCAGGAACATTAGTAGGCACTGACCACTTCATGATGGCCTCCATCTTGGAATGATCTATCTTCAGTTCTCCTCTACCAATCATATACCCCATATACACCAAAGACTGTTGCGCAAGCTCACACTTCTTGAGATTTGGTAGCAGTTGGCGCTTCTTTAATTTTTCCAGCACCTGTGTCAAATGTGGCATATGCTCCTCCCAAGTAGCACTATATACTAGTATATCATCCAAATAGACAATAACAAAGGAATCTATTAGTTCTTCTTTTCCAATACCATTTTGTTCAGTCTCGTCCTATTCCTTATTTCTTTAGACCTCTACGCAGATCCATAACATTAATCTCATAAATGTAGTTGGTGCATTACATAGGCCAAATGGCATAACTAACCACTCATACAAACCTTTCCTATTTTTTAAAGTGGTCTTCCATGTATCTTCTTCTTTGACTCGAACCTGGTGATATCCAGACTTCAAGTCCAACTTGGTGAGGTACTTTTCTTGTTGTAATGGATCTAGCATATTGTTTATCCTGGGAAGGGGGTATCTGTTCTTGAGCATGATTTTATTCAACACCCTGTAATCTATACACATCCACCAAGTCTCATCCTTCTTTGGCATAATGATGATGGGTGACCCAAATGGTGATGTACTCGGTCGAATGACACCTTGTTCCAGCAACCTCTACAACTATTTCTTCACCTCACTTGCTTCTATAACAGATTGTCTATAAAACCAAATATTTGGCAATGGGGAGTCTGGAAATAGCTGGATCTCATGCCTCCACTTATCTCTTAAGTGGTAAGCCTTTAGGCTCTCAGAACACATCAATATATGCATGTAACAACTCCTTCAATTGTTGTTTTTGTTTCTTAGTACACCCCTCTAGGAATGCCTTGCCTCTTATTGACTCCTCTTTAGACTGACTTTCTCTTACAAACAATAAAACATACTTCTTGTTGGAACTGATCAATTTCTTGGCTTGGTTGGCACTTACTAGTGAAATTATTGACTTGCCTTTGTGCGCGTTGATGATGAACGATTTTCCATCCTTAACAAGACGATATTCGTTGGCTCTCCTCATGAATATTTCATCTCACGTGTACATATATGGACTCCCAAACATGACTCCACGTACATCAAGGTGGACCACATCTAGATCTACTTCATCAATAAAATCAACACTAATAGCAAATCTAATTGTGCACTGTTTAGTTACCTTCAGCTTTGCATCGTTATTTATCCATCCTAATGGATATGAGTTTGGATGATCACAAAATTCTAGCCCCAACTTCTTGACCAGCTTTGTTGTAATGATATTTACCTGTGATCTTGAGTCAAACAGAGCATCAATCTTTTTCTTCTTGACCTTTATCTTTATATGGAAGATTTTGGTCATTTCTTTCTCTTCTTGTTGCTAAAGGCTACTCAGATTCACCTCCTTCTTCACTGACATACAAACACTCTTCTCATCCATATCTAAGCTTGTTTCAACTTGGATTCTTGAATTAGTGGCCATGAAATTATTCTTCTTGTTATCTTTCTTCTTTTTCTTCAGGTTTAGCTTTAGATGCAAGTTCCAACATTTTTCCTCTGTATGGCCATTAATATTGCAGTGGTTGCAGTGGTTCTTAGGATCTTTGCACTGGTGTGTTGTGGCTACCATATTCTTATATTTCCCCCCTTTTTTCTTCTTCTTCCCATCCTTAGAAGCTTCTTCTCGCTCCTTCTGCTTTGATCCACTTCATTGCACTCTCATTAGGCCTATGTTCTCCACGTATTATGCATGTACACAATCCTCATCTACCAATTTTGGCTTGAACAACATCACTTGCTCACGCAGATGGCGATGTAGAACCAAAATACTTTAAGAGTAAATATGGGTTCTTTATAGAGATACCCAACATTATAGCCATCTTCCTTAATTTTGTGGTCTACTCCTACACGCTTCGGCCCGACTTTTTATTGAAGTAATGCCACTAGATCCACTAGTCCTCCATGTACCCAATGGGATAAAACTGTGACTTAATGATCTGAACTTAAACATGAACACAACAGTCTTACAGATATAATCATAAACATAGAGATGCAGCAGAAAAACACTTCAATTCATTAACAGAAAAATATTGAACTATTTTTACAAACAGAATGGAAATAAGATAGCTCGACGATGGTAGCTTATCTCTCAGAAGAGATGTGGTGGCTACATGTCTCTGAACTGTGTTACAATGAAGCTCAAGGGCCTATTTATTATTGGAAAACATGAGAAAACCCTAAAAAACCAAAACCCTAATCCCAGGAGATGTAACACTAAGAGTTTCTGGGCCCACATTAAGGTTAGTTGGGCAGCCAACTTCCCGGGGTTGTAACTTGGTTATATTATCTCTGTTTGATGCGTACAATACCTTGCTAGAAAGGTCTCGCCGAGTACTATAGGTTTCGCCATAGGCCCTTGCTTATGGCTACGGGCCTGTTGCAGACCCCTAAAAAAATTCCGTTTAGGGGGTCAAAACTGCTACGGAAGTTCAGGACCCGAAAAACTTCTAAAAATAGTAAATGCTAAAATGAAGAGGGAAACATATGAAAATGACTGGGAGGTCTAGGTGTAATAGGTGTGTGGACACCAATATCCACCTAGATCACCTAATGAGGGTTTTGAAATCCTCCCACTTAGTCACTGGAGGTTCTCCCTCCAACCTTAGGGTTTTCGTGTGGCTCTCCCACCAAGTGAGTGCATGGCCCTCTAATTTTAGTTGCGCAAATAATATATTTTTCCCTTCCTCGATGTGATTGACACTGAAATAAACTTCCAGTTGTTGCAACCAGTGGTTCAGCTTCAAAGTGTCGATCTCGTCGTGGTACAACTTGATATCGACTTTTTATTCCATCTTAAATAGGGACTATGATTGGTTCACGACACTTGAACTGGGTTGATCTTTTTCGAGTGTTTTCTTTGACTAGTTCTCCATTTCTCCTTGATCTTCTGATCCTCGTTCTAATTTGTCCTCTGCATTCGAACCCCCATCTTCTCCAAATATCCCCATATTTCTATTCAAGGCCACCATGAGGAGGCTTACATTGTGATTGATATATGTGCCTTGTTGTTCCAACTGCGTAAACTTCACCTCTACATGATCACAAGGTTCATTTACAAATTCATCGACATTGATTAGGGTTTTACTATTTTCGGCCCCTCAGATATAGATCCCTACAATCTCTACAAACTACCCAAAAATATTTCTTTGATACCAAACGATCTGTAAACTGTCATGGATATTCCACTAGACAGTTCATCACAACTGATCGGATAATATTATATCAAAAAATCGGAGATTCTACAATATTACAGTTTTATTAAACTTTAAGATCTGTAGATTTAATTGTAATTAGTTCATGCATGTGAATCGATATTATGGAGAAATGTAGGGAACGACAAAATAAGATCACACACACACATAAAACACAAGATATGCTCTTTGGGAAACCCTTTCGGGAAAAAACCTAGCTAGAAGATGAAGTTTCTTTGCTCTCTTTCTGTGTCTGGAAATATTGTTGCAAGTACAAAGAAGTAATGCTTGTGGCTCATGGGCTACTGTAATGCACAAATCCTTTCTTTGTGCTCTACCTCCTATCTCTCGTGGCTATCTTTGCTCAACTATGGAACAAAATTCTTTCGAAATAATGGAATGCCTCTTCCTCCCACTGGTCTGGTTCGTGGCTATCTTTGCTCAACTATGGAACAAAATTCTCTCGAAATAATGGAATGCCTCTTCCTCCCACTGGTCCGGTTATAACACAGCCCGATAGCCTACTAGTGGTTAATTTTGACTACATCAACTCTTAACTAGAGTTACAATATACACTCTTCTAGAGACTTTTACATCACAAACATGTGGCTAGCCACTTTTCCATGAATAATGGGGGCTAGTGTGGCATGCTCCCGAACTATAGGTGTGAAAACAGCCCCCCAAAAAACTTGGTTTGATGCCTCAAAATGCTTCCGGAAGGTTTGAAGCCCCGTTTTGCCAAACTGGTCCCACCAATAAAAATAATCATGTGAGATGATTTCTCCACTTTTTCCACTCTGAATGCATCGAGATGGATGACAAACAATATAATGATCCAATTTGGCTCATTTTAGCATTGTTGAGATAAAATATTAGATCCAAGAAAACTACCAAGAACAATGTCATACCATTGCTTTATTTAAAGGCATCTCCTATTATTCACCTCAAGTCACCCACATTTCTTCTCTAAATTAAGTTCCCAAGCTATGCAAATTTACAACAATTAATGAAAACCCTTGCAAATGAGTGATCCATGGCCATTGAAACTTAGAATTGAACCAAATCTAACTCAAAACTATGTGGATTTAAGTGATATTAAAGTTAATTCTAGGATTATTCTCCACTCAGAAAAACCAAGAATAATTCCACTTGTAATTAGATAGATCTAGCTCATTTATGAACAAATCCAAGTTATTGCTTAGCCTTATATTAGATATGCTTATCAATGAATAGTCTATGTTCATTAATGTATGCACAAGTAGTTTTGTTGTGTGAAAGTGTGTATGTCCAAAAAAATGGACTCAATTGTGAGGAATAAATATTTTTTTATTATTAAACAAAATTCAATGGTCACAAAGACATTTCCTAAAGCCATAATATTACCTTTGAGATAATGGTTTAACATATAGTTTCGTACTAAAAAGAAAAACCATTTCAAACATAAGTGGACCAAAACCAACAAACCCCATATCCTTGAAATTTAAAATACTAATAAAACCTAAAATAAAACAATCACAAAATAGTGATAAACCCTCACATATGTGAAGATTCCAATTTCAAATATACATTACCAATAATCTGGTCCTCCTACTTCACTATTATACCCTAAAAGTACTCTCTTTGAAAACATATATGCCCATTTAATATCCCAAACTAGTTAACTGTTAGCATATATAAAACCTATGACAAATTCCCATTAAATATATTACACATATACTAAAACACCGAATTACGTGCCATGCAACTATTCATGAATTAGTTATCTAATCCCTTCTAATGGTTTATAATTTATGCTATTCATCGAACCTCAACCGTTGACATCTCTACTTAAAAACACTCATTAATCTTGTGACTACAACGTCACAAAGATCCTTTGGTCCTTACAAAGACTTAGAGCTTCACATGTTGGGATGATGTGCATGTTAATATAAAGTATATAAAGTGCATGTTGGGATCCATGTTAGGTTACCAACTTTAAGTTTTGACTTCAGAGTTCCGGTTGATCTCATGTATTTGTTTTTGGGAGTGAAATTGATGCCTGATAGATCTATATTCCCAGGTCTCCCTGTTCCCTGAATGTCCTGAAACAATATCAATATAATTTATTATTAACTCCATCTATTAAGTAAACATTATTTTTAATGAAAACAAGAACTGAACCAGCTTAAATTAAATTAATTTCAGTGCACTATTGTCCACTTCAGGTTTATTCCTAGTCTAGTTTCCAGTAGATCTCTGACTAAGTTCCGACTAATTTATGCCTTAAAGTAAGGAAAAAATTAAAAGTTATTTCTCTGACTAAGTTCCGACTAATTTATGCCTTAAAGTAAGGAAAAAATTAAAAGTTATTTATATCTTAAAAAAAATTATAGTTAAGAAAGTTTATTTGGTTTTATATAATATTATATATATTATTTAAAAATATAATTTAAATAATGAAAAATTATATTTTGTATTTTAAAAAAATTTGCATCTGAAAATATTTGATATCTCTGCTCATATTAGATCAATACTATAGATAAAAGCTGCTTCTACCAAAACTCAGGCAATTTATTTTGTTAAGATAAAGACCACATTTTTATCCCTATATGAACACAATCCCCACTTTTTTCACAATAATGACATTATTAAACTGCAACTAGACAACTCAGTCTCAAGCTACCTTTATGATTGGAATTTTATCACTCTCAGATAAAATTTTGCAGATTTTAAAATTTCTCAGTCTAGTGTACAATGATCCTCATCAATAACATATATAATAATATGCCACAGCCATTGCAAAGAAGACAACTCAGTCTCAGGCTACCTTTATGATTGAAATTTTATGAACTCTCAGTTAGAATTTTGCAGATTTTAAAATATCTCGGTGTAGTGTAAAATAATCCTCATCAATAACATATATAATAATATGCCACAGCCATTGCAAAGAAACTCCTTGTGTTTTTTTTATAATTCCTTTTGATGTTAATGTGGGCAGTGACTCAATGAGTTTGTCCCACACTGCCAATAAAAAAATAAAAAAGTGGCATATCCGAGTATCTGACTCTTTTAGCATAGTTTTTTACCATATCCTGCTATAACTTTGATTTGTGTTCTTGAAAACCAGGCCACTTGTGGTATATGGCTGGAATTTAAGGAGCAGCACATATGACTCGTTATCTTGCTTCAGTGTTCAAGATATTGAATAAAATAACAACACTGTTAATGGAATTTAAGAACTGCAAAATACTATTAGTGTTTTGGATACAGCAATATATAGTGTTCATGAAATATAAGAAATTTGAGCTTTTGTTTGGATCCGGTATTAAGTAGTAAATATGAACATGAGAAAGTATAAAAGGTTTATTTTATATTTTTGTATTATTATAAAAATTTATTTATTTGTTTGAAAAATAAGTGTGAATCTTTCACTGAAACATAGATAGCCATGCCTCACATCTGAGGTGAAAAATCCCAACCCCTGAAAGCATGTTTTGTCTTTACAAGGAACAAATAATGGAATCCAAAAGACAACAGTTCAAGAAAAGTTTACAGTAAAACCAATTTTTTTATATATATTTCATAATTGTACTTTAAAAAGTATGCCTTGTTTTGTTTTACTTGATCATCATCTTTGTACGTTATCCATCATGCCATTTATTCATTCTTCATATCTGGAATCATATCTCAGTGGGTTGATCAGCATTGTACATAAATCATTCCATGATTGGACAAAAGAACAAATAATGGAATCCAAAATACAAAAGCTCATACGAAATTTACAGTAAAATCATATATATATATACTAAATTTACAGTAAAATCAAATATATATATATATTTATATATATATATATATAAACTAAAGTGCATGCGTTGGTTTTTTTCTTCATCGTTATCTTTGTACGTTATCACTCATGTCATGTAATCCGTGGATTCATTCCTATCTGTGGAGCCATATATCTCAGTGCGTTGATCAGCATGGTACATAAAGCATTTCATGATTGGATAGAATTTTGCAACCATGGTGTTTGATGGCATTACTCTCCGGGTAACTAGTCATACATAGGGTATTCAATGCACACGTGAATTGCCCTTTTTTATTTAGTGGCGAGTTTCCGAATTCGCGTGATAGCGAATTATGTCCGGTGCATCTCTCCACGCATTGAATACCCTATGTATGGCTAGTTAAGCTCTTCCTTACTCTCCAATCCCATACTTCAATCCTATACTTCACTGGTTATAGAAAAGTGCATGAACTCTTCTTAAATGTAAACCGTACCAGCTTATTTTCATTAAGTCTTGATGATAAATTATATTTAGTGATTTAAAATCTGCAGACAGAAAAACTTTGATCTAAGTTTTGATGATAAATTACACTGACTGATTTAAAACCAGTAGACAAAAGAAAAAGAAATAAAAAGAAATGAGATATAATTTACAATAAGTTGGGTGTTTTTTTTGTATGCATGTATATGATTCTATTAAATAATATAATATTTAATTTTTATTTATCATACTAAGGTTCAGAATGTTATATAAAATACAAATTAGTTGTATTTGGTTTTAATACACCTGTGTATTTAGTTGAAGATAAGTTTAAAGGGTTTATGATGAGGTTTCAACCTTGATCGGAAACAATTAGCATTTTACCAAGTATAATATTTTAGAGTTTGAATTTATAAATTATTTTATTTGATTTTTTATAAATAAAAAAAAAAAAAAGGGATGAGAGAATGTTTATAAATTTAATTATTTAGTTATTATTTTATTTTTATTTATAACTAAATATTAACATTTTACTTTTATTTATAATTCATTTTTATTTATATAATTTAAAATTAATAAAAATTTAAGTAAATCTTGTGTATTTTTTTTTTAATAAGTAAATAAGCACTGGGATTTTTATTCATCATTCAAAACAAAATTATATACATAGTCTTTTGTAACTGGTTTGCTTGGTTGGAAATTAGATTAGCTACAGTATAGCCATATTCTCATCAGCATCCTCCACGTTGTGAGATTGTAAATTTTTTTCTTCCTAGAGTAGCTTTTACAAAATTTACAACCAGAAAGGTAGCTCCAGATTTGTCTATGACTTCTAATAACTTTTCTTTGCCAGCCCAACAACTCGGCCTTAACATATTTTAGACACTTAACAAAAATAGACATAAGAGGACTATACAAGACTTGTAAAAAATATACCCAAAACCATAACAAAGGCATATAGTGTCAGATTAGTTATCAGGGTCGTCACCCATGGGGGGGTCCACTTGTTCAAGAGGATCCTGATCGCTGCCTTGGCATGATGCCTCTCCTCTCTTGTTGCACACACACACACACAACATACAATAGTCAATTAGTCATCCCCATTGCTAGGTAGGATGTCAAATTGATGGACATATTGCAAAAAAGTATCAAAATTTTTCGCGAAGGAGTTGATACGGTCCTTATGATGATGTTTAATATCAACCACTATGCAGAGGTGGGTTTCCAGTCTCTCTACACTTTTCTAAAGGATGTCAAACTACCGCGACTCATTGCCCTGAGAACGAGTCTCTGCTATGAATTTTCCCATCAACATTTTTATGTGCCATGCTGTGTCCACAATTTTATGATACAAAGTTTCTCAGGTCCGAGTGACGTTTGTATCTATCACCCAATCGACCTCCTACACCATGTGACCCTCTAATTTATTTTCTCTTTTCTCCTATACTTCTTGCTCTTTAACTTCCAGAATGGCCTTTCCCACTTCCAAGACAAGATCCACATAAGCTTGTGCATCCTCCCATGTTGTAGTCTTCATTCTTGTTCTTTTGTGAGGGTTAACTGATGACTGTCTGCCTCTTGGCCTTCCCCTATGATAAACCTTCCTGCCATGATCCATACTCTTGTGAACAATTATTCTTCACAGCACGAGATGGATATTCTTTACCTTGAGGAACCACAGATCTCTGTGAAGGAATAAAAAACAAGTGGGTAATAAATATTATCATACACCCAAAGCCTAGAGTCCCCACTACTCTACCACTTACTTCTGCCATTATTTCTAGATCAGGGTGTGATAATTCACATAGATTAATCCATGTGCACCATGTCCTCCCTTGAGTCTGCTTCAGTCAATATCTTTTCGTTATTGCACAATTTGACATGGGAATTAACTGTGAGCATCTACACTTTGGTTGATAATCATTATTGTCCTCGGGGAGAGGAGATTTTGTAACTAGGATTGTACCCTCCTTTGTTGTCACCTCACCAGCCTTTAATCTCCACGTACCATATCTCTGGATGATTCCAATGCCACTTTGTTTTAATGGTTGTCCCTTGTGTTGGTTATGAGTTTGTTTTGTCATCTAATTCTTGATGGTTATTAAACATTTCTTGAGGTTCCCCCCCCAGGGGTGTGTACCCAACTCCATGGTGTTCATCTGAGTCTAATCACTTTCCTTCATATCCATCTTAGCTATGTTAGCGCAGTCATCCTTGAGCTACCCAGGTTGGACCTCCTCCCATACATAGTCACCCTAGATCGCCAACCCCTCTGCCCCTTCATTCACTAGTTTGTCTGTTAGTTTGTTGGTTGATCGATGAACAAGGATAAACTCTAAGGTCTGCATGTGAGCTAAGTGTCCATGAATCCTCTGAATGATCTGGCTCAAGCGCTAGTGCTTCGTCACCTTCCCCAAGCTAGAACCACACTATAGACTTCTAGCTGCCTTCATTGCCAAATTTGAGTCTCCCTCTATTATGCAGTGGTGGCTATTGGATCTAATCAATAGGTCTAGTCCTTGTTCCAGAGCTAGGAATTTCCCTGCATTTTTCTTCGTCGTTTATTGATTAAAATAGTAGAGTATGAGGATTTTATTGGTGTTGTCGCGAATTTCCCCTCCCACACCAACATGACCTAGGTTGCCCTTTGATACCCCATCTAAATTTAACTTTAGAATCTCTGTCATTGGTGGTGTCGAGGAGGTTGTCAATCCCTGCACATGTGGTTCCTTTCTCCTATGAAGCAAAGGTTGAATCCCCTTTAGACCTAAAGTTTCCAAGATTCCATTTTCTTGTGCTTAGGATTATTATTTTCCTTTGATTCCCAACAACTTAGGATCGTCTTCTGTATTTGTTGTAGGATTTGGGAGATCAATGATGAAGCCAAGGAAGATTTTTCCTCGAATATCCAACGGTTTCTCTCTTTCCATGCCACCTAGATCATGAAATTGAGACTTAGGCTCAAGACAATATTGAACACTTCATCTTGCAATATTTATCCTCTCTAATTATTTAAAGTCTCTTGGATGTTGTCTATTTATCTGTTTGAATGACAAAAAACCTGAGAAACCTCATCCCACAACGTTGTTGCATATGCATAGCTATTTAGTAGGTGGTTGATATTTTATTCCTTCTTTTGACATAGACTACAACGTGAGGGTCCTAAAAAACCCTATGGAAGAGGTTTTTCCAAGTTTTTTTTTTGCATTACCAACCAAATGAAAATTTTGATTTTTAGCCACTGCTTAGATGACCATATGTTACTCCAGTTTGGCTCTTTGATATCTGGTTGGTCCTCCATGAGATATCTTTGAGCTTCCTTTAAGGTAAAACGACCACCTTCATGTCTCCTCCATCGAAGTTGATCCTCATCCTCTAAATGGAGAATCCTTCATAGTTGAAGATTCTTGTTTAGATCTTGGGCAATTTGAGCTAGTGGCTATTATACGAATTGACTTACGATGGTCCACTCATTGGAAAAATTTGAGCACTACTAAGAGGGTGGAGGTGAATCAATAGTGTGAATAAAATTTTTACCAATTTAAACTTCAATTATAAAATCACACATATGTTAACGAGCAACTAATAAACATCATAGCATGTGCATCTCATAAACATAATTGAAAACCATAAGTAGCTACAAAAAAATAAACATGCACAACAAATCAATCGCACATGAGACACAATATTTCTAGTGGAAACACTTCCGGGAGAAAAACCACCCTTATTGCTGTTGTTATGCTCTGAATTTCTATTATGTCAAGCAATTGTCTTTTACATAGCTAGTTGAATCCCATCAACATGGTGACTCGAACTCATATACAAAATGCCAACACTGATCAACTAGGAAACTCGATTCTACTAATCAACTTGGAAGACTTTGTTCTCACACAGATCTATGCACTACCATCCATTGAAAGCTACCACAATCAATCAATCCTTTCCCAACTCTGATTGGACTATCTAACTACCATTGTATTAACAAATTGTTCCTTTCATTAAAGTTTTGATATCATTGGTCCTCTCTCATGAAATCACTGCTCCTCTACACTATGTAGATATCCTTTCATCTATTTTCAAATTTGATCCAAAAGCTTTGATCAA
Source organism: Pinus tabuliformis (assembly GCA_031772625.1). Lineage (NCBI taxonomy): Eukaryota > Viridiplantae > Streptophyta > Pinopsida > Pinales > Pinaceae > Pinus > Pinus tabuliformis. Next base: position 1,811,654,512 of record CM062818.1, read on the forward strand.
CAATATTTCATCTTTTCATACATGCTCGCAGCAACAAGACATCATCATAAAATAAAATATAAAACACCAGAAACAATGTGCTCTCAACACTAGTAAATTAGTGACCATAATAAATATGAAAAATATCAAACCCTCACAACAATATAATGTTGCATAATATAAATAACATCATAAAACACTATGGCTATGTGCCAAATCAACAACTCTTGCAAAAATGAGTGTGCGAGTCACCAACAAAATATACTCCAGCAACATGCGGAAACTCTCCAAACAATGTCTACTATAACAACCTCAAATCTGATCTGAATATTGATGCACTGCTTTAGAAATCTACTCCACAAACTGCCATTACATTCACTCATTGAAGCATCTATGCTCTCCAATAGGTGTGAAGCATACTAACTCTATGCAGCCTTCACTTCCTCACTCATACTCACAATCAACAACCACTAAGATCCAATATGATGTATATAAAATGTGTAAGGCAAAATTGAGCTTGGGGCTAGGATCAAGGTGCACAAATTGGACCAAATTAATCCACTAAGCCCACTACTTGTGCACAAAATGTGTTCCCATCATTGTAGGAAATTTTCAAAACATTTCCAACCTTTACAACTTGTTCTTGAAGCCTCTAGAAATTAACTTGACAATTTTCTTTGGAACTACACAAGGAATGTGGAGAAAATCTCGTGAAATACCTCACTCACATGCATGACACTAGATCCATGTGACTGGAAATTTCACTCACTCCCATATTCTTGTTTTCTAATGACTAGAACTTTCACTCACTCCCATAGGCTTGTTTTCCAGCGACTGGAGCCTTTCAGTCACTCCCATAGACTTGGCTCCATGCAATTGTGGATAAGGATGAGGAAAATCATTAGTCGTTCAACTCAGAACCCCTGCCACCAATTGGATCCTCTTCTCCAACATATGTACTAGTATGTAGACCTTTGACATGGAATCTCACACATATGAAAGTAGATCAAACATGTCTCCAAAGTTTCACTGCCAAGTTGACCTAAAAGAACAACAAACAAGGTTGGCACGAGTGCCAACAAGACCTCCACTCTCCAACAAACACCTGCACAAGCTGCAACATCTCTGCCCAGACCCGTAACACCTCTGCAACATCATCATCATAAGGCCATCACACTACAAAAAGTCATCTCGATGAGCATAAGCATGAAGACCTAGATGAAGACCTAGCGCCAACTCAACTAGCATTCAAGTGTGCCATCATCATAAGATCAACATCAATGCCAACACATAATGACACACACCAATTTATCCATAAATATACATCATCTTGAGGTTGACATAAGTGCATGACCTCATATGGTTGACATCAATGCCAACATAACCAGTTGTAGCCATGTTACAATGAATGGCATCTACACATAAGTTAGGCTACAATGGGTTGACATCAATGCTAGCATGAGCTATCTGCCATCATGAACAAATGCCATCATCAACTAGTTGGATCCATGCACATCATAATGCCAACAATATCCCCCTTTGGCATTGATGGAAACTGTTAACACCAAAAAACCGTACACATATTTGTACAATCTAAAAGATGCCCAAAGTCTTCTAGCAGAATGCACAAGTGAAGATTTTCTAGCTGAAGACATTATAAAGATAAAAAAAAAAAAAAAAAAATCTCTTAACGTCCAAAGTATATGGAATTAAAAAATTAATGTTGACGCAAATTTTTCTTCGATATACACGCAACACGTGGTATTTTCTTCAAAAGTTGTGTGGTCGAAGGAATCGTTGACCCAGCAATTCGAGACCACTTCCCACACTTGGAAGATGATTCCCTAACAAGATTTCAGTTAAGGACAACTGAATTTGAATCACCCTAAAGATATGTAGCACTCAATGGAATCATATTGTCCTCCTCATTAGTCATTATCATTCATGAACCAAGAGAGGGAAGATGGATTCAAAAAATTCTATATAAACAAGCCATGGGAGAACCAAAAGAAAAGACAATGTTATGCTGGCCAAATTGCTATCAAAGTAAACCTTCATTTCATTATTGAAGTAGAAGAAGTAGAGAACTATTGTTTTGAAAGAATTGCTTCTTAGCAATCCATCACTTTAGTGTAAACATGATTTCACCATTGAGAGAGTCTTGATACTTCTTGGATAGAGAGGAGAAACTTGCAAAGAGAGTGAAGAAAAGAACCTCCTTGTTGAGGATTTTTTTAGCACCATTGCTCAAAGAATTATCTTTAAGTGCTTAGTATTCTACTATTTCTATTCATTTCCTACCACCAATAGTCAATAAAGGGAGCCATTTCCATAACTATTTTGACTTGTTTGCTACATTAAGAATTATTTTTTTGTTCATCTATTTATTTTAGTTTATTTTTGTGTATGTATTGTCCCCATCATTTGCAATACTTTGTTTCTTCATGCTTGTCAACTGACAACAACCAAACTACTTGTTTTTCTTTGCAAGGAACAACCTACTGCTAAGAAGGTGTCTTTTGGTACACCATTTCTACATAAAAAATACAACAATATTGGAAACTCCACTAGTTTATTTCTTTAATATAAACGATTGTGTTTGTAGGACCTTCTCTCTGCATAATTAACTTACAAGAAGTTCATCATCTGTTTGGAATTTTTGTAGAACCTTTTGGACCTGTTGTTGGTCGAGAAGCTTGCTAGTTCACAATTTCTTTTCAACCATGAGGATTTTTCTCAGATAGACGGGTGGTCGCTTCTGTGCATCACAAATCCCACGTGGTTTCCAAAAAGCTAAAAATTCCTTGTAATTTCACTTTTTTCAGGTCATTGGCAGCCTTTAGTGAATTGCCTTCACCTCTACAATTTTTTTCCATTCAATTTATATTACTCAATTGCTCTACTAATCACAATTAGTTGGGTAATTATATTATATTTATTTTTATTTGCAATTCTCATATAGCTTAATTAAAGGGAAAAGTAAGTGACCAAATTCCACACATATTTTTCAATCTTTTTTGCTATTTTTTGCAACTCACATAGCTTAATTAGTAAAGGAGTAAGTGGCCTATCATCCACAAATATTGTTAACTAACCAAGGCATTTTTTTCATTTCATTAGTTTTGGTACTATAACCAAGTGTCATTATATAAAGAAAGTAATCTCTATTTCCCTTGCATATTTTAGGTGAACCTGGGCTAGCATATGAAAGCCTTCTTAATGCACTTGTGTTTTCCATCTCCTTCAGTCACACATAGTGTGATAAGAGAAAGACTAATTGGCCCATTATCTGCATATCATTTATTTTTAATGCAAGGAAAAAATGAAATCTAGTGTAGTTAGGAGGATATTGTAACATATCACCAAATATCCACGTCTTATCACACTTTGCATGTTGACTTGATTACTTGCACACAATTACACTTCACACACTAAGTTTCTATAAGATTTGTATTGGAAGGCCTCCAATTTCCAGAGATTTTTATACTTAGTTTACTTTAGCTTACATCTCACACCCTAAAGAAAAATAAGACCCTTAAAAGAAACTAAATTCCCCATAGGGGCCACCAAATAATTTATAGTTCAAGTTAGGACCATTGGGGATAGGCATACCATAAGCCGCCATGGTCATGTTACATCTTTGAGACATGACAATTTACTTTTTATATATGGAGCTTAAAATCCTTCAATCATCCCATTGAAAATAATAACCAAGCATGGAAAAGAGTTGATTCAGAGGGGGTATGGCTTAGGTCTAGTGCATGTGGTACTATTTGGGGCTACCCGACGCGTATAGTACTTAGTACTGGTAACTGACTACCAAGAAGCTAAAGAATCAAATCCTCACATGGGATGAAGGTACTTTAATGGCCAAAATCCATGGCATCCATCCCTATAGTTGGAGGTGCAGGCAACACCAAAGCCTCACCCATTACCTTGGTCGATTCTTCGGCTGTTGGAAGGCGTCACCCCTTCTTTTGGTACTTTGCCCTAGTATCCATCAGAAGATATATTCACAAGGCCCAGTTACTTTGAGAGTGGAAAGGACGAATAGGTCTTCATAGGATCTTTAATCATACACAAAAACAATGGAAAACCATTTTTTGTTTGATTGATCACATAGTCTAAAGTTAAAGGGAAAGTAATAATTTCATTTCACTTTGTTTTATGTATGTGATATATTTTCTTTGAGAATCATCTCCTTCCCTCAATCACACAAAGTAGCACACACTCTAATCAACACCATATGGGACCCCACAGTTCCCCGTTGATCTAGATGTCTCTTAAACTTTCCTCCATTACCAAGAGGAGTTCCAGGTCTCTCGCCATCTAGGCGTAGAAGACACCAATAAGCTACCGTTATAGGATCTTCCTTTATCAATGCAAATCTTTTTAGAAATCCTCCTCATCAAAGTACCCCATACACTATCCGTGAAGGGAGCCCCCACAAGTCCCCTCCAGGGATTCCATGTGGCGCTCACTAGGGTAACCACCCTCATCAAGAAACCCCCATTCATATAATTGTCTGAAACCATTTCGCAATGGAGGAAAACTCACAAGTATCATTTTTAGCTTCTTTAAACCTTCCTAATTTAAGAAAGCTAACCAATGAACCAATTTTCAATGGCTAGAATTTTCCATCCATGCCCACCAAGCTCCCTTTAAACATTCCAAAATTTGAAGGGAAGCAGGGAGAAGACCCAAGAAACCATGTTATGAATTTTCAATTGTGTTTTTCATCTAATAGTATCACGAATGATACTATTTGATTACAACTATTTCAACGCACCCTTTCTTAGCCAACAACGAAACATTATATTGACCAAACTTCTACATCACATGGAAGCTTTAGTTCCCTAGCTACAACATTCCTCACACTCTTCTAGGTCCCGTTCTATCACGACTCAGGCCTGGAAATCCTCACCCACTTCAAAAAAACACCTACTACACACATATTGGATTATATCCATGAATGGTCAAAACATCGTAGCTTGTGTAAAGCATAGTTTGAATACAAAGTCCTCCTCAACCTATTTATGAGATCTCTCACATCAGATATCTCAAAAGATGTGGTGAATTCATCCCCACAGAATGAGGAAGAAGCCATTAGAAAATATTAACAATTAGAGCTTATATACACCCATTGTGGATACCTCTACCATGTTCTACTAGAATCCCCATGCTTGCAGACTTATAAGGAGACATCAAGCGCATCTAATGTTGTCGATGGATTGATAGGGACCATTGCCCAAAATCACCCTGAAAACACTTTCCAATACCTTGGATACAATTACAATGGCCAACCATTTGGTACCACAACGCCACCACACCACACATCATATTACCTGGGACAACCTATACCTATGCAAAATCCTACTATGTAGGTTAACCAATACCAACCAGTGCAGGGTGGTCAATACCCTCCCAGGCAAGGTGGCCAATACCCCCCCATGAACGTGGAACCGGTTCCTCCTTCCCAAAACTCATACACTAGTCAGGGACAAGATAACCAATACTTCTCTTTCCCTGAACCTTAGTAGAATAACCCAGCAATACAAGCTAATGTGGGGGTTAATATAGTGCAACCTTCTCTCACTCAACAATGATAATCAAATGAACAATTGAACTCAGCTAACCCACCTAACATTGCTTAAGAGCAAACCAAAAGGAGAGTCTGACCAAGGGAGAAATCAACAAAAGCCTCCATGGGCACCAGTCGGGGGAAACCCCAACCAAAATCAAATCAAATACCAACCAATAACAATCCACAAAGGAAAAAAAAAGAATATTATTTTATAGACTAATCATGCATGCGCCATTTGTGGTGAGTATGGTCATTACTCCCATCATTGTCCTCATCTTTCTCAGTTAAAAAGGATGAAAGATAGTGGAGGGTGGGGGGGGTGAGAGAACCATCAAACTACAGTGATGTAGCATCCCTATCCCCACCAAGGAGTAATAAATACCTAGCAGGAGCAATCCCAAAACCTTTCTATAAGAAGTTTCCAAAGTGCCTCAAACCGTGACATTTACATGGCAAGGGATGAAGTTCTCCTACACGCACGTAATCGAGAGTACGAAACTCCACCAAAAACCAATCCTTCCACCTCAACTAATCTAGCACGTACAACACCTTTAGCAATCTATTGATACACGATGGAGCCCATCCAAAAGATGGTTAAAGCTTTAAGGAGAGCGGGATAGAACTCAAAGGTTGCTCACATCTATAGTATAATCAATGACTTAGCCTAAACGCCTTCAAATTTGTCAACATTGGAAGTTTTGCAATCATGCCCAACCCTACGGAAAGCCTTACTTTCCGCATTAGGAGCAATCGATCCTAACGATTATCGTCTAATGGTATTTGACTTAGATAAATCTACCCCACATCTACCATCACCCATCACTTTAATCCAGTCTCAATCTAGAATATCATCGTCCATCATTGAATAGTGAACAAAGGGGCATCCACATGTATATTTCCAAATCAGTTTGGAAAAAACTTAGATCCCTCGAACTCAAACCTTCTGACATCACTCTCAGAGTGTATGCCAGGCGCCCTTCAGTTCCCATAGGCCTATACCAAGGCATTCCAGTATAATTGGTCTAAAAAACAATGTTGATAGACATCTAAGTATTGGATGCACAATTGGATTATAATATCCAGTTGGTCTAAAGTTATATGTACAAAATTTCAGCAGTGGCATCTTCTGTATTCAGGTAATGATGTTCCTTCAGGACAGATAAATTATTACAATAGACCAACTCACATATTATGAGAAGAACATATTAAATGCACCTGATGGTGTGCTACTTTTTGTCATATCTTCTCCCAAGTCTGTCACCATTTACACTGAATTCGGCCTCATCTAATTTAAGCCATCAACACTCCTCGCAACATTCCCAGGAGACCCACATGTGATAGAGGATATTCTTCCCACCATAAGAGCACCAATTTGCATGATGAGTTCATTAAGCACACCTTAATATCAAGAGCCAATTTCAGATACCAACAACAATATTTTTCCTATGCTTTCTTTCTTACCATATGTTATCACCCAAATGCCCTTCTTATTCCCCCGAGACCTAGTTTTGTCTCGCACCAAGTCATTGTAATTATCTTGTTGCCCTATATGGATCTAGCGATACCGATTTGGTATCTGGGTCCTCAGGCCATGTCATCAAGCTCAAGTATCACCTTGATAGACTTCATTCCTATACCTCGTCAGGAAAACACCCCACAACAAGAAACACATGCACCAACACAAGTGGGCGCTAGAAAAAGAGATTAAAAAATGGCAATAAGACGAAAGCTTCAAACGGTCCCTCCTCTAGGGTACCTCCACCCTATGCTTTGTGTGAAGTAGTTGGGCACCCCAACAATACATGCATTATGTTAGATGAGCTCAAAGATCTTCTGCATGCCCCAAAAGCACCAATGAACCCTCCTCCCCTGCTGGAGAAAATAGCACACCCATGTGTCATAAGGCATTGTGCATCAACCATGCATGCACCATATGCATGAAATACGAGCATTACACTCATCATTTCCCTAAAATCCCTCAATATCAAGATGCGTTAGTTGCACTCATCCAAACAAATACCCCATCACTACCAGTAAGTGATGGGTCTAAAACCATTTTTTATGTCATGAGGGAAGAAGCTTCTTGCTCCTATACCTCTTCTGGTCCCTCAACCTCCCACCATGCTTGGAGGCAACCAAAACCAGTGACACCTCAACATACCTTCACATGCATTTTATGCGACAAACTAGACCATTTGATTAACCAATGTCTCGAATTATGGGCATTCAACTGATTATATCCATTTACCCATGTTTCCCAATCAAATAACCCAGGAACAAATGTCATACTTGCCATATTTTTTCAAGAAACCATCATGTGTGACACTACCCCATCTTCCCTAATTGCACTCTATGCTGGGATTTATGTGGTGATTCATTGTTGAGAATTCCAATCAAGTTGGATCAAATACTGAATCATCAAATGACACCACACCACAAGCGAATGAAGCATATAGGTCCATGCTATGTGTGTTTGAGGAAAAAGAACCATCGACAGTTCAGTCAGGCCCCCATCAGCAAGTCTCCTCTCACCATAACCGATCTAAATCAGGAAAAAAGACCAAATGATCTCAGGCCAACTGCATAAAAATATCACCCCTCACATGTGCCCTATGCAATAGACCCAACCACGTGGTAAATAAATGTCGGTAATTGGGACATATAAGAGACATATTTCTCTTGTTAGTGAACATCCCACAAATCCATCTCTCAAACAAAGAGATACTCACACATTGTTATTGTCACATCTACTCTCACACTATTCACGATATTTGCACTCACACAATTTTTAGTGTTAGTACTAGTACTTTATGTAGCATTTACACCAGTACGTCTCATAATGTCAAGACATGTCATATGTTACAAAAATTTTGACAACTTAAGATTCAATGTCAAACTCATCATCAGGTATAAAACTTTCCCCTCAGACACCACCTAGGTTGCAAGAAATTACTCCCCCTCATTATCAACCTGCCATTATAGAAATTCTACCACCACCTAATGCTCAACACACATAACATTCACATATGATTATTTCTTCATCCATAGAACCATGATTCGTGTTGTCTACTCATCAATTTTTGGTGTCAAGACTA